>VXAV01001685.1:281508-292952 GCA_013399715.1 Alectura lathami
TCCAGTTTTGTACCATATTTCTGAATATTTCAGTTAAGATACAAATACTAAAAACAACGAATATTTATCGATCATATGAATACCTCTGTATGCAGGTGCGTATACTCACTACATCATGAGATTTTAATTTTAGCTGAAAATTCCCTCTGAGATGGGTTTTATTTACAGCAACTTAGTTTGTAAAGAACATAGCTAACACTATTTAAGAACCCTGCCACAGAATTTATATAGGGCAAGTCACTTACATTTTTGTAATATATAAAATTAACCCAGAGTGATATTAAAAAAGTTTATTATGAATATTCTATGAATGGCAAAAGGCAACTAGCTTGAACACATGATTAAAAAAAGGAGAAGATATATCCATTAAAAAATCAATTCCCCACTTTCTCTAATTTCCCAATGAATTTGAATGTGAGTTGACAGCTCTTACATGACACTTACATGACATCTCTGTCTTGGTTCTTCTGGTAAGACTAAGTGCATTCTTTCAACTGAATGCATAACAAGTCTCTGGTGGTAAAAATTTTTGCAGAGGATGTAAAATGTATTTTCTTGTGAATATAAATATATTCTTGTGACTATACATACTCCAGATACTCAACTTAAGTTACCAACTCAAACTCTCAAATGTCTGTGGTAACAGGAGAGCAAACAAATCTAATTATGATGAAAACAACTCAATTTAAAAACTGAAGTGACTGTTCCTGGAAAATACTTCACAGTTTTAGCACATCCCGTCTGCGTAATCTGTAGTCAACATATTTGAATGTGACAATATTTAGTGCTATGAAACTGGAAAAAGTGACTCGTCAGTTGACTTTCAACAGCCATGTATCTATTGCTGTGGTGATCAGGTCATTTTAAAATTTTTCCTCTTGGACGTGCGTCACAGGGCACGAAGAAGTCTCATGAGGAACTTTCTGGCCAAGGGGATTTACTGGGCCTATTATTCTGCTCCCGATATTTATCCTCTGATTCCACAGGAATAGCTGTTCTCAGTTCAAGAGTTTCTGATCTAATATGCAAAGCATTTACAATAGTCAGCAGGAAACCCAATACGCCTTTGCCTGTGCACTCTGGAGCTGGTGTAACTTTTCCATTAACTAAAACAAATGCTGCCGTATTTTTAGACCATGTAATTACCCTACATCAGCAGGCTGGGCCTTGTGAGCGTACACTGGAGAAAGATTCGAGCCCTGTGTTTCTCTGCTTATAAAATTCTGAAACCCAAGCCCTCGGATGTGGTCATTAATGAAATGCCTCTTGATCATTTGATCTGATCCCACTTGCTGAGGTAAATTGTTTTAGTTTTCCACTGGCATAGATAGGATTTTTTGCTATAATGACTGAAGGGTAAAGACTTCACACTTGAAAAGACATACCACTCTGTGTTAATGGATGACCACTGAGAATTGGAGCATGTTCTAACCTTCTTCATTCCTCTCTCAAAGATAAAAGACTAAGGGATATTTTTGTTATGTCCAAAAAAAGTTCTTTGTTTTAAATGCCATATGAACGTCCTGGTAACAGCATTAGCTCTGTAATTCTGCTGTTCAAAAACCTCAACAGCTCAGTGATTACAAGCATTTGTCAAGAGACAACCGGCACTTGGCAATGACAAAATCTGTCATTTTTTCTGAAGTTGGAGTGTGCCAGTCAACAGCTGCATTAGGCTGTCATCGTAATGCACCACAAAACATCAGCAGATTCACAATGCTACCATTAACACTTTAATTCAATGTTTTGATAACAAGAAGCTCCACAAGGCATACAGTTGGCCTCTCCTGTCACAGTGGTCGGTGCCTGCTTCAGATTTGCCTGTGCCAAGAGATTCAAAATGGTCATTGTGAAACACAGCCAGGCAATGCTTCATTTGTTAAAATATTTCTTTTTCTTTCTTTGCTTGTAAAATAAAGTTTTGGTTTCACACAATGAAGAACTGATCTAAGGCAATCCTATTATGAAGAACACCTTTAAAATACACAGTTGTAGTGATCTGGGAATTTTGCATACTGCATAATCAGTAGTTGTCAGCGAGGATCGTAAACCAAGTCATATAGACACGTTAGAAATACCTGCTGTATCAGTCCAACCTGACAATAAAGCAAATGATAGCTTCATGAATAATCTGCTTTGGTTTTTGTTTTACAGGCCAGCACAACTTGTTCTATCTCATTCTTAACCTGTAGTGCCATCTTCACTTCAGCACATGGCTCTCAAGAGTTTAAGGGCATGTGAAAATAGTTACTCCTGTTATTTCTTTTCCTTACTGATCCAAAAGAGGCTGAGTTTGATCAATGATGGACTTTTAAATGTGTGGTGTTTGTCACCAATTCTTCTAGGAGAAGCTCCTGGATCCAGCTCCTACAAAGGGTCCTAACAATGTTGCCTACATTTCTGATCCTTACATCTCAGTGGAATGTGACTGCTGTTACGGGGATGGAAATCTCTCAAGAAGGTAGAAACAGTCTCACAGCAGTCTACTTTGCATATGCAGGAGCTGTAGCTGTCCAAGAAACTTTAGAGAAACAAGCAACTAGATCCCCAAGAAGAAGCATGTATCTCCACTTAAGATGGCACCTGAAACACTAGTAGATAACATCCGAAAAGAGGCAGAGCTTCTGTGAGTGCCTACAGGGATAAAGGTGAAGTATTTTTTCAGTGGAAACATGAGATATGAGAGGCCACAAAGCATGCAATGAGAACATATGCTGAAAACTCCCCCTTGATGGCAGTCAGAGAGAAAGAAGGAGAAAACATCATACACAGATCTCTTTTAGACATGCATTCAGATTTTCTCTGTTCCCTTTGTGAGTCCATTACTCATTCGCATGAATTTTCTGTTCCTTAAGAATTTCCTCACAACCCACAGAGCAAGTACTGCCCAGAACTTTGCTCTAGTCTATGAATTTCCAAAAACAGTTGGCAAATGCAGCGAAGTAGTGTGGGCATTTAATGGCTTGTGACAAGAAACCAGAATCTCATCCTCACTGCACAGCTCAAAGAAGAAGGTTTTGAGCCTGAGCATCACAAACAGATTACCGACAGCTCCCAGTCGGTCCCAGCTGGGGAAAAGCAAGACATTTCATCACCTCTGAAAATATCAATACCATTTGGCCTGTATTTCCACAGGGAGCAAAGTGCTGTTAATACAACATAAAATTAATTACCTACCTACAAGTTTAAAAAGGATTGACAGTCTGAACTCCTCTGAATGATGGTACCTCAAAAGTTCAACTGAAGATGTTGAAGTGTGGATGAAGTATCCAGGTTTTGCAAATGACTCAAAGGAACTATATCCTGAAAGCCATGTATTCTTGTGAATAACGAATGTTGATTTGTTGTGAAACTCTTCACTTTTTTCCCATTTAGAAAGAACAAGGGTATTATTGGAGGACAATTGAAGAAAATAATTAGGTCTCTCAGCTGCTTCAAATGAAACCAAGCTGGAATCTGAAAAAACACAGAGAACTCATTTATGTGCTACAATAAACGAAACTCATTCTAATGTAACATTACTGCTATCAGTAGCATAAGCAATGAAAACCAGCATTGGCCTTATCACTGAAAATAGCCTGAATTTTTAAGGAAATGTACTATATATGGATTTCAGAGTCCTCGATTCTGATGAGTATTTATTTTTCTAAATACACTACAGATAACAAACAGGCTAACACATTTGCCTACACCAGGACAAAGGAATATAGCCCAGCAGTGAGTTAAAACTTCAGTTTACAGCCTTCACCAATTGTTTATTTAACAAAATGTAAACCTAGCTAGGTTACACCTAGCTAGTTTTACACATAATGTTTGCTATCAGGAGTTTATAGCTCAAGAGCTCAGATTTTCATTAAAAATACATTTAAAAAAAAATGTATTTTGCATTCAGCTTACAGCGTTATGTCTCCATTTCTAAGCAGCCAGCCCTCTAGCCCTTCCCCCAGGAATGTTAACAGCAAAGTCTGTTTTTTTGGCAAGTGTACCCACACATGATACCTTACCCTTAAAACAGTGCTGTTGATTTCAAGAAAGCCCCTGTATGATCAATTGCAGAGTGGCATATTTTGAGCCTGATACAGGCATCTGTTGCTCACAGAATTACTTCATTCTACTTTGCTGTAAACTCTGCTTTTCTGCTGAAAACAGCCATTAAACTACTGTAAAATCAACTAACCCTCCAGCAGGCCCCGAAAAATAAAAAGGTACAGTAAACAAATGATCTCTATTAAACAGATACTCTGTCATGATCTTGTATAACACTTCTGAAAGACCAGCTTGTTTTCTGAGGATAAGGTCTCTGACTTATTTGAAAAACACAGTATTTTTTTAATAGCTGTCTGTAGGTGACTGGAAAGTAATGAGAGACAGTCACCATGATTTATAATACATGCCAATCAGGACATCAAGACCCAAAACTTTTATTTGTCTATGGTTTGTCTTAAAGTGATGAAACACATCCATTTATTTTTTTGAAATAACAGAGAACCAAGACCACAGATAAATACATGAATATGGAAAATATGAAAAATACAAAAAAAAAAAAAAAAAAACACTGCATTGATTTTACAAACTCCTCCAAGGCCAAATGATGAAATGCCATTTTCCTAAATTGGACTGTAAGGCACAAATTCCACTTGCTAAGTTCATTTCTGAGAGAGAGATTTTATACAGGAGTAGAACAGTAGGACTGACCTTCACTTTCCAAACCTATAACAAGTACAGCATACAAGTGTCTCAAAACTATGACTAATAAAAGCAGTCTGGCCCTGGATACTTGTTACATGAGCTCTTGTGTCAATAGACAACAGTTAATCAAATGCTTGTCAGTTTTTCAAATGACCCATATCCCTTTTTTTTTTTTTGATTACACAAAGGCAGCCACCCTCAGGCTGTCCAAAGTCCTGATCAGTAGTAAAATTATATTGAGCCTCGAGTGCTCTGTGGGCAGTAAAATTGGGTATGCAGACAACTATAGCATTTAATCAATGTCACAAAGTGCTGAATACATTCTTGTAAGCCTTCTCTATCTGTCTGAAAGTGTGCAAGATTTATTTCACATCCTGAATAAACAACAGATTCATTCACTTGGAAACCTAATTCAGGACCTGAAGAAGACAAATTCACAGCACATATCTTTAGCTCAGGTTAGAGCCAATGACCACCTCTGTACGTGAGGGCAGACAGTAAGTGATGGTGACTAAGCGAGTGAATTAGAGAGTATTTTTCTAATATTATCTCTCCCATGCCTAATTCTGCTAGAGGAAAGGTGGAGGGGCAATACATATCTGAAGCTCTAGCTACAATGCTGATTTTGGTTCTTCTGAAGGTTGAGGGTAGGGAGGTTTGTCCTTTTTCAACTAAAAGTATGTGTTCATAAAGCTAAAGTCATGTAATTACAACTAGCCAGATGGAAATTTTAGCAGGCAACATTTAGGTGCAGAATCAGATAAAGAGAAAAGATTTTTTGACCCCGGTCTATACTTGGATGTAGGCTAGTATTCAAGGACAGAACATGCTTTGCCTTACTTAAGCCTCTATGTTACAGTGACTTTACCATGTGCCTTGGGTTTATAAAGTCCAGAAGTAAGCATAAAGCTCACTGCATGTCCAGGAACAGTATCTTCTTCTGTCACTGGGATAACAAACCCATCCACAAGTTTCACTGCCATTACTAATTCTCCATTGACGTAGCTGACGAGTTTGTACGGGCCCTTTCCCAAAGCTGTTGAGAAAAAAAAAAATCAGAATTACCTTTCATGACAAGTGTCACGAATGCTTGAGCTCTAAATATTATGATATAGCATATAAAGAAAAACAAACAAAGCTACATTCCTTCAGAAAATACCTGCTCTCAAAACTATCCAAATTATCTAGTTTCAATTCTCAAGACATTCTTCCCTGTCATTCTTATCCACTTCAGTTTCTAAGTTAACTGAGTCTTCAGCTATTTGATTTAGAAATATACAGTGCTCTGCAGACCAGCCTGGGATCTAAACTGTTGATTTCTGCCACTTCTTACTACTACTCAGAACCAAATATATTAACATCCACAGCGTGAGACAATGTATAGGAATCTGTTGTACCTACACTGTTCAAGGAGTCCTTTGATACTTTATGACAACTTTAACTCTGGGAAGCATGACTGGAAGAAATCAGTAACACTAGCAAAGGAATGAGCAAATATCCCCAATAAGTAAAAAAGCCGAACACTTGTGAAGTTATAATTTCACAAATCTCAAAATCCTACGTTTCTTCAGTCAGTTCCATGTTCACAGTATTTTGAGATGAATTTTGTAAACTCCTTTGTTAAAACCAGCCATTTTAGACCATACGTGAGCAATTTCTCTCACTACAGTTTTACCCACAAACCAGCACACGGCAAGCATCTAAGCTAGAACTCTCCCAAAACTTCTCAGTTGGTAACTGCAGCTAGTACCACTGACCCTCAATATTCGTTCAGACAGGTTAGAAATATGAACAGCAATTTGCAGCTTGCTCTTGTATTCTGGCTCTCCCTAAGAATGAAAACTACTAAGAGTTTTGAAATCCTAAGGATGCTGCACATGGTATGAACATGTGGCCTATGAGGACACAAGCCCATGCCAGGCTAAACATGCAGCGTGATACTTGGTTATCTTCAGTACAGGGAGCCAAAAAACAGTTCTAAAATGACTTGAAACATCTACTAGTCCGGAAATGTTATCACACATTTCAGTTTTAGATCTCTGTCCCATTCAAAACTCAAGAAACCAAAGCTATCAGATAATTTCCCCTTACCAAAGACAAAAGGCTTCTGCTTCTGGTGGGACTGGAACTACTTCACTCTGAATCCATGACAAAGTTAGAGACAAAACCTCTCTCTGCTCAGAGACAGTTTCTTAGCTCTCTTGTCTCCAAAACTAAGCAATTTTTGGCACTACTGTATTTAAGGTAGAGAATAACATCTTTAGCACAGGGATGGCTTCCCCCCCCCCATTGGCAGCTCTGGAATATCACAGAAACATAGAATCATTTGAGTTGGAAGGGACCTTTAAGGATCACCAAGGCCAGCTCCCCTGCAAAGAACAGGGACATTTACAGCTAGAGTGTCATCCTATGGTGAATACTGGTGAGCTGGACTAGCAAACAGCACGAAGGTAAAAAGCAAGAAGTGTACGATAACCATGTTTATTGCAAGCTTGTCACACGCACAGCCCTCCAGTATACCAGCTAATTGCTGTCTGTAAGAAGTCAGTTACAAATAAAACAAGTACCACACTTTAAAGTATGTACGTTAAATCCAACTTCTTTTCTCTGTACTTTCAATTTTTATAACTACAGGAAGATCACTTGGACTCAGACTGAATTAATAAAATAAAACCGAATTAAAATGCAAAACTGCAATCATGTCATATTGAACTGCACCTTATTTAAATTCAAGGCTTAAATAGTGATTTAGCTAAAATTCCACTATCTTATCATTTTGAACCCACTGAAAATCTTTTCAACAGTCTGTTCCAGCAATGGTAAAATTTTTTTGGCATAGAGTTTGGGCCTGACACGTTGCACAACTCCTCTCCAAGATTTTTTTTGGGGTAAGCTGTTCCCCTATGGAGTCTCGCAGAAGACCAAAATATCATGGAAAGAGATACAGAATAAATAGCAGGAGTCCTGTTCATTCCTCACATCAGNNNNGTTCATTCCTCACATCAGGCTGGCCTGCAGTGCTTAGATCTGTGCCATGTGTAACGATGCAGGCACTCTCAATATAACTTGTAAAACAGTCTGCATACAGATTCTAGCACTACCACCGTAGTACTGCACCCAGTACAAATTCATCACTGCGGTTTTACTCAAGCACCTTGCATCAATCTCGCACCTCCCTCTGAGATCAATTCTAATACAACAGCAATACTTGCTGCTCAAGAATTTAAAGGTAGGTCAGATAAACCTAAACAGAAAGTTATTCTGTATTTAGTCACAAGAGTTGAATCATATTAGTAACAGGCTCCGTCTAGAGGTTGCACAGGAGAACATGATTGGTTTAACAGAACCCGTGGTTATCAATTTTGGACTGCAGTATGCTTTAAGCAAGGACTGCCACTAGTACTGTTGGACTGAATATTAGATAAACTACTTAATGATTTAAATGTTTAATCATTATCCATAAATGCAAAGCAATGGAGCTAAACAGACCTCTTGGAAAGAACCATGATGAAATTAAAAGGTTTATGAAATTACAAACCATTGGAAAAGAAAAAGAAAACTAACAAGAATCTTGCTTATTTTAATAACATATTATTTGTAACTGTTTTCATCAATACTGTATTTTTATACAAAATATAAAGAGTAATATAAAGAAACTAAAGATTCTATTGACATTTTATCACCTCCTTTAGGACTTACCTTTGTTGAAATATTCACAATCATAAGCTAAAAAATAGAAAGAAAAGAAAAAGCAGTTGCAAGCATTCTGCAGATGAACAGGTTTTCCGTCACCCTTTCTTAATTAAGGTGTCACCCAACTGCTTGGCCAAGTTAGATTATATGTAAGCATTTATTCAAACATTTATTATTGCTAAATTTTTATTTGACTACTAACATTTTAATTTAAATTACACTGATTTAGACATTATTTTCTAGCCAGAAATACTAAGATCACAGACCTACAGTTGTCTTTTTGCGACCTCTAGTGGTTAAGACTAAGCTTTGCTGTCTTTCCACACTCGCATTAAAACACATGCACATTTTCTATAAAAAATTATGAGTAATCCTCTTGTTCTGCAACAAATTTCCTGTGTGACTTTGAGCAAGATGAATACTCTCCTTGAGCCACTGCAAAGTTACAAAAATAGTCGCTTGCTTCCTTCCATTTTTTCTGCCTTGCCCTCTTTCATTACACCTTTTGGGAAATGACCGTCTTGTGTTAGGCATTTGTGCCAGATGCCATAGAAAAAGGCCTCATATACATTTTACAACCTCTCCGAATGCAGAATGGGGATCCTAACGTACTGACAAAGACCTGTTTAAAATCTTACTTGTCTTCTTTCAGAAAACTGTACACTTAACTCTGGGGGCAGCACTAAGGCATATCAGTGTTTTCCAGACCTTGTTGATAAGTGCAGTTCTCCTGAATACAGAAATTACTTGAGCTCTTAACTGTGTAACTTTGGTTTGAGGCATGCCCTGCATGCCATATCCACAAATATTGATTTCCCATGACTTTTCTTTTCACATCAGGGAACAAGAAAATAAAAATAAAAGTGTATCACCCACCAATATGGAAAGAAGCATGTCACCCAGCTAGATCAAAATGGAGATCAGTGAGAGGTATGCACTCACCTTCCTGCCCCCCAGCTCTCTCTCACACTACCTCTGCTAGTGTGGCTTAGTGATTCACTTCCCCAGGAAAGTCAGTGTGTTTGATTTTTTCAGGTCTAGGTCTCGTGAACACAGTGACAACCACAGGTCGTGCTGGTTAAGTTAACTTACGACACACTCTGGGAGACCTCCAGTCTACAGACACTCCATGCTGGCAGCACTGATGGGCATATGCTGATACACTTGTGCAGAAACACTCACAGTCACCTCCCTGGTTGCAACCACATGTATCTGTCAAGCAGTTTGAGTAAAACCAGGTGACGTCAATCTGGAAATACATCAAAAATATTCATGTAGGCTTTGGCAATAATCACTTGAACACAACGCTGTGATTCCTTCAAAATCTAACATAAGACTTCTAAGTATGTAAGGTTTTAATTCAAACATTTGCATGAAATACAAGAGAAGTAGTTTGATGGATTTACACTTGAATATTACACACTTACGAAGAACTCAGTTGATATCTTACACAGCTGGCAAATCCAGTGTCACATTAACACAACTTTAATATCAGCTTCCGTTTTTCCTCAAAGTACTGTTATACAAAACAACTCTACAGGATTCCTTATCATCTCTCATGCAGAATCTCCATCCTCCTTAAGAGCCACCTTGACGCTCACAGTTCTTACACCATGCACTTAAGTCTCAACACCTGAATATCTTGGAATATGTTATTTTCCATGTAACGCCTAGCTCTGGAAATCAGTTCCCTCCATTCTGGAATTGCACCTGAGCCTGTAGACTGTCAGAACAAGCTGCATGGCACATTTATTTCCTTAGGTGGTTGGGTGAGTGAGGAGATGCTTTTTTTTTCTAGGAATGAGTTCTTCACATGTGACACTGCCTAGAAGAAGCTGTGAATTTATTATAACTTGCCTGAAAATGTGTATGCTATGTAATGCATTTGAGTAAAATAAAACAAGAGGTAAGATTATACAAGTGGTGCTTTTGATGAGAAGGAATAAATTGCATTTAATTCTGTTTCCATTAATTGTAAAGGGGACTAACCAGATTGCTCAATGCTAAATAGTGCCAAAGTGTTGTTATGTGGCACTAACAAACAGCTTACTGTCCAAGTCAGCTAACTGCAGATAGTCCTTGTGATGGGTCCAGATACACATACCCATTTTAGAATTAGGGTTAGATATTCTTTGTGTTCTCTTTTGCTATAGTGATCAGAAAGATCCTGCCACGGAAGACAAGATGGAGATTTAAAGTGAGTTGAGCTGAAGAGCAGATTCTCTCTAGCGAGGTGATGACTTTCACATCTTTCTGCCTGTGACCACAACTCACCACTGGATGGCAAGCTTCAAATGCTTCACTTAACAGTATTCCACATTCCTTCTTGGCAAATGGCTCTCTGAGTGGGTTCAAACTGCATGGATTTCGAATGTCAGACCTGTCAACACACTTAACAACAAAGCAAATCAAGTGAAGAAACTAGTTTCATTAGTACTTCATGTTTGAACTTTCAAAATAGTTTTGGTTTCTGGGTGTTTGTTTGTTTGCTTTAGAGGTAAAGCACAGAAAAACCCACATCATTTATGAAAATTAAAAGGGGATGCTAACCTGCAGAAAAGGAAGAATACACAATCTATAAAAATGCTTCATTTGTCTGAGAGCAGTAGGAAAATACACACACACATAGTGCAAAACAGAGCTTCCAGGTAGTCCTAACCTGTTGTCCTTACTCACCTGAACTGTCAAATTTGCGTAGGTGACAAAGATTTCTTGGATCACTTTCCTTAAAATGGCCAGAAATCAGGTCTTTTTACTCTAACTAGCAGGAAGGAACATTTATATGTTCCTAGGAATACCACTAGACACAAGACAGTAAAAAAGTTCAGTATTTAATTTCAGTGTATGGAAATAATGTTTTTTTTTTCCATTGCTATAGTTTCACAGTTTACTATTTCCCAGATAAAAAAAGATCAGCTAAACTAAAAACAGAGTGTAAAGTGAACCCACACTTTTGCTTTTATGTGAAAAAATGGCTACTTCCACTAACAATATTGTCTTAAATATCAAAGGTAGGTTTTTATCACTGCTATATTCTTTGTATTTCTCTTTTTATGCCATTT
>VXAV01001685.1:303920-314376 GCA_013399715.1 Alectura lathami
CCAATTAAGAGACGAGGATGCTGTGCAAGACAACACCAAATGCTTTGCACAAGTCCAGCAAGATTATGTTGGCTGCTCTTCCCTTATCCGCCAGTGCTATACCCCAACCGTAGAAGGCCACCAAATTTGTCAGGTTCGACTTGCCCTTAGTGAAGTCATATCTGCTGTCACCAGTCACCTCTTTCTCCTTGTTCCTCAGTAGAGTTGCCAGAAGGATCTGCTCCATGATCTTGCTAAGCACAGAGGCCTGCAGGTCTTCCTTTTCTCCCTTTCTGAAAACAGGGGTTATGTTTTCCCTTCTCCAGCCACTGGCAACTTCACCAGACTGCCCCAGCTCCTCAAAGATGATGGAAAGTGGCTTAGCAACTTCATCTGCCAGTCCCCTCAGCACCCTCAGGTGCATCTCAACAGGTCCTGTGGCCTTGTGCACATTCAGGCTCCTGAGGCGGTCACAGACCTGATCTCCTTTAGTAGGTGGCTCTTCATCCTGTCAGTTCCTGCCTTTGCCTTCTGTGACTTGGGAGGTGAAGTTGGGTTATGATTTAAAGTTCAAACAAGGCAAAATTAATCATAACAAAGATGTGCTAAAAGTTCCAAAATACTGAGAAGTTAGCAAGACTCCAATGTTCAGATGAATTGTATGGCAGTTGGTTTGATTAACACAGCTTATAGAGGGGATAAAACTGTGAAAGAGAATGAATGTGGAAGATCTAATAGGTAAAACCATGAAGTACTAACAGAAGTGGTAAAAATAACTAATATTTGTATTTGGGGCCATGTGCATTGCAAATGATTGGAAAAAAAAACTTAGAATTTGTGCTGGAGGGCCTCTTCATTTTTATAGCAAAATGGAATTCCTAAAAAATATATACAGAAATTGTTAAATTACAAGATATCTCTGTTACTGGAAATACAAATGGATAAGAATCAGAAATAAATGCTAATATAAATTATTAAATAATTCAGTTGGGTCAGTCCAGACAAACATCTGTATTCAAAAACATGACTTTTGTTTGGTGGGGCTTGTCTGGAATGCAAATCTTGACAATGAATGGATAACAAAAACATAAAGCAGGGGTACCTCTACTGTTCAGTTATTTCTTCTGATAGGGAGATTTTAAAAGATGCATTTAAGATATCCAGTCACATATAAAAAAATATAAAGCTCACATATAAGGAGGAAAGAAAACTTCCTTTACATAGTATGCAAAAATACAGAAAGATTCTACTGTTTTTTGACTCCTTGCAGCCCAGTTAAAGACTCTGTCTTCATGTCAGAAGAAGGATAAATCACCTGAATCATAGCAACCCAGAAACGGAAATGTAGATTGAACTTGCTAAGTTTCCAACTGGGTTGTGAACAGGGTATTACTCGTTCTTCTGGAATGCAGCAAGAAAGTACAAGAAGCTGTTATTTACACAGAGAAATGAGAAATATTGAGAGAAACACAAATAAAATGTTTATCTTAAAAGCACAGTAGCACTAAAAATGTCAGCAAAGCAGCACAGAGAAACATCAGAATGTGTGTTCCAGGAGATTTGATGTTCTGACTCATTTGCTTCTAAACTAGAGGGAAACTACACAACCACAATTTTTATACTGCAAGAACTATAACTGAGAGTGAGAATGACCTCCCATAAAGTATTTACAGCAGTTGCTTGGGTCTGATCTATCCACTGTAGACTAAAAATGAAGTCAAGTGAATAATACCCACAGACTAGTGCTACTTTTCACTATGATTTACTTACTTTGTATTTAACGTCTATTTCATGCAAGCTGCTCTAGAATGTACTCTAAGCACAAATGAGTACTGCTGGAAGTATGGTGAACTATTTGAAAGTATTTCAGACTCCATTTCAGATGATAGATTGACTACAGAATAAAATTCATCCTCTTGACGTCTTAAGACCACTTTCAGCAAAAAACAGGTTCTTCCTCCTTCTGCGGATATATGTGTTAAATACCTTTTGTAGCATCGTCATACAATAATCACCATACTACACTGACAGGAAATCCTTCCTTCTGCAAAAAGCATGGCTTCCTAAAAACATTTCTTAACTCTGTTACATTCACTTCCCTACACTATTTTTTTTCCCCATTAGTTTACCTAAAACAACTCAAAATAATCAAACACATTAAACTGACCTAACTATTGCTTAAGTCAGGTGAGCTTACGGATAGCAAATCAGACTACACTGATGAAAGATCTCAGAAAAGGAACAAAAGCATAAACAAAGGAGTGAAACTAATGATTTCAGTTCAAGAACTAATGTTAAGATCAAAGAAATTCCATGGCTATTTTACTCTTGTAAAGCTGACAATGCCATCTCAGTTTTATATTTCTCCAGTAACTGATTGCCCAGAAAGATGCATAGAAACAAATAAACACTTTGTTATTGCTACTTCATCACTACAAACTGATATTTCTGGTCCAAATCCTAGGCTTGTGGATACCATTTCCTAGCTCCACTTTAAGAGCTGATGATGAGGTCCTACATACACACTTGCAGAAGTTACAGTGAACATGGAACTTTCTATTCTTGTATTTTTTGTCCCGAGGATATTACAAATCTCTACCTCTTGCAAACTTACAAATATACTATGAGACCTCTAGGATCAACAGTTCTTGACACTGTTTTTCATTGCTTAAGTTCTAGAACTTGCATCAGGAAGTAATAGGTAAAGTTCATAATCCCAGAGGCCATGCACAGCAAAAGAGAAGATCGTTGTATCGAGTTTTTGTTCTCTTCTTGTTCTTTCCTGAGTTGTTGGCCATACCGTGCTGCTGAAGGCAGCCATTGGTATTGGAGGGTCTCAGTCAGCTCCAACAGGCTGAGTATCTGCCACTCTGAAAACACCTGTCCCCAGTTAATCTCAAAATCTTTGCAAAAGCCAGGTGAGATAAATATCTATCAAAAATCATCTAGGTATATATGATTCTGCTCTAGTATAGGGACTGGATCAAATTATTTCCATGCCCTTTCTATATTCCTGCTATTTTATTATTGGGAAGTATTAGACTTCAGGCTCCTCCTGTCTTTTAGTTTATCATTTCTTATGCCTTCAACAGCCCTTATCTTTGTGGTAAGCCTTCACAATCACAATGCTCACTCTGTGACACCTCAAATTCTCCAAGCAGTGATGTGGCATGTCCTCCGCAGTGTTAGCTGTTTAACCACTACTGAAGTTAATCAACTACATTTGTGCACCAAAATAAACACAAAATACTCACCCTGATGGGCAGACACAACCTGAAACACAAGGAAGGTGTGCTGAGAAAGTGAGGTTTAGCAGCTGATTCTCACACGTTCTCTCTCTGCTGAGTTCAGCATCAACTTGTGGATCGCTGCAGTTGATATAAATCTGTCCAAGTGGGCAGCTGTGCGCTGGGGGGAAAAAATTGACAAACACATTAGTCTCCACATCTGAAATTCTGCAACCAATAGAGATGTGCAATAATTGGCTCTATAACCTGTGACTGGCTGTCTCTCCCAAGCACAGTTAACTTTCAGAACCCCTACAAATCTCATACTAAATACTCAAATGAACACATTTGTTTAGTAAGGAAAGTTACTTTCTCAACTGTTAGTCAGGAATCAGTCTTCCAAAACCAAAATGTGAAGTACTACCAACACAGAACCAAAAACCAACAGAAAGCAGTAAAAATTATTACAAAAGGTTAAAGAGCTAGATGTGACATTCTGTGCTGGAGCCACTGACCATGAACAACTCCACTGTACAATTCCTTGTGGGTTGTGCTGAGCATACTGTGTATGTGCAACTGGAATACCCAAAGTCGTGGTGGTGCATTGAAGGAGCTTTGGTTTGTTCTGGTTTTATTAAGATTTCTTATGGAGAGAGGTTCTGGATAGCTGTCAGTCAGTACAACCTCCTCCTACAGCTGCATGGAGAAGAAATTTCCATCGAAGGCAAAACAACTGGCAGTTCTGGAGCTGAAACCCCACATGACAGCCTTTCTCACTGAAACAAAAGGAGCACCAGTCTAGACCATAATACTTAACAAAATATAAAATACACCGTAATAGAAAAAGCATTTGTTACATTCTTTTCCTTGTGTATGACTAAAGAAGTTTTATTTTTTCACATTTGTTATTTAGCATTTGTAAAGGGAAAGAAAAATATCTGTGAAAAATTACTGCCAGTGTTCAATTCCTACAGTGACATTTTAAAAGATAACGCCAGCCTCTGTCTTCCCTACTGAAGTTCTGCTGTTTGTCGTGCACCTAAGTTCATNTTTTTTAAAAAAAAAAAAAAACATTAAACCCCCAAAAAAAAAAAAAAAAAAAAAAAAAAAGTATTTTGAAGCACTGAAAAAAATGTTGCTCGGATTTAACATTATTTTGGACAGTTATCACGGATTCCATCCAGCAAATTGTTCATTCCTACATCCTACACAATCTTCTACTACATACAAAGTTTCACAGAGATTAGTGGACACTTGTTCATTAGACTTGAAGCATCTTCTCCCTCTACCTCTTCACTCACCTATGATGTTGTTGTCACAATTCATGATTCCATTCCTGCAGTGGCTGCAACAAAAATACAAGATGTAACAAGAGGCAGGGAGATGTGAAGTATTACTGTTTTCTGTTTAATAATGAGGTGGGCAGTACAAATCAATAAAAAATTACTAAGTATTTGCACTAGAACTATGAAAAGCATGTATTGCCTTATCTCATAAGGAGTATGAGTTACACTTCAATCTTTTGCTTTCCATGTAACATAAGATGCAGGATTAGCCCTAAAAACAACCTTTACATAGTACGTGTGTTACTATGAGGAGTTAAAGGACCTGGGCTGACACAAAAATACCTACAGAAATATACCACTATACAGCTCCCAAAGACATCAGTGCAGTAATAGTGAACCAAGCCCTGTGCATAACAGGATCACCATCACCTAAAATGCAGAAACGGCAGCAAAATAAAACAAAATCCCATGTAGGTATATATAGTTACAGCAAGCTACTCTGCACTGCATTTGTTCTCATACATGAGCAGTCTTAACACTACTATACAATTTTTTTCTTCACCAGTAGCTTAGAACTCTGCTGGAAAGCAAAGTATCAGCTTATCTGAAAATCATGACAATAACAACAGCTGTACATCACCCCACAGTTGTAGGTAAAACCCCAAACTATTGAAATTGCAGCAATTTTTGTACTAAACTGGGATGACTTTTCCCCAGGCATACACAGTAAGAGTAGATTGGTACTTCAGTCTTCTCTCAGCCACTCCTATTATGGATCATTAACATTTAAAAATACGTTGTGTGTATGTAATTAATTTCTATCTCATTTATACTAAAATTATTTGAATAAATCTACTTCTCTTTAGTGTTCTTGGCTCAGAAGGAGGAAATTGAGTTGCAGTTCTTAATTTTGACTCTGATGTTGTCCCAAACTAGTCTTGTGTCTGCAATGACAGGAATCTGGAGTAGTAAGCTACTTACCAGAACTGAACAGAACTACAGTTCATAATCAGAACCTAAGACAATCCAAACAGTTCTATGCTAATGAAGATTACAAATAAAAGATTTAAGTTAGTATATCACAAATCTTGTAATAATGTACACCCACTGACATTGCAAAATATTACACAGATGGGAACACAAGGGGTTTGCCCTACATGCCCTACAGCAAAGAAGTGAACTCCGTAAAACCCAAACTTCCTAACAAGATACCGTACGCCAGGAAGCACTAAGCAACTTAATACAGTCTGCCCCTGTCTAACTCCAGCCAGAATAGTCTAGTGCTTTTACAAAATGGTATCCAATCTGATAGTAACTGTCAGGGAAAAACACAGCAGTACTGGCCTCAGCTCAGGTCCTGTGCTCCACTGTGGAGGACACAAGCCAATCAGCTCTAAGACTTCTCATTTTTTGAAATAGCCAGTATGTCCCTATTTGCTAATCAGCTGGCAAATTCTGGGTCACGTCCTGCTACAGACACTCTCTTGTTGCGTTCAGAGCTGTGTGAGCATTCCAAAGCACCGCTGGGAAAGTGTCAAGCTCAAGGACTCCACAGTGTAACTCAACCAACAGGCAAAGCAGTACCAGAGGGGCCGGTAAGGAGGCAACACAAATGCTGGCACACATCAGTATGGCTGTGAAAATGTTTTTAAAGAACTCGTTGCAAAAAGCAGAGCAGAAAGGCTACTCCATGGACAAAGATAAGAAATTCCAGTTGTGAAGTGGAAGTCACACAGATCAAGTACTTGAGAAGAAAAAGGCCAGAGCAAAACAAAGATCATAATTGTTTCTACACAGTGACAGACTAAAAACCAATACATTGTGTGCATTTTTCTTCCCATTCATCCATTTATATATTCCTATGTGCTTCCTAATACATTTCTTAGGCACCAGGTAGTCCAGAAGAGCAGACAATCTGTACTTCTTCATTTGAAAGCTTTCTTCTCAACTAACCTGTTTACAGCCTGATTAAAAATGTTTCAAGCAAAGGTCATAACTAAATGGTAGATACAAATTTCTTATCTTAAAGCCCAGTAGCTGTAAATCAGTACATGTTTTAATAAACACATCCATGCGAAACATAAGATGCCAAATCCCAACATAACTCCATTGAAATCAATGGAAAGATGATTTTCACTTGCAGTCATTTCTTTAAAAAATCCATTTGTGGACAATCACATCATCAGTGTGCACTCAGTCAAGCATTTACCATAGTGCTTAGCATAATTGTCAGGAAGGGGATGGAGTTTTCTGAAGCTCTCCACGTTACTGTGGATCTACATAACGACAGTGATTTTTCTTTCTACTCTGCGCTTCAGCATAATGGATTATAAGCATTGCAACCTGAAAACCTAAGTACTAAAGGAGCTCTGTCCAAACATGCATTAAAAACAGTGTAGGCTGATTCTGTATGCTTCATGTAGACAACAACAACAAACAGGGTGGCCAGAATGGTTTGCTAGAACTTTCAAAACAGAGACAGAGACTGCACTTAGTCAGGTGAAAAAGCAGTTACAGTATCTTACCATCTGCCCAAAGATGTGATGATGTTTTCTCCAGGTGGATAGTCAATGCCTTGAAAATAACAGGGACATTCACTTCTAGAGCAGAAGGGAAAAAAAAAAAATTAACTGTGATTACCTCAAATTGAAGGAACAAAAAAAGCCCTTTTATTTAATAATTGCTATTCAAAATTGATTTTTATCTTTTTTAGCTGCTAGGAATTGATCTGGCTAACTACAGATATAAACTGCCAATATGACTCAAGTGCATTCCGAGCAAAATCAGTAACAAAGCAGAACCTTCACATAACAATGGAGACCTTTTGTATTTCTCACGTGCCAGAATCAGGCAGTACATGACAACCAGCTTTGGTTATTTTCGATGAGTTCAAGTACTCAACAGAACAGTTTTTGATCAACAGATAGGTCCTATGTAGTTCCAAGATCCTGCCGATTCTGCAAATGCGTAGGATCTACAGGTTACACGTTTGTTAACTTCTAATGCTGGCTTGCAAATGCAGGGGTGTAAATAGTGAGAGTGGTATCAGAAGTGCAACTTTACCTACCTCTCTACACATCTTTCGGTCTTGGAATTCAAGTACATTCCGGAGGGACAAGCACAGCCTTCAACACAATCACTGCTGCATGTCTCTGGCACAGACAGTGCTTGGCAGGTCCTGCCACAGGTAGATACACAAGTACTGTACTCCTTTGTCTCTTCACATGAAAGACCTGTCCAAAGGAAACAAATCTCTCAAATTACTGTGCAAGACACTGAAGTACCTCCCAACGGTTTTCTGATAAACATCTCCATTCTCTCATTCCCAATTACATTAAATTCCACTAAAATTGCTATCTTGGCACCACGCTCTGTAAACTACACAAGTATAAATCCACAGTAATAACAAGTACAACGAAGTCTGTGCAGTTAATCCAAATTTATACTGGGAAAACTGAACAGCTCAAGCTTTTTGTCTCTAACTCTGAAAATGTGTGGCTCTTCTGCATGGGCTTTGGAAAAAATACAGCATCTTCCAGGAAACATTAAGACCAATAAATAAAATGTGTGCACTCTGCAACTGTTGCACAACATCATCTTAAGATTTCTTATATATCTTGTAATGCTCTACTTAAACAAAAAGATTTGTAGTGCTTCATATATTAAAAAGGTGTAACATTTTAAACCCCACGAGCATGACTTTTTACATATGTTCTAATAAATCTACAATTACTTTTTTAAAAACAGAAGAAAATTAAAGGTTTTGAAACAGTTTCATTCGGTAATAGTGGACATAGCCATTCATGCCAAAATTAATTTAATAAAGCTGTTTTTTCAGATATATGAGAGATACTTCCAGCCTGAGATACTTAAGCTGGACAAACTTTCCAACATCCTCTTTATCATGCATTATGACATGAATAATTACATGACGTGATGATAATTGCCAGATGTGAAGTTTCTGAATGTCCTTTAGATAAGATTTTCAGCCTTGCTTATGGAGCCAAGCCTAATGACTTGTCAGGTTGTCAGTTAAGGGTTATTTTATGGGGTCTCTAAGTCTAAATTTCTTTTTAAATGCATAAGGGCATCATAAAACATTCATATACACTGAAGAATTAACTAACATCATCTATTGCTCTAATGGTGAAGTACTACAAAGCAGGTAACAGAAGGCAGTTTTGGCTGTCTCTGTATTCCTCCATTCATCTTAATTTAAATATCAGTAATATCAATTCTCTGCATGTATTTCAGCACTCCATATGCATTTCAGTGTTACTGGCGGTAAGAAAATAAGCTTTTGGAGACTGTCAGACAGAGTGGAAGTTGACAACATCCAGATAAAATTGCTACATACAACAACATAATTTTTCCTCTCTGACAAGGATTCATTTAAATAATTAGGTTAACCTTATGTCTATGAGGAAAAAACAAACATCTTTATGCAGCCAAAGAATAACAGCAACATGAGTATGACAAGACATTCAAAGCCATTTTTCTTAGCAAGAAAAAGAGCCTTGTCCTGTGCATTGTGATAGAAAGACAATCAGAAAATAAAACTAAATGAATATTAGCTTTTAGATGAGAGAAGTGGATTAATTCTGAAGTCCTCAAAAAGTAATTATTAAGACTGGAAACAAAAGACAACTCACCGCAGTCTGGAACACTTCGTCTGAAGTCTATTACAATTCCAAATCTTTGGCAATGATGAGCATAATGGGCCAGAGCAGAGCAAAAACAATTCTGTCCACATTTGCAAGTGTCTCTTCTGCACTGCTCAAAATAGGGAATGGGACTCAAATAGGGGTAGCATGGAGCAAAAAGTTCTTTCGTAAGGATGCTACAAGCTTCCGCTGCATAAGAGGCTACACAAATAACAGATTAAACACCTTCAGTGGGGAGTTTAAAAAGACTTGGAAGAGTCTTTGCTACTGATCACAGTTATATGCTACTGCTATATAAATCTTGCTATTTTTTCCTATGTTCCATCATTCCTTGGAACGATTTTATGGTATTTAGAAAACTACGATATGCAGACAGTGCCAAGGCACAGTCTCTTCTCTTTAAACTGACTCACTGACATAGGCTAGGCACAAGATGCTGGACACTATGCGTTGCCTTTCAGATACACACAGGAGTACGTATTTCTCCGGTTTAAGTCACTCCAAGTAACAACTTCAGTATGCTGGTATTGTAAAGAATAACCTGTTGTCACCCACTGCTTCACTTTGGGTAAGGCTGCAGCCACACCCACAGCTGCAGCCTTGGGGTAACACTGCCACATAGGAGACAAGAGCAGCATGGAATTGTGACATGAACTCCAAACACAACACTCAATATCTTAATTCTGAAAGCATTTAATGTTTGCTCAGTAGTGGACACAATAATCAAAATGCTACTTCAACGTACCCAGAAAAATTGACAATTTCCACAACATAAGACAGATGAACAAACTAGGACTTCACAATTTCCTTTGCAGAACTTCTGACTTCCTATAATGAGCGCTCTTTTTTCCACACTCATGTCCAAACACATTAAGAAGAATGCAGCTTCTTAGCACTGCACAGAGAATAAATACTCAGAGGATGGAATGATCGCCTAGCAGGAAACATGACGATTTCCCAGCACCACTGAAGTAACAGGCAAAATCTTAATGAACATTTTACCCGTGTATCTGGGTCAGGGACATTGCAAAGAGGATCCCTGACCTGGTGAAATCCTCTGACTACTACCCGCTGCTGGTAGTCCAGGTAAGCAGTGACATGGTGACTGGGAAAAGCTCGAGGGCGATCAAGAGGGACTTGAGGGAGCTGGGGCGGTTAGTTGAGGGGTCTGGGGCGCAGGTGGTGTTTGGCTCCATTCCTTCGGCGGCAGGGAGGAGCGGTGACGGGTACGGGGAGATCCACCTCGTCAACACCTAGGATCTGAGAGGCTGGTGCTGTTGGAGGAACTTTGGGTTTTTTG
>VXAV01001688.1:31196-55796 GCA_013399715.1 Alectura lathami
TGGTAGATTATTCAGGGGTTGATGCATGTCCAAGAGGTGAAAAAAAACTTCTTTAAAATAAATGGAAAATTTTTAGTTTTTCAAATATACTAAGGTACACTAGATGTATGGTCCAGAAAAAATATGGTTACTCAAATTTCATAAATATAGGTAACACAGAACAAAGACTAGCAGAGAAATCAGTAATTTTCAGCATAACTGTGTAATAAAGCTCTTGTTCTCATTTTCAAGGTTTTACTTTATTTNTCAAAGGAAAATTTGATAGCTGTATTTTTTTCTGATAAACCAGTGTTTTCCATAGCAAAAATTGTGCTTAAATATTACTTTTGACCAAATAGTAGAATACAATGAGATTGTATAGGAAATTGTATTCCTATTGTATAGGAAACGTAGAAGGAACATGGAAAATAAGACATACATTAATACAGGAATGGAGAAACTGATTAAATGAAGAAAACATATCTTACATCAGCTAATAGTTACAAAAGTGCAGTGTATTTTAGGTACAGCTCTCTTTCTCGTAACTGTTTAGGGAAATGGAGACCAAGAACCAGCAGTGTTGCACAAACTTTGGTGAATGAGAACTCTAAAAGGAAAGTGGAACTATTTAGCATATTTTTGCAGTTATTTGTCACTTCTGAAACACAACCTCATCATTTTGGGAAGAAAACAGCTTGAGTAATAGAAGTTGTTGCATATTTTTGTTGTTCTCAGCCCACATGACCATATTGTCTTTTAAAATTCCATATTCACGTCTAGTCTCCTTTGTTGTTTATACCATGTATATGTATTTTAACTACGCTGGGACACCCTGCCAAAGTTTGAATAGCCTACCCTCAGCCTGAAAGGGTATGCATTAGTGTCTTGCACATAGGAAGAATTACAGCTGTTGGTGCTAACTGAAAATAACAGCCAGAAGAGAGAAGATTAATACCAAAAAAAAAAAAAAAAGCTTTCCTTCCCCCCTCCTCCCATCTCTTCTACGTTGTTTCTCTACTGCACAATTAGGTTGAGAATTTATTCAGGTGTTGTTAATATCTCTTATTCTGTTTTAGTGGAGGAAAGGGTGGAGAGTGAAGTACTGTCCAGCTGTAGCAAAGTTTTCTGCTTTCCCTTAGTCTGCTGATTTTTTCACTTTGTAGTGTGATCCCTGCTAGTACTGCAGTGATTTCATTTTCAGAAGGAGTAGGAAGAGGTATGTAACATTCTTAATAGCCTTCTCAGTGTTATTAATTCCTGTGCCGTGTGGTTTGTTTGCTTTTGGTTCAAGCTGCAGTCCTAGAGTCAAGTGAAATAATTACTTCTGACTTTTTTTTCCTTTAAACAAAAGTTTTTGTAATTCTTATAGTTTAAAATAAATATTTGAAAGTAGAATCTACCATATAGATGAAGGATGGAGCTATTTTCTGGAAATAATTATTGAGGTATTTATAAAGTACAATGTGAAGGTTTATTCAAAATGGGAAAATAACCCTTGGAACTGGGATATGCAGGTGAGTTAACAGCTTGACACTCAAGTTTCAAGCATGCATATTTCTTTGTTTTTCTGTTCCCTTTGGAGCCTAAGATGCTGCCATAATAAAGATTAAAACAGGCTTTATGAAAACGCATTTCTGTTTATTCTCTTCAAAAGTTTTCTTTGCTGCTTGTCAACATTTCTGAAACTCTTGTCTCAATATGAGTGACTCTGTGCAACCTTGCACCCCCAGTGGCTGTACAAAATGCTACCATCTGGGTTTCATAAAAGTTTTTAACTGCCTTGTGTAATAATTCACATCTGTGAGAATATGATGTTCAGAACCATGCAGAGAAGGACCTTCTGTATCTGAAACTGTTACTATGTATAGAACAGTAGGGTAATGTGAATTTTCAGTATGTGAGCTTTTTGCTTTTAATTACCTAAGTAGATATTCCTGGCATGTGTATTTAAAAGGTAACTTTCCATCTGCAGTGAAAGTGGCTGTAGGCTGTAGGAGTAGCGTGTAAGTTGCCAATGAAGTTCAGTACAGGTAAGAGTGGTAGAACTTCGGCTGCACTGGGTATCCTCTGTAGCCTGGAAGAAGACAGAGACAAATGACAACTGTGAAGTTTTTAGCCCTGTCCCTTCTAATATGAGAAATATCTGTTGGAGATGTATCATAGTTGCATGATAACTACTGAGTTACAAATCCTCTGCATTTCAGTGTTGTCCAGCTCAAGAATTTAGTTGTGTTTGCAGTGATGCCAGTTATAAATGAACTGTAAATGATGTCAAAGTAAATGACTTAAGAAAATTCTCAGACATGAGAGGAAGGATAATCTTTAAATCTAACCGAAAACAAAAATGTGAGAAGTGTGGTACATATGCAGATTGTAGCTTAGTGTAAAATCAGGCAATGCTGTTTTTCTTGCTGTTGTCCTGGATGCAGGATTCAGCTGTTAAGGACAATGGTTATTTGTGATTTTCAGTGCTATCCTCAGACATGGAGGCCCCATGACAACTCATTATTTTGTGCCTCCGAGATGAGTGTCTGGACCCCATATGTTCAGGAGTTTTGAATACAGGTTATTCAGCTTAAGGAAAAAAAACCCTGACTCTCAAACAGAATGGCCACATTGGCTTTTTATGAGCTGTTGAGAACACTGAAATCAGGAAAACAGTGAGTCAGTTATGAATAAATGTATATAGAACAGAAGGTGCTCAGGTGAATTTTTTTTTAATAGTAATAATAAGGAAACAGTAAAAACAAATAAAAGGTGATTGCAGTGCATGCTGTTGATAAGGTAGGAGAGTTTCAGCTGAAACATTCTCAATTTTTGTAAATTTTGTTCTTATAACAACATATATTTTTAATGGAGAATAAATGTTTTGGTTAATGTCACTAACAGTCTTGAGTGTGAAATCCACATGTACTGAACATTTCCCCCTGTTTTGGTCTAAAGGAAAGAATAATATTACTATTAGCTTCTCTAGATTAAAAATAAAAAAAGGTTTTTGTATTTTGCGTTCGTTTTGGCCTCCTGTTCCTTCTCTTGCATCTCCTGCAAAAGACCTTTTTTTTTAGTATTTAAAAAAAAAAGGGAGAGGGTAGGGGGTAGGAGAGCAAAATTAGTTCCCAAACACTGAGTGTTAAGTGTTGTACCTGTTCTTATAACAAGCTTCCTGAAATGGAACTATCTACTTTGTCTCCTGATTGTTGTATTCTTCTCAGAAGAAAGAGAATAGAAATCACATCTTGTCATTTTGTTTGGGTGAATTCTGATCTTGATTTTTGGCTATTGTTAGATTTTTATTTGATGCTTCAGAGGAAAAATAACGTCATAATGCTGCAATAAATCTTGTGATTTTATGGCTCCTATTTTGAGTCCCATGAGACAGAAGAGAAGAGGATGAGATGGCTTATTCCTGTTTCTTTGCATGTAGGTATACAGGAAGGACTAAAACAGATAGCAGAAGGCATTGCTCCTTTAAAATGGAGGAGGCTGTACAAATAGCAAAGTGTTGTTCACTGATGCACTGTTTAAGCAGGGTAGTCAGGTGTGCTATTTATTAGATATGTCTTGGGTATTTCAATGGTCACTATTCATAGAGTAACTGAACTTCTGACATTCCTGAAGGTATTTATCCTATCTTTATAACCTGGAGCCAAAGGTGCTGATATCTGACTTCTAAATCTTCCTAGACCTTCATTTTCCCCCAGTGACTGGTGCAAGGTCACTGGAAGCAACAGGTGATAATCCAGGGATTTTATTCTGGAACCTTCTGAATTACAGCTCGGAGTCCAAGATGCTGAGCCATCCTCTTTTATTGCAGAAAGGAGAAGTACTGACAAGTTGAGTATTGAAACAGTCCTAAAAGTAAATGTCACTGTTTTTACATTCATCTTCAGGAACGAGAATTTGCCTAACATTTCAAGGGTAGAGACAGTCCTGGGAATTTTAACTGTGCTATTGCAGCAGTAATTAAAATTTGGCTGAAAAAAAAACGTTGAGAAATTGCATGTTCTATACTGCGTCATACTACTCGTCTGAAAATGATATAGCTGGAATAGAACTATTAACTCCATGTGGGGTTTTCAGAGTAATCAGGTCAACTATACTTTAAGGTACTGAAATCATCTATCTTCTCAATTTTCTTTCTTTCATCTAAAGATTGGTGCAGTAAAATAATGAATTAATCTGCTGGAAATGACAAATCATTTTTGTGTTTTGAAGCTTTTACCGATGAAAAGAGCAACTACAAATATGCAATCTACTGATATTGAGAAAATGAAGAAAAAATAATCTTAACTTGGCCCCCCTGATGAGTTCAGAAATCAGTAGAATATTGCTTAAATCAATACTTAAGTCACTAAATTATCATTGTGATTCGTTCACCATGGGATATGATTTGAACTCCAGAATATGTTAGCCAAAAACTCTTTAGATCTTTGCTCTTGGAGAAATCAGAGGAGAGGAAATTAATAATTTGCTGCACTATGAGTGAGATTGAATAATATTCTGAGTATTTTGATTTTTTTTCTAATCTCTATTTTGCCTTGGGCACTTATAGTGTTTTCTCAAGAGAAATTTCAATGCTATAATTGATCAATAAAAGGGTTATCTGCCCCAAAATATTGTTTATTTGTATGTCATACAAGTGCTTTAAGATCTTTAAAAAGAGCTAATTGGAAGCAAGACTTTCTCATATGAATTTCCTAATCCAACATAGGACCAAAAAAAAAAGTCAATATTATGTGTTTTGATGTTAATGAAGTACACTTCAGTCTTTAAATTTTATTGTAGAAAAAAGGGTTTCACTGATAACATTTTGTGAAGTCCAATAGAAACACGTCAAGTAAAACAAACCTGAAAGGACAAAATGTCTGACTCGGAGTGCTGTAGTGGCTCTTTAACAATCAGGACCTACAGGACAACTTCCAGAGAACAAAATAGGTTAAAAACCCCAATTTCATCGTATCTGGCAGCCGGTGGTGCTGGTAACAGCATGTTGATATGTATCAAACTGAGAACTTTACAGGTCTGTGTTTGCACTTCAACCATTGCTATTAAGATTTTCTGAACGCCCACAGACAGAGAGGTTCTACTAAGAACCTCTTTACAGGTGGATAATGGTAGGACAAGGGGGATTGGGCTAAAACTGAAAGAGGGGAGGTTTACGCTGGACATCAGGAAGAAATTCTTCCCTGAGAGAGTGGTGAGGCGCTGGAACAGGCTGCCCAGAGAAGCTGTGGCTGCCCCATCCCTGGCTGTGTTCAAGGCCAGGCTGGATGGGTTCCTGGGCAGTTTGATCTAGTGAGCTAGTGGCTGGCAGCCCTGTCCACGGCAGGGGGGTTGGAGCTAGATGATCTCTGAGGTCCCTTCCAACCCTAGCCATTCTATGATTCTATGAACTGCTACAGAAATTAACATTGCTTGTGA
Organism: Alectura lathami; assembly: GCA_013399715.1. Lineage (NCBI taxonomy): Eukaryota > Metazoa > Chordata > Aves > Galliformes > Megapodiidae > Alectura > Alectura lathami. Next base: position 36,597 of record VXAV01001688.1, read on the forward strand.
TTTTCTTTTAAATAAGTCATGTAGGTCTGGAAAACTTCTAGGAAATAAGGAGAAAAGCTAAGGTCTCTTCAGCAGTTAGGCTGACAAAATAACCTACGTAACTGTGCTGGTTGCCTTGACAATGACACCAAACAGGCAAGATGATTGAGACTGGTATGGGATGCAATCAGACAGTAATATTAGCAAAGCTAATGCCAGTCAGCATGGTGCTATGGAAAGCAGGTTGCCTGTTTGTATTTTCTTTTGATTTAGATGGAAAGTGCTAAATGAGATGATCTTCACTTAGCTTTACTTATGACCGTGCTTGGATGCAGTGTGAATTTCCTGAAGGTAAACTACATGTAGACAGTAGCATACAGTGGATAAGAAACAAATTGCAATGAGGTCAGCTCACGGTAAATGTAGGTGCATTAAGTTATGTGGATATTTTCAAATGGAGTTCCTTGAACATTAACTTTTATTTTTGAATGGGTGTTGTGGGTGAAAGAACATAATCATTTCTGGCTTAAAGGGAAAAACGGAAATGACTGAAACAGATACCGTGGGCTCGAGAAATGGAAAATGTGGAGTACTTGAAAGCTGTAAGGTTGTAGTATGCAGTGTATTACCAACAATCATTGCTTAAAAATATTTTTGGAGATGAAATATATGTGCTATATTGACATAGGAGTCTCTTGGTAAATATGTCTGAAAATATGGTCATAAAAAACATCACTGGCAAACATCTGACTAGATTTTCTTCTTATAAAGTAAATGACCTCAATGTTTTATTACTGTATGCACTCTAAGCTGCCTTGTCCCTGGTGCATGAGGGGAAGATGCAGATCACCAGCGTTGTTTAGAATACCTTTATTCATTAGACTGTAATTACTAGGTAGCTGCTCAAACAAATCAGGGTCATGTAGATCACTTGTACATACCTTGGTGGAGCCCCAGCAGACAGGCCAGCTCTAGGCGGACATTCAGAACCAGTGCTGAGGGGTTTTTGTACACTCCGGGCTTCTCCATAGCTTCTCGGAGACCTGTTCCAACAGGTAAACTTGCTGTCGAGCGCCTTCAGCTACACCACATTTCATCTGCCTCTGAAAATTCAGTGTGATCTTTCTAAACAACTTCTATTGTGTTCAGAAAGACCTGAAAGCAAGCAACTCCACTCCAGGCTTCAGATCCCTTAACTGATACTTTTTAGCAAAAAAAAAAATATATTTTTGTGTGTCTTATGTCAAACAACAGAAATTCATATATACTGATAGCAAACTGGTGATCTAGTTTGTGTAGCTTGGTTTGTGCTCAGAAGTGCAAAAGCTTTCAGAAATATTGGTCATAGATATCATTTTTTCCACTTCAGATAATAGGCAAATATTAAGTGAGTGGAGAAGGAAATTCATTTCACATAGTTGCATGCTTACTGAAACTCTTGGCTTGTTTGAGGGATAATTTCTTCACTGAGTTACCTATATGCCATTTCATTATTTGCTGTTGTTGTTTCTAAGTTTTGTTCCAAATTTTTAGAGTCACGTCATAACTAGTTTTTGAATGGTTATTACTCACAGACTGACAAATAATGATAAGTCTGTCAAAAGCCTTTTGACTTTTGGAAAATTTAAGTGATATCCAGAAGGAACCAACTGTAAGAAACTTCTTCAAAATCTCTGGGAGCTGATACATTTAGGATCTGTTTTGTCATTTCTGTGTAAATGTGCAAAACCACACTGAAGGTGGGGTCATACCTTTCCAGAAGCAGTTAAATCCTTTAGTGGTTTCAGTTAATTCATTCTAAATATATTGTTAAACACAGGGAACTGAAATTTTGGCCAGAAACATACCCATGTGGGTTTTGTTTTGGTGACAAGTGACAAAGAGAAGCACTGGAAGTATAAGGTCAAACAGGAGCAGAAGAACAGATCCTAGAAATATATTTGAGAATGCCTTTTGCATAAGTGCTGTCTAAGAAGGGCCTTGGAACTAAGAAAAATTATAAATTACTTTTTCCCTAAACATGGAGGAATTTTTTTGTTATGTATTTCTGTGAATGCGTTGCATCAAGGGCAGTACATAAACATCTCCCTCTAGAGAGAGACATGAGGAAGGTAGGAATTATTTTCTGAAAACTATACAAATAATCTCTTGTTCAGCTCTTAAATAGAACAGATATGGCTGATCTCTTCCAAACATTGCAGGAAAAAGATTGAACATAACGATTTAAAATTGGACTTCACAAAAGCAAGATATACTTTTGAATAATAAATGCGTTACATGTCCAGATTTATTTGGTGTATAATGTTAATAAATGTCTTTAACTGAGCACTGATATTCTAAGCTTTCACACAGATCAGTGAAGTTTAATTATTTATTTGTGAGATATGGAGCCAGGTGATGCAACTGAGTTGCAAGAGTCAGCTTAACATATAGACAGCTTGCAAAAATGTGAACGTCACAAGGCATGTTATAACCTACCTTGAAAACACTTGTATTATAACGTAGAGTGTAGATGGCTAACTGCAAAAATAAAAAGGTGATTTTATGTAAAACAAATGCATGCTCTTCCATAATCTTTCTGATATATCTAATGTGGAAAATGCTGGTGTATTTCTTGTAGTTAATTCTGTGACAGCAGATCTTTTCTTAGCTGTTTGTGATTACTGATGTAATTAGAATCTCCCAAAGCATTATTACAAATTATTTTATATGGAAATAAATAGCTAGTGCTCGTGATCAGAAAGACAAGAAACTAGCTGAAAAGGATTCAATGTCTGGAGAAAATTTGGCTGTTCTTGGAAGCAGAATGTCTGTGCTCCTGCTGAGCTGTGCTCGACCCAGCTTTCTCACCTGGCTGGTACACATGTTTTTTGAGAGCTTCCAGTAGAAGTCAGAGGAATGCTGAGGCAAAATCTATATGTCTGTGGAGTACACTGAGAAACAGAATGGAAATAAACAAGGTACATCAGACTGCATAAAGTACAGTGCTCTGTGGGGTTATGCCTATCTTGTCCTTACTCTGGACTAGTGTAGCAAATGGACAGCTGCTCAATGGTTGGGCTAGGATTGACTGGTCAGGTAACGCCATTCTGTGTTTGGGGAGCTGGCAATATAAAGAACTGTTCCAGATACCATAAACTGGGGCTGGCTCTGCTGCTTATAGAGAAGCCTTGGCAGGTACCCTCTGACTGCCAAGTCCGTAAGGCCTTTCACTGCCACGGGGAAGACTGTGCTTCATTAGCTGGGTCTGTCACCTCTAATGCTTCTGTTGCCATCAGCTGCAAGAGCAGCTGCAGCATCAGTCACTGTGTCTTCCTCCCTCACACCTTCTGACCTATGCCTGCATAAAAGAGAAGGTGGCATATAGTGATGCCAGGCACCAGTGCCAGCAACAGCTATGACAAAATGACAGGTGACAGTATGTGGTGGGTGACAGTCACAACCAATGGACCAAATGGGAGCTGCCAGTTATGTGCAGCTGTCCTGCAAGGCAGGAGGGACAATTGGCAGGCAGTATGCAGCAGATGAGAGAGCTATAATAACATGCAGCTTCCTAGAAAATGGAATCGTTACTTTTTAAGAAAACAAAAATAAACAACGAAAAACTGATTTACAGGCACACCTACCTCTTTTTCAAGTCCTGTAACAAGAATGATAATATTTTAATCTCCTGTTTGTTGTAAAAAGTGCCCAAGTCCTTCTATTATCATTTTTCTTGAGCTAGACTTACCCGCAAATCTAAATGATGCTTTACTACATGTACATCAGAAGCATGATAAAAATCTGGATTATGAACTTTCATGGAAGCTGGTTAACAGTAGCATAAGCACTCTTGCCTACAACGGAGTATTACATGTTTAATTTTTAAAAATGAATGTGATACTTCCCTTGTTCCAGTCACTAGGGCCTTCACCAGACTTCAGGACTTTTCAAATATGATGGAGAGTGGCTTGGCAACCACAACAGTCAGTTTCCTCAGGATGTGATCAGTCAGTTCACTGAGATGCACCCCACTCAGTTCACTATGATGCATCTCAAGGTTCCCACAGAGTAATGTATGTTCAGGTTCATCAAGCAGTCTCAATCCCAATCTTCACTTACAGTGGATGGGACTTTGCTCCATCAGCCCTTGCCTCAATGTTCAGGTACTTGAGAGATGTGAGTGCCACTGAAAACTGAGGAGAAAATATTTTAGTTATTAGTCAAAATATATTAGTCATTCTGTGAAAGTTGTATAGTTGCATTTGACTTTAAATAGAATGGGGTGAGCAATGACAGCACTGGTGCCAATGGGAATGGCCACTGTGGCATGGTGCTGCATGGGACTAACGGGTAGGAGTGAGGAAAGAGGACAGGTCTGTCATCTTCCTCAGCAAATCCATGCCTGCCTAGGAGAAACTCTCTGAGATGCTATAGGTTGAAACTGCTGCCAACAGGAAAGAGCTGATGATTAAAAAAAGTAATCCTTGTCCTTTGATGGCTTATTCAGAATTTGTACAGAAGGCAAAGCAAAACATCAAACACAGCCAAAAGGCAAAATAGATATTTTCCCTGGGTTGACATTTATTTGTTATTTCCTTTCATTAGAATGGCTTTTAACAGCCATTTGCTCAGGATTTTGGGTGACATTATGTGTGTGTGTTCTGTATCCATAAAAAAAAATAAGAGAGAAAATTGAAATTTGTTGCGTGTGGCTTGTGTGTGTGTGTGTGTGTGACAGGTGATCTTCAAATCTGTCTATTTTGCTTGAGATTAACTCAGTAATGCTCTCGTGAGTGTTAAGACTTTTGAACTTCTAAAGGAAAGAAGGATTTTTGAAATTCCGTGTGCTCAAACTAATTACAGTGCCATAAAACTTTCCTCTACATTCAATTACACATACTCTTAGCTTAAACTATGAAGTTGTGATGGCTGAGAAGTGTCTGATTAATTTTAACAACTTATTGAAGTGGGACATGAATGACTAGCTATAAAGTAGACATATGATAGACTTATTTTCCAAACATTTTTCTTCTGACTGGGAATGTGAGTGTTCTCTACTGTTTCAGATGTGGCTTCCTATCTCATCTGAGGTCATGATTCCCGTGTTTAAACGTGAAAAAAAAAAAAAGTCAGGTGTTGAAATGATCATAACTAATTCATAATTATTATTATGACACTTACATCTAGAGTGACTTTAATCTGCCTTTTGCTCTCTGTTCTTTAATGTTGTTTTTTGGGGAAGGCAGCTGGGTGTTAAGGTTCTCAGGCTTCTGCTCCTTGTCCTCATGAAGTTCGACAGACTAAGAAACTCCTAGCAGAGCTAATAAATTCTTCTGCTAAAAAATGCTGCTTCTCTTACGTCTTGCTGTAGCTCAGGTAATTGAATCTGTACTGAGATCCAGGCCTGCGAGAAAACCAGTAGACTGTGTAATAACATGTTAAAAGGCACAGAGGGACTGTCACCAAAATTGGGAATAATAAACCTCTTAACACCAATGTAGCATTAAGAAGCAGGCATTCTTTATTGCAGCGCCAGATTCACGGGGGACTGTTTCACCTAACATGCATACCAAGAAACAAAAGTACATCCGTAATATACATTCATTACATTAATATGCATGTATTTTCCACAAAATCCCCACCTTTTCCAGGAATCACTTGGACATATTCAAGCTCCTTATATACGCATGTGCAGTATAATTATGGGGTTCATACTGGGGGTCCCAAGTGGTCGTGAGGTTCAACTGGGCAGTGTTAATGGGTCAAAAGGTTGTATGCTAAGCAGCTTCTTCCCACCTCTTAACTCCTAGGATGTTCAGCTGTGGAGACCTGTACTAATACAGCTGAGTTCAGAGTGAATGTTACCAGGTGCCCTGGTTTCAGCTGAGACAGAGCTGATTTTCTTTACACTGTTTGGTATGATGCTATATTTTGGCTTTAAGGGAAAAACATTGTTGATAACACACCGATATTTTAGTTGTTGCTGAGCAGTGCTGCATAGAGTCAAAAACATTTCAGTTTCTCAGCTTCTTGTACTGTCCTGCCAGTGAAGGGAGCCGAGGGGGCACAGGTTGCTGGCAGAGAACAAAACCGGGGCAGCTGACCTAAACTGGCCAAAGGGATATTCCATACCACATGACATCATGTGAAAAAACTTCAGAACTGTGGGGAGTTGGCCAGAGGTCAGCTGCTGCTCGCGGACTGGCTGGGCATCAGTTACACACAATTACATTGTGTGTCACTTGTTCTGTAAATGTTCATATATATGTATATGATTGTCTTTACTGTTATTTGTTTCTTCCTTTCTTTCTTAGCAAATAGTTCTTATCTCTACTCAAGAGTTCTACTTCCAACCCCCCCCCAGATTCCCTCCCCCATCCCACTGGGAGGTGGGGGAGTGAACAAAAGGCTGTGTGGTGCATAGCCACTTGCCAGGTTAAACCACAACACCAGGATGTTCTTTTTCCAGATTCCCTGTACAAAAGACTTTTCAAATGATTTCTTGAAAAATGAGTCACAGAAGAAATGACCAGAACGAAAGGGTACTCTTTTAAGGATAAGCTTGAACCCTCAGGCTTGCTCCTGAAATAGTCTCTACCATCAGTGGTTCATTTCTGTAGCTTGAAAAAAAAAAAGAGTTGGTTGTTGTTTCCTGATCCTGCAACTGAGATTGTTTTATCCAAGAAGTGGGTTATGTTAAATGGATGATTAGATATTCCTCATTGCTCTTTTAAGTTCACTCCTCTATGTGAATAGATGAGGCTTGATGAGACATTCCAATAGATGAAGCCACAGGGAAACAAGACCTGAGAGATGGATAAACAGTGCTCCAGAGGCATTTGTCTACAAGATAACTTCCACTGAACATTTCTTCCCTCCTTTGTTTTAACTGTACTTTGCATTCAACCAGTGAATGCTACAGTTCTGTTTTTGTAGAGTTTGAGAGTCATTATAGTTTCCTAATGGAAGAAAAAGGATTCAAATATCTTGATTCCTTGTTCAGTTACTGCAAGGTTTCTTCATACCTGGAATTTATGCTATCATATGGTGACTAATTATAAGTGTGATGTAATGAATTAACAGTTAAATTACAACTTTATTTTTTTTGTGACATAACTAACTATACTTTAGTTTCCTAGCATTGAGTGAAGACTAGTGTAACTTTTTGTTCTCTTTCAACTTCCTGTAAAACTTGCTCTTAAGATGTTAAGTATAAAGGATATTAAAAATATTAGTATTCAATGTAGCTTACATGAAGCCATGCTCCCCAACAAAATTACAAGACTCACAGGACAGAGTTAGAAATGAATCTGACACAGCCTATCCTATCTTCTTATTAATTAGGTTCAGGGCATGGGCAGAAAAACATAGTAATCAGCAAGTGATTTGCACACAGCTGGTCCTTCTTGATCCCTTGACTCCTCTGTTTTCCCACAGTTGTTCCTTCCCAAATCACCTAAACCCCTCCCTTTTCCCACCTTCTATTCATCCCATAAACATCCCATGATAATCTTCAAGAGCTGATCCTTTGCATCACATGATGTGTGCACCTCTAAGCAGCAACACCCTTAGTCTGAAAGGTGACGTAGAGAGCTGTTCTTTAACAGCTCATCTTGACAAATTTCATGCCTGGACACTGGGGCTCATGGCTATCCAGCTATGCATGCTCAGATGAATCAATTCTAACATGATGGAGATCTGTCTCCCTCTTAAAACTCCTTTGTAACTAAAGAGCAGGGTCAAAGACCACAGGTCTTCACGTTTCTCCAGGAGACTTGGGACCGTTCGTGCCCCTTTTCATTGGCTATCGGAATCCTGCCGCATATCTCAGTATGCACTGCATTTTAATCTCTTTTCTGCCTCTGCAACATAAGCCTCAGCTGTCTTAGTAGAGAGTTGAGCCCTGAAAAGACTGTGTGTCCTAAGATCAGGATCCTGGGGAGCCTATTTGCAGTCAAAGGCTTTTCTGCAACAAAGGCGGCTGATCTTTCCAAATGTGTGGTAGGTTTTTTTTCTCCCTTTTGTAAATGACACTTCCCTAGGATTAAAGGTGCTGCTCTTCTATGTGTTTCATAGAAAGCCAATTAATATTGATTTGTGTGATTTCTGTTTGCTCCCCTTCCCCCCAGCTCCTTTCTTACATTGGAGAATAAGACGGTAGATGAGTCATCCTGTCAGCTTTCCGTTCCTTGTTTTACCTGCTACTTCTGCAGCTCCTGATAAACTATAGGGATTTGCTGATATTTCTAATAGGGAGACAGGACACTGCTATGAAAAAGCAAGTGGTATCTGTCTCTCCTGGAATAAGTTTCAATAACTAACTCACAGAGTAACTAACAATAATTTAAATGGTACTAGACATCAATAATTTAATTGGATTTAACTGCTTACCAGGTCCATCACTGTGTGCTCATTATTTTCCATAGCATGTCTTGGTCTAAACAGCATTATTAGCTGAACAAATTTCTTAGCATTGCTTTAGGTCAAAATGGCAGTTTAGTAATTTGGATAGTTCACTATAGAAAATATCCAAACAATTTTGTCTTTCCATGATGATAGCATGGCAGTGTGGATGGAAATGCATTTATTAAAAACAAAACAAAATGAACCCCCCTCCCTAAACAAAACCACACTTTTTAATACCATTGACCATAATTTAATTGTAAATTTACCAAAATGAATACAGTTAAACAGTAGGTTGCTCTAAAGATAGGGATTAGATTTATCCCTGAAGCAGCTGCAATACTCTACAGAGCCATGCCAAGGGGGGACTTGGCAAGCTTTCCTCATGTGCTCCTGAGGCTGTTCAGGGGGATACTTAAGAGTCACAGGCAATAGTTTAAGCAAAAGATTGGAGAGGGAAGTGACTCTGTGGTGCTTGTAACGATTTAAAGAATTCTGTAGGTTTCATTTGGCTGTCTTTTCTAAATATCTTTGTAAATAAATTTATTGTTTTGTGAGAGCCTTTGATAGGCTGGAAGAAGCCTTACAGAAGCAGTGAAGGGACTGCACATTAACCTTGTAATGGCCATTCTGTAATGAGAAATGAATTGAGTAGTGAAAGTGGTTTTCTAAGGCTGTGGGTTCACAATGAAGGCCCTGCATGCTTAACCTTTTAAACAAATTATCAGACTTTTATAGCAATAATACACTTGGCCAAATTTTGGTTTATATTCACAACTTCTAATCTGGAAAGATACAGAAGACTTTTGATGGGTATAAGTGACTAAATGAAAGACTGGGACTGTCTAGACAACAAAAGAGAGCCCATTCTTGTCAAGCAGTGTGGTTTCAAAGCAGGACACTTGGCTGCAACGCAGAAAATTTTGTTTTGTTGCCCTACAGCAGCTCTGTGGTGTTAAGAATATCACATTCCATGTGCTTCATTTATCTGTCTCAAAATTGGTAGTACTTTCTCTTACATCGTTGCGAGCTTCATGGATTAAAGTTGAGATAAAAGCTGATATAATCTGTGGAATACCCGTTTTCAGAATGTCATGGAACAGGGGACCTTTTGCATTGGCAGCCTGTCGCTTTGGACACAGATGGATATGTTTGACAAGCTACTTAATTCCTTGGCTTAGAATCACATATACTTATGGTTAAGAATCAGTATTGCACTTATTTGAGCAAAACACTTTGATTGAACTGGATCTTAAAGGTGATATGGTTTGTCTGGCAGTTTCTTTCAAATGTTTTTAGGCAGGTTCTTTTTACTCTTTTCCTCCCTCTGTAATAGATCTGGGACTCTGCTTCCCTGGCACTGACATCTCCCCAAACCCAGTTCTCACTAAGGAATAAACCTTTTATTTTTTCTCCAAAGCTGCATGCACCATGACTTTCTGCAAGGTCCCCTTCCCTCCTGTCCATGCACCCCATGAAAGCCCTGCTATGTAAGTTCCTTTAACATTGCCTGTTGCTCTCCTGGGGATATCTTTTGTTCTCCCCAGCCAAGCTTGCTGCAGCTGTCACATTAGTGCCTTGTCCTACCTTATTTTCTAGATCCTTCCTGAGCAGAAGAGTATCTAAAGAGACTCTTACACAGCACAACAAAATGGGACTACTTATGTCTTTACAAACAAATGTGCAAGTTTCTATTAACTCCATGGAAAACCTAGGTTTCTTTAGAGGCAATCAACATTGTAACTTTCTGGGAGCAGAGGAAACTAAAATTCGACAATCAAGCAAGCAAAATCCTGTGTGACATTGTTGATAAACTGCAGCATCAAAATCCCAGAGATATCTATTTTGTGACTACTGCTAACTTATTTTTGTGCTAGATGCTACATGGGCCAGTGAGGAACTTTTAGAGGACAGAAATAATTTCATGTTGTTCAAAAATGATCAGTATGACCGAGGTAGGTCTCTGTCAGAATAAAATGCCCATTGTCCTCAAACTGCAGTCTTTCAAGTGCAATGAGGGAATGTTTTAATCCTCTTATTTTTGTTTTCCTTATTCTTCATCTAGTGAGCTAGTGGCTGGCAGCCCTGCCCACGGCAGGGGGGTTGGAACTAGAGGATCTTTGAGGTCCCTTCCAACCCAAGACATTCTATGATTCTATGATTCATCAGGGAGGTTGCAAAACATTAACAAAATGGATTTTGGAGACAAGGTATTTTTAATTCTCATTTGCTGCATTCCTGGAAAAAGTACTGCAGAAGCTTCCCTTTTAGGAATTACTTGAAGGAGACTTTACTGGCAATTCTACTGTGCTTGCACAAATATTTTGCAGACGACAACTAACTCTAGATACTTTGTCTCTTTGCCAGGGGTTTCCAGCATGCTTTCTCCAGCTGAAGGACCTTTTCATTTGCTCATGATGTCCTACATAACCTTTGGCTGTAGGTTTTCCTGATAGCTTTTCTTCTCAGCAAGAGAGGAAAAAATGTGCTAAATGTTTTTTTTTTTTTTTTTTTTTTTTTTTTTTTTTTTNACTTCCTTCCTCTCTAAAGGCAGGCAAGCTATCAGTCAGTCCTCTAATTCCTCCCTTTATGCTTCTAATTTCTGATTTCTACCTGCCCTTATGCTTTAGTGAAGTCAGCCTTCATGTTGCTCTTTTTCTGTTGCTTCTCACGCTTTTCTCCCATCTGTGGTCACAGTCAAAGTTCAGAAATTGTCCTCTCTGAATTCTCTGCTTGTCACTTGAATTTTCTCCCTCCTCCTGCTGCCTTATCTCCTTTGGTATTGCTCATCCTTCCTTACCTGTTATACCTGATCATTCTGCTGCCTCCAATTCATTAGTGCCTGTCCAACAAGCTGCTCATTTGGGAGCGTTTGAGCCATAGGACACATCCCCATCTAAGGAGAAGTAATGACCTCCCTGAGCCCCTGTCCAGCTTCTTATCTTTATGTCTGACTCTACACCTAAATCAGTGTATCTGACACAAATTCAGAATCTTTGTGTCAGAAATGATCAAAGCCGTCATAATCCTTCTCTAATGATTAGGTGAAGTATTTACATGTTCACCTCTGATCTTTATATAAATGGCCACATTTTTGACAGATTTCCTCTCATTAAATGGATTTTGCAAGCTAGAGGTTGTCAGAATAAGTAGGACAGCAGCTTCTGGCACCATTTGTTAGTGTGTTCTGACTAGAATGCCATACTTAGAAGCACCGGCACAGATACTTGTGTTATCTTTGGCTACTGCTCGCTCTGAACTGTGCACAGCAAATTTTCAGGGGAAAGGAAAAGTAGTCGAGGAAGAAAGCCTGCTATTGTAGTTCCTTAACAGTTTATGCAGCTTCTCTGGTGGTCAGTGTTTGCACGTATGTTGTTATTCTAGGTCTTTTGTGATCCCTGGATCAAATAAGCCTCGGCGTGGGCTGCTGAAGGATGTTGTTTGCTGGAGGCTGGGGGTTTATTTGTGCCTGCTCTGAATCCAGAAGAAGGATCGAAGGAGATTGATTCCCAGAACCTACCTTATTTCTTTAAAAAATAACAACTCATAAAGAGAAACTTGCAAAATTTTTTGTTTTCAGTCAAATTATTCAGCTATCATTTAATAGAATAAAGTCTCTGAGTGATGATTGTCCTCAGGATTGCAGCACATTCAGCAGCTGTGTGTACATGTAATAGGTCTAGGAAATCCTTCTGCTTACCTAAACCTGAAAGTCAAACAATTGTGAAACAATATAAGTTCAATGAGTTTTGAATAAAAAGGACCGGACTCGTGGTGGTTGTAACAATGCCCTGTACTCTCTCTTATAGGCAATACTGAAGGTCACTCAAGACCAGGAGTGGACCAGCTTTGTTCACAGTTTCTGGTGTCAGTCAGAGTAGAAACTGAAATGCCAGCTACTTCATTTAAATGGGGGTTAAAGCCCTGCTTTCCTCCTGTGTTTGCTAAATATTTGGCATGAAATGTGACAAGAGGAAGGTTAACACAGTGATACCATGTATTTCATGGCAAGGATATGTGCCTCAGTTTCCTAGCTGAGTTCAAAGAATTTCTTAAACACTGAATGAAGGGATGTGATATTTAAACAAAATGATTCCTGAACTGTACTTGATATTTGTTCTAAACAAATAACTCTGAATCAGTAATCTGTGTTTTCTAGTGGTTAAGCTGTTTGCCAAAATGGTTGCAAATTAAGATGTTTAAGGCAAAGCTCACAAGATTTAAAATAAAATGAACAAATATATTTAAAAAGCTGTAGCTTTAGAGGAAGTAAAGACCAAATCAAGAATCTGGGAAATGCTGTTTCAGTAATGATGACAAGATAAATGTAAAGAGAGGCTATCAGAGTTGAGTCTATTTATAGACAGTATACATCAAGAGCATAATGCACTGAAGGGAAGAAGAAATTATTGTGCTGATAGTGTGCACAGTGGCAGCTATATATAGCTTTTCTTCTGTACCCTATGGAGGATTGCTTGTGAAAGCTGATATAATAAGGTCTTCAGAAATGAGAGTCTTTTGGCTGCCTGCAACCAGGCGAAGGTATGAAACAGTTATCACAGTCATGTTTCTGCCAGTACTCTTGAATTGCTCTGTAGGGGCACCATGTGATTAGGGCACCATGTGATAGGTGAAGCCTTGTGAAAGTTTGCAGATTTGCTTTACAGTTCCAGCATTTCAAGGTGTCCATGAAGAACGGATCTGTCCTGAAGCCCTCCCATCTTGTCTGTTAGACCTCATGGCTTTGGAGGAGGAACAACCTTGCAGCATTCATAGCTGTGATTGAATAGATCTGTGTTGGAATCCTGTTATGATGGCAGTGCTCTTAAACAGCATATAAGCTAACAAAAAAGTTCAAGTGGAGTTTCTCTGTATTTTTTTTCTTTTTTTAGTCTGTTTGTTAAATATTTCCAGTAGTTAGTAGAACCAGAATCTTCCTTACCCTCAATAAATACACCCAACTTTATAGAATTGTCTGAGTTGGAAGGATCATTTAAAGGCCATCTAGTCCAACTCCCTTGTAGTAAACAGGGACATCTGCAGCCAGATCAGGTTGCTCAGAGCCCTGTCCAGCCTGGCTTTGGAGGTCTCCAGGGATGGGGCATCCACCACCTCTCCGGGCAACATGTGCCAGCGTTTCACCACCCTTATTGTAAAAAACTTGTTCCTTATATCCAGTCTAAATCTCCCCTCTCTCAATTTGAAACCATTTCCTCTAGTCCCATCACAACAGGCCCTGCTAAAGAGTCTGTCCCCTTCTTTCTTGTAGCCCCCCCATAAGATGTTGAGAGGCTGCTGTCAGGCCTCCCCAGAGCCTTCTCTTCTCCAGGCTGAACAGCCCCAGCTCTCTCAGCCTGCCCTCACAGGGGAGGTGTTCCATCCCTTGGATCATTTTTGTGGCCCTCCTCTGGACACCCTCCAACAGGTCCATGTCCCTTCTGTACTGAGGACTCCTCATCTGGATGCAGCACTCCGGAGGGGGGTCTAACCAGCACTGAGTAGAGGGCCAGGATCACCTCCCTTGCCCTGCTGGCCGTGCTCCTTTTGATCCAGCCCTGAATATGGTTGTCTTTCTGGGCTGTGAGAGCAAATTATTGTGAGGACCTTATTTTGAATGTCCCGGTGCATATCCCAAGTCTCTTGCTGAACATGTTCCTTAATACTGTAAAGTGTTATTTCTAATCAGCTATCAGTAGAGACTACCTTTATTACCTGAAGAATTAGCAAATTACACAGAAGTTTTTGTCCTCCTAGATGCTATGATATGTAACCTAAACACACTGCTATTGAGTATTATTGAGTAGGCCGCCTTGTGCTAGGCAGTACTGTTGTTTTCTTAGATGTCTTTGGAGATCTTGAAAGGTTTAGACAAGGCTGCATCTAACACTATTCTGTTCTCTTCTTCCCTCAAAGACTCTAATAAAGGAAACAGGCAGAAATCACTGCTAAGTGTCTCAAAGATGACTTGAAGTTTCCCACGCTGATATACTGCTGCAAAAGACCAGATCTTAGAATATTTCATTCCCTTGAAAAAATGAATAAAAGTGACCAAACTGAGGTCACAGAGAATGTGTGATACAAGTCTTATGTGGCAGTTTGGCTTCTAACCTTGGTCATCTACTATGAACCAAATTACTTCTGGTATTTTGTACTGTGAGATAACACAAGTAAATGTTTTGATTTGGCTATAATATATACATACAAATTCTTAGGAAAAATATTCAACATTTTTCTTCCACAATCTTCTCATCTTCAATAGCTTACTACATCTTTGTATCTTGGTTTGGTTAGGAAATAGAATATGTATTTCCCCTTCTTTCTGTTCAGCCAGGTTAATGTTCATGTTTCTTTTTGCTTTAATTACTATGGTGGCATTAATTATTCTTAACAATATGATATCTTCCACTAAACCTATTGTAATAAATCAGTGCAAAACACAGCAGGTTAGCATTCTACTCTGCAATCATTTTTGCTGTGATTGTGTTGCTGACACAGTAATATGTAATATGTCAGCAATCTAGAGGATGGAGGAGAGCCTATTTTACAACCATAATTGCCAGTATATGAAAATTACCCGTGAATGCATATGGATACTACCTGGATCCAGATGTTCTTTTTCCACTTTACACATGCTTACCTTCAAAGATGTCAATATCTGTAGATAAGAGGGCTATTTTAATTGATGGTCTGCCATTACATTGGGTGTCTGGTGGAAGGCTAAAAACTATAGTGAAGGGTGAAATTACTGGAGATGCTTAAAGAAAGTTTGCTGATTATGTTTTCCTGTTGGAAGTTTAAACTTAACAGGGTAGAATATCTTCATGGCATGGATATTAAGTGTACAGGGTTTTGAATCCAATAAATAAATTAAATTGTCTATCATTATCAACTGCCTCAGATTTTGCTAAGTGATATTTCTGTTGCATAGTATTACAAGGTTTCTGTTAGGTGTCTTCATTGGGACTATGGAAGTACTGTGATTCTGGTGCACCTTTCTTAAACCACAGTAAGAGGATCAAAAGGATTGTGTCTTTAAGTTGAATTGGTACAAGTAGATGTACTGAGAAAAGGACAAGACTCAATAAATTTGAACTTTTTATCTTGTTTTAAAGACAGGGTCTCTGGGTGGTGAATCAGTGTGATGGAACAGTGTGAGGAAGCAGGACTTGACCCTATGTGGGTAGCAAAATAGAGGAACTTTGTCCCATAATTAGTCTAAATGTAGTATTAACCCAGTAAATTCTTAAGCTTCAAAATACTGGCATTCATTATCAGTAGACAAAATCAAATAGCTACTTATTGGCAAGCCTATCTGGAATGTTTACATTTCCATGGAGCAAAATTGCTCCTGCACAAGTTTTCTCACACAATGATGGAAGCTTAGGGAAGATAGTATTATGATAGCCATTGAAAAAAAAGAACAGAAAAAGAGCCAGAGGAAAAGTTACAAGCAGCTGAGCAAAGCACAATTTCTAGGCTATTAGCATCCTAGTTTTTCAAGATGCAATTTCAGAGGGAAATAGAGTAACTGTATTTGTAGGGCTTTTTCCTGGACTTTTAGTCATTTACTCCAGATCAAGATTAATGGTTAACTGACTTATTGCAAAACACATATAGAAATCAATTGTATTTGATGTGTTTGTACCAACACCACTATTCAGATCAGAAGGGAAAAGAATATAGAGTAATGTTGTGGTTTAACCTGGCAAGCAGCTACACACCTCACAGCCTTTGGCTCGCGCCCCTCCTCTAAGTGGGATGGGAGAGAGAATCAAGAAAAAAAGGTAGAACTCATGGGTTGAGATAAAAACTATTTACTAAGACAGAAAAGGAAGAGGCAAATAACAGTAATGATTATATGTATACTTACAACACAAGAAATGCATAATTATTTTCTTTTCCCATCATTATCTGGTCTTTGCTCTATGTCATTAATGACAGTGACTTCATCTGTGATTCCTAGTATCAGTGGTTCTTCTAAACAGTCTTGTATGCAACTATAATTTCAAAGAGAGTTTCAGACATGAGTACAGCTCTGAAATACAGATAGCCACAAATTTCTGCTTGAAGAATACACCGTTAGGTTAAATGAAATCATTTGCACTTTTGGTAAAATTACTTTCAGCTAGAAAAATATTGGAGGTGGGAATATATAACACTTTAATACTTTGCCATGATTCTATTTAAACAATTTTTTTTTTCCTCTCCTCTCATGCTCCTACATTTGTCTTTTAAGAAATGTAAATGTGCAGTTGAAGGAAATCCTAGGATTTTTCTCCAGTGAAAGCTAAAAATAAAGAGGTTAAAATGAATTAATGTTGAAGTTGTTTTCTTTTTTGTTTGCTGAGCTGATGAAGTTTTTTCAGAAAAGTTTCTTGAATAGTCAACATAAATGTGAGCAATAATGTAATCTTCCTCATATGAAAAATTTAACTTTTTAAATGACTGGCAAATACTTTTTGATTTATCTAGTCCATTTTACTTCTGTAAAGTTCCTTGCCTTCTGTAGCTTTCACTGGCACTGGATTGTTCCTCTCCATTGTTTTGTAGTAAATCAGACTTTTGATCTGTTGCAGAGATGAAGATCAAAATTAGTTCAGGCTTGCAAGTGTGATACTGCCCACTTATTCTCTTAGAAGGACAGGGATTTATACATCAAAAAACGAACAGTTCATAGGTGGAAAAAATTGGAACACAGTTATGGAATTTTTTTCTCACAGAATGGAACAGTCAATTAATTTCCACTTTTAAAATTCCTCTTCATTAACATGTACTGAAATCTGTCATTTCTGATGAAGTGTTCTTTTATTCTTTTTCTTGTAGAGAATGAAACAGTATTTGTCAACTATTATTGTTGTTATTAGATAAACACAGATAATTGTGTATAACACTCAGCTCTCCATCTTTGGACAAGTCGCATGCCTTACATTAAAATATTCATCTGTGCCACGTAATGAATGATTTCTTAAGTGCAGGATATAACATGAACTATGAAGAGCTGTCTGCTCATTTGCTTTTAAACGGCTTTTATTTCCCTTCTAATACATTCTAAGTTTCTTTATGAGTAAGCTACTTTAGGTGTTAGATGATGAAATCTCAGATGCCCTGCATTGATTCTCATTAATCAGAGTTAATTATACTGAGAAGTTCATAAATAAATTGTATGTGTGTAGTATATATGTATGTGAATGCATCAAATTAAGTACCTAAACAACTTTCTCAGCAGTATATGTACAATAAAACCAGGCTGAATTTCCCAATCGTAACGGACTCCCTAAAATGGCCTAAATGACATAAAACCAGTTTTGATGGGTTAAATCTGGCCAAACTATTTTTCCCTCTGCTCGTACCTGCTTTCCATGAGTGCTGCATACCTCCAGAGTAGCTTTATTTTGATGTCTAATGGCACAAATAGGATTGTAGACAAGGAATTTTTGATCAGATACATCAAGGTGACTCATGTTCAAAATAGCTTCAATCTAATGCCTACATAAATAAATGAAAGGCTTTCAGTAAAAATCAAGGGATAGTTATTTTCTCTTAGTTGGTGGGCTGTACTTAAATGCAAAGTTGGTCTCAGAAGGTTCATCATATCAAGAAGTGTCATCTAATGTGGTCTAGTACTGCTTGTACATTGTAAAAAGATATATGTATATATATTTACCTACTTTATGACAGCTTCCATTTCCTTCATATCACGTTTTCAAGATATAGTATCTCAGGAATCAGCAGTACAGCTGTGTTGATTAGAAATTTAGATATTTAGGTTTTACGGTTTTATAGTGGAGGAAATAGATACTGTGATTGATGTACTCCTTAACTTCTTGAAGCTTCAGCAGTTCTGCTAGACAAGATGTTTCATCAAGGTTTCCAAGACACTTAGTAAAACCATGTAATAAGAAAAATACCACATTGTAGATATTTTTCTAATAAAAAAAGAACTGTCACTCACAAGAAAGAAGAACCCATGGGCAAATACTTGAAAAACTCCCATTTGATTTTATTCATGGAGTTGTCTTTTTAAAATTGCGGAAGGCCTCTTTGTAACAAATAGATTAGTATGTTTCACATCTTTCTTTAATTTTACAATGACTTACTATTATACCAGAAGCCAGCTAAGAAACATAGTTTGATGGGCAGAATAAATAGTATATTTTCTCTTGTTGTAAGTTCTAATAACATTTCTGTTAGAATGATTTTAATAAGAAGTATTGATAGGAAGGTATGAGAATGTCTTAAAAATGATTCATCAGGTTTGGTGTTAACTTCAGGGGAGAGAAGAAAAATCTGCTTCAGTCACACTTCTCTTTTACTTCAAAAACTCCATCCACCTTATGTCAATTCTGTGTGCTTTAAACTCTATTGAACATAGTGACAAAAGAGGTGTTGTTTTGTTTTGATAATGACAGGGGTGACATCACAACATTGCTGATGGTAGGCCACACATATATATATTTCCTTTAGAAACCAGTAACTACCTGGACAGAGGTCAAAGAATCATGGGATTGAAGGTGTTGGAAGGGACCTCTGGAGATCATCTAGTCCAATGCCTGCTGAAGCAGGTTCCATACAGCAGGTTGCACAGGAAAGCATACAGGTAGGGTTTGAATATCTCCAGAGGAGACTCCATAACCTCTTCGAGCATCTTGTTCCAGTGCTGTCACCTTCAAAGTAAAAAAGCTTTGCCTCATGTTCAGATGGAACTTCCTGTGTTCCAGTTTGTGCCTATTGTCCTTGTCCTGTTGCTGGGTGCCACCGAAAAGAGACTGATCCCATCCTCTTGACACCCGCCCTTTGGTGAGGGGCTGGAACAGGCTGCCCAGAGAAGCTGTGGCT
>VXAV01001689.1:36838-51626 GCA_013399715.1 Alectura lathami
AAAAAAAAGGATAGAAAAGGCACAATAGATATTAGGATTTTTTTTTTTTTTTCCCCACAAGATCATTTTTGCTGGAATAAACTATAAGTTCAAACAGTGCAGGTCTTTCCAAAAGATTTGTTCCCCCCAGAGTATAATTTATTGTGTTCAACAGAGGGAAATGCAAACAGAATGCAATGATGTGATGAAAAAAATGTGGAGTTTATAGGTTATTTTTGGTCTTTTAAGCTGTATTGTAGAGTTGGAAAACAATGTATTAAAAAAAAAAAAAAAAAAAAAATATATAAAGATCATTTTGTACTCCTCTATATTGACTCTGAGGCTNAATATATATAAGGAAAAGATTCCCAAAGATTTCCAAGCCTAATTTCTACTGATTTTAACAGCAGTAAAATCATAAATGATTTAAACAAACAAACAAAAAAACACACACAGTAGCATCTATCATAGAAGTCGTAGATACTCCAAAGAAAAATTTTTTGGACTTCTATCTAATAGATTAATTTACATAAAATCTAACTTTAATGGTGTATGAATGAGTAGGTATTCCAGTCTTTTTCCACTAGGAAATAATAATGATGCATTTAATTTAAATAAACCTTAATTATATGTTTGCTATTTCCTTAATTATAAAATCCTTACAAACATTAACACAATGAAAATCAAATTGTTTGGTATATGTATCTGTTGTAGTAAAATATTCACATTGATGGAAATAAGATATTTTCTTGTCATGAGACAGGACCCTAGCATGGCCTATCAGAAATAGCATACGCAAAGGGCCCAACAATGTTTGAGAGAGCAGAAAGACTTAGTTGTCTATGGTAGTAAAATACTGATCTTAGTCAGAAGGCCTTCTAGTTCAGTACTCTTGTGAGGAAGAAAATTTAAGATCTGTTTAGTCTAGTGCACAAAAAAGAAAATGAATAGAAGAGAAAAAAGTTATGACAAAGTATTATGTTTAAAGGAGGCACTCATTATGACAATTATGACCTACAG
Source organism: Alectura lathami (assembly GCA_013399715.1). Lineage (NCBI taxonomy): Eukaryota > Metazoa > Chordata > Aves > Galliformes > Megapodiidae > Alectura > Alectura lathami. The sequence goes on from VXAV01001689.1 coordinate 37,838, forward strand.
CAAGACCGTGACATATTCGCATCTAGTAAGTCCAAATCCACCAAAGAAAATAATCTCAATAACACAGAGTCTTCAGTACCCTGGTTTATTTCTCTCATGCTTACTCATCCATAAGAGCAGATATTCTCTTGTACGTGACGCAGTATTACAACCCTTTAGGAAAATTTTGACAATTTAGTAGAAGAGAGGAATCAAACAATTTAAATTGAACTCAGAATCCATGGAGAAGAAACAGTCTGAGTGCAAAAGATAGTAAAAAGCTGAAGTATTACATTGAGTCATTTCATTTCTGAAGAGTACTGCTGTTTTTAGAATCCCTTAAAATCCATTTAAAAGGGATTTAAGAATTCCTTTATTATTTATTTCAAGTAACACTCGTTATCTGTTTAGTTACTACTATTAAATTACCACCATTACTATTGAAGTAAATAATGTGATAACATAATATCCATTATTAAACTCATAGTACAGACTACTTCAAGTAACCGAGGTGTTTTAGTTCAGTCTCTTTTGAAAATAGTTGTAACTATGCTCATGCTGATTAAAAAGTGATTAATTTAATTTACAAATAACTTCACAAACACACAAAAGAGGAAAATACATCAACAAATTTCAACAAAAATATTTTCAATTCCACAGTTCTACTAATTGTAGTTTCATAAAAAATTGCCAGACTCTTTTAAAATTTTAGATACATGTACATATATGTATATATAAAAATATACATATTTTTATATATGTACATGTTATTTAAATCAGTGAAATCAGTATTTTTCAGTTTTGGATTTCATAATGTCTCATAATCTATACTGATTTTAAAGCATTCTTATAATAAGAAAATATCCTATGGAAATAAGAAAAAACATTATGCAAGTTCTCAAGCCTTGTGTACAACAGAAACCCTAGTCATATATTGCCTGCAGCTGTTGGGTTAGACAAAGCAGAGGTCTTTACTGAGGGAAGGATCTATTTTAATGTAATAATTCAAAGTCACTTCTCTGAACAAAAACATGTCCTAACATTATTTTGTGAACAACCATGCAGAGATTCCAGGCTTTTCTGCATAATATGCAATTTTAATTATATTTCATTTTCAAATTTGCAGAGTTTTTGAACCATATCTGTGCTACAAAAATAATTCTCAAATGTTGTTGCAATAATGAAATTGGTAACTTAAACAGTCTTCTAGTATTCTCTGTGTACTAAATGACTCCAAAATAATGTGGTTGTCATTCTTTCTAATGCAATAGGAACTCTAGATAATAAATACTTCTACAATAGATTAAGCAAATACTAAAAATATGCAAATAAGTATATTACAATTCTTGTAAATCTTAGATATAAAGCATTACTCTTGACTTTGAGATATAGCTATGCATATACACCTACTAAAAAAAAAAAAAAAAAAAAGAGGGAGGAAAGCATATGGGCCATAACTACCATAACTATATTTACCACACTTCTAGGTTTAAAATGTACATTTTTCATTTACTTCTTTTGGCTTTTATTTGCTGATAGCATGTGTGAAAGCCTAATAGCCACAAGAAAAATACAATTATAAATTATAATAATCATAGAATGGCTTGGGTTGGAAGGGACCTCAAAGGTCATCTAGTTCCAACACCCGTGCCGTGGACAGGGCTGCCAGCCACCAGCTCACGGGATCCAACTGCCCAGGAACCCATCCAGCCTGGCCTTGAACACAGCCAGGGATGGGGCATCCACAGCTTCTCTGGGCAGCCTGTGCCAGTGCCTCACCACTCTCCCAGTCAAGAATTTCTTCCTGACGTCCAACCTAAACCTCCCCTCTTTCAGTTTTCGCCCATTCCCCCTTGTCCTACCATTATCCACCCGTGTAAAAAGTCGGTCCCCCTCCTGCCTGTAAGCTCCTTTCAAGTATTGGAAGGCCGCAATGAGGTCTCCCCAGAGCCTTCTCTTTCCCAAGCTAAACAGTCCTAACTCCCTCAACCTTTCCTCATAGGAGAGGTGCTCCAGCCCTCTGATCATTTTGGTGGCCCTCCTCTGGACCCNTCTTGATGCAGCCCAGGATGCCATTGGCCTTCCTGGCTGCAAGAGCGCACTGCCGGCTCATGGCCAGTTTTTCATCGATCACAACGCCCAAGTCCTCCTCCGCAGGGCTTCCCTCAAGGAGTTCTTCTCCCAGTGTGTACACACTCCTGGGATTGCCCCGACCCAAGGGCAACACCTTGCACTTGGCCTTGTTGAACCTCATCAGGTTCTCATGGGCCCACTTTTCCAGCCTGTCCAGGTCCCTCTGGATGGCATCCCTTCCTTCAGGGCTATCAACTGCACCACTCAGCTTGGTGTCATCAGCAAACTTGCTGAGGGTGCACTCGATCCCACAGTCTAAGTTGTCAGTAAAGACTTTGAAGAGCACCAGTCCCAAGACAGACCCCTGGGGGACACCGCTCGTGACCAGCAACACCTAGCTTTTCTAAGCACAGCTCATGTTTGTAATGAAAGTTCTGAATTAAACTCCATCCTATAAAAAAATTGAATTTTACTCTGAGTTGCCAATGCATCCCAATGCACTTTCAATTAATTCTGTTAATGTGGTTTTCTCTTGATTTCCATGGAAGACAGGGAAAGACAGAAGACCTGAGATATCCATAAAGAGTTCATAAAGAATTCAGATGATTTCTGCCACACAAATGCTGCATTTTAGTGTTTTTGTTGCTAATATAGCAGTATTCCTGATTAATTTTTTTTTTTTTTTTTCCTCCTGAGCTGTTTAATGTCAGCAAGATCTTTCCTAGAGTAGTTAAAATCACTCTTATATGCAGCACTCCAGGTGGGGTCTCACCAGTGCAGAGTAGAGGGGCAGGATCACCTCCCTTGACCTGCTAGTTATGCTTCTTTGGATTCAGCCCAGGATACAGCTTGCTTTCTGGGCTACAAGGGCACACTGCTGGCTCATGTCCAGCTTGTCATTCACCAGAACCCCCAAGTCCCTTTTGGCAGGGCTCTCCCCAATCCTTTCATTCCCCAGCTTGTATTCATAATGGCATTGCCACAACCCTGGTCCAAGACCTTGCACTTAGCTTTGTTGGAGATCATGAGGTTCATCTGAGCCCAGTGCTTGAGCCTGTCTAGGTCCCTCTGGATTGAATCCTGTCCCTCAGGTGTACTACACCAAAAAATTTGGTGTCGTCTGCAAACTTGCTGAGGGTGCACTGAATCCCACTGTCTATGTCATTGATGAAGATATTAGAGAGCATCAATCCCAGAACAGACCCCTGAGGGATCGCTGATCTCCATCCAGACATTGAGCCATTGACCACCACTCTCTGGATGCCATCTAGCAACCACTTCCTCATCCATCAAACAGTCCACCCATCAAATCCACAGGTTTCCAAGTTTAGAGAGAAGGATGTTAATGGGGGACCATGTCAAATGCCTTCCTGAAGTCCAGATAGATGATGTCAGTGATGTCAGTCATCATGTTCCATGATCTTCCCCAGCACAGAGGTGAGGCTGACAGGTCAGTAGTTTCCTGTTTGCATTATGGGATTGACACTCCATTATGTGGGATGATGTAACATGTCTAGTATTCAATGTATGTTAACGAAGCATCCATAGGGTAAAACTATTGAAGTGTGAGCCATTTCCTTTATCCCCAAATGAAAACCCTGCAAAGTCTCTTGCCATTTTTACCACCTATAATTTTCCACTATGACTGAAGGTAATGTGTTCCATATGTTCTCTATTGCAATTGTCAGCCCAGAATATTCCAAAGGCAGGTAAAACAATGACCTTGATTTTGTCATGCATTATGACAATGATAAACCCATAGGACCAACTCTGTTCCTATTGATATAGTATCTATTTCACCATGAACTTCAACAGAAGTAGAGAAGAATTGTTGAAGTTCAGAAAAACAGATGGTGTGTATAAATTTTGCCATGCCCAGAAGAACTTTTAGAGATACAGCAACAGGAATCCATTATACAGCCATTATATGCTGTTCACATTATCCCTGAATCGACAGCACTAGTGATTCCTTTACTTTTTGGAACAGTTCCCACATTTATCTAAATTACTATCAGCCATTTTGCTGCAAGCACATTAGTAATAATAACAGTATCTAGTCTGTTTCTCAGCAAAGCATGTTAACTTTTCTTCAGTGTGCAAACTATTATCCTCCCAAATCATCTCTTGCAGGTGGTGATGACTGATTTCTAAGGAATCATTTAAACTGGAATAGTATTTTCCTGTCACATTCCCAAATCTTCATTAATAAACTTATAAAGCAAGCAGTATATTGGCATCTGTATCTTTCTGTTTTGAAAGAGACAGTGTTGTTAAATAATCCTAGAAGAGGAAATTAAAAGGGAGGATCTGTTTCTAAACTGTGTGTAACAGTGTTGTAATCCTCAAAAAAGATGTCCACAAAAATCTGTAAAACAAAGTCACATTCTTCAGATCTGATTCACCTGATATGGAACAACTTCTTACTGTCTAAGTAGATGATTAACTTAAAACTTAACATATAAAAAGATTCGTATACAAAAGAGTCTGCAGAATGAGGTTGACATTGTGAGTGGGCCATTTCAGTTCATCTGTGAGAACAACAAGGCAAAATATATGATAGTAATCTTACTGTTAAACTGATATTTTCAGGCTGCCAGCCATCCCATCCTGTAAGCAAGTACAGATTTTATAGGTTTTGTTCTAGATTATGCTCGACTGTCTTTAAATTATTCTGATGACTACTTTTGTTTCCTGAAATTGTCTTACAAATTTAAAATGTTGTGCTATTACTTATGTGCCTTACAGTTACAACCAGCATTTTAATGTCGAATAATTTAATTGGATTTGGAAACTTCAGTTGTCTCAATTTTCTGTTCTTCTATGTCACATACTTTGTTATTTACCCACATTTTTTTTTTATCTGCTGAAATACCTAAATAATCCAAATATTGCCAGCACTATTGTTGCAGGTGCTGCACAAAGATAATAAGTAACTGCCTTTTTTCCAAATGTCTGACAGAGAAGAAAGCTACTAGAGGAAGTGGAAATGCATGCTAGGGCTGAGAACAAGTATGCAGAGCAACATACTAAACAAGCTAAACCAGCGTTAGAAATGAGTGTAAGTGGCTTACCAAATCTTTTTACACTAAATCACCTTGATTCATTGAATCTGGAATTGTTCTTAATATTCTCTAATTGAAAACAACTGAATTGAAATTAATGTAATAAAACATTTTGATAACATTTTGATTTTTTAAGACCTGTGAAGAAACTGAAGATAACTTTTTCACCCACCATTATTCAGTACCAAAGATTACAGCACACTGCGTGCTCGTGAGTTATTGGGTTACATCTTCTACACATACTAAGGAAGTATTGCGTCTTGAAGGGTTACCTGAAGCCAAAGAAAGTCATCACAAAAGGCTAAAACCTAAAAGTCAAAGAAACTGGGGACAGGATTAAGGTTATCAATGTTTGGTGGAGACATTCTGAGAAATGTCCTTTCCATATGATCAAATAGAAAGGCAACAGATCAAATATGTATGCCTTTTGCCAATTCTGTCTATTTGTCATTCTGTAAACAGGCAGGCAGTTCAATGTTCCACAGAAAATACAGTCATACTTTTTAACTTAATATTTTTATACAATGCAGATAGATTTACACAAAACACAAGGAGAAGACATACTGTTTGTTATAACCACCTTTGTGTTGCAAAGTCATTGTATTAGTCTCTAGCAACAGCTGAAAACTAAAGAATTAGAGACCAGCTCAGTTGCTCAATTTTTATTTCCATTTGTATGTTTTTTTTTAAGTTTCATGAAGAGAACATGTGACTGAAAGATATGCAATACTTTGAAAGTCTTGTTGTTCTTTTTACAGCTTTCGGGGGAGTCATATGATTTAAAAGATAGTCAGATAAATCCAGCCTTACATTGAAGGATCGTGTAAGTGTCCAAGTAAAAGCACTGAAGTGGAAAAAGAGATAAAACATTAAAGCAGATATTAGCAAACTTGCTGTGCATTATCCACAGAGTATGTTAACATACAGCAGAGCATTTCTACCTGTAAAGGCTGTTGTCAATTAATGTTACGTATTTGTTATTATAGTTATTGAAGATGGCTTACACTTCAAACCAATACTGAATTGTCTTGTGAAACTTAATGAATACTAACAGAACTTGATATTTAAGGTCTAAAGCTTTAAGAGAAAGGATTTAAAATGTTAGAATTAATGCCAATTAATTGTATGAGTAATTAAAAGTTTTATTTGATCACTTGTGCAATAAAGACATGAAGATCTGAGGAACAATCTTGAATACCGTTATGGTGGAGTTTCAGCTCCAAGTGGATTTTTTCTGTAATGAGATCTGTCCTCCTTAGAATATAAAATCACTACCTGAAGTCCATTTGCTGAGTATTCAGAAATCCTCCAGCTTTCATTGTTTCATTTCCTTTGATGGCACATTCTATATACAAGCAGAAAAAAACTGCAAGATGAAAAGCCAGACACACTTATTAGGCAGAGAAAGTTTTACTAGTTTGGCTTTGGATCTTGTTTTTAATCTAAGGAAGTCTGATATTCTCCAAACAAAACAAAAATCTGAAAATAAAAGTTACAGTTAGAAGAATCATAAAGATTCTTCTTCCTCTTATCCCGGGTTTGAGACTGCACAGTCTCTCTAAGCTCTTTGTGACCTGTGTTCAGCTTGGTGTCTATCAGGATCCCCAGGTCTGATGCTTTCCAGTCAAGAAAAAGTTGCATTTTATTTGCCATAAAGTTAAAGATTTTTCATTCTCTTTTTATGATGGGTATCTTATATGATTATCCACACTTCTTGTCAGCCACCTTTCAAAGAGTAAGCATGGAGTTACTGAAGGCAAATTGTGCCTGACACACCCAATTGCTTTTTGTGATGAGTTCATTGGCTGCATGGATAAAGGAAGAGCAGTGAATGTTGTACACTTGGACTTTAACAAGGCCTTTGACATGGTTCTCCACAGATTCCTAACCACCACATTATTGAGGTATGGACCAGATAAATGGATGTTAAAGGATTAAAATTAAAAACATCTTGATCATCAGGTTCAAAAGCTGGCAATTAGTAGGATAAAGTTCAGCTGGGAGCTGATTACTATTGAACTATATGTTTTTTTTTCTTATGAGATGAATGATGAGACAGAATGAATTCTCAGACAGTTTGTGGATGACAATAATAGTTTTTGCTCTTTCAGTAATAGTCCTTGCTCTTTCAGGAAATAATCCAATCACACACTGAGCTGTGCTGTGTAGCTAGTTGGTTAGAGAAAGTTATTCTTGTCCTCTGTTAGGCGCTTGTAAGAACCCCTCATACCACAAGTAGCCCAAAACTGAGCACTACCCAGTGCGACAAAGATATTGAAGTACCTGAGCAAGCCCAGCAGACGTAGTCAAGATAAATAGGAGGCTGGAAGTGTGAGGTACCCAGACGTATACAGGGAAGGGATAAGAGCAAATGGAAAAAAAAAAAAAAAAAAAAAAAAAGGAAATACCCAAATCTAAATAAGATCACTTTTTTTACCTGACAGTGGTCAACTATTGGAACAGGTTGATCATAGAGATTATGCAATGTCCATCTTTGAAAATATTCAGAATTTGTTTTAACTAGAATCATAGATTCATCTGAGTTGGAAGGGACTTTAAAGGTCATCTGGTCCAACTCCCCTGCAGCTAACAGGGACACCTACAGGTGGATCAGGTTGCTTAGCCTTGTCCAGCCTGACCTTGAAGGTCTCCAGGGATGGGGCATCCACCACTTCTCTGGGCAACCTGTGCCAGTGGTTCACCACCCTCACCATAAAAAACTTTTTCCTTATGTCCAGGCTAAATTGCCTCTCTCAAAATTTAAATCCATTTCTGCTAGTCCTATCACAACAGACCCTGCTAAAGAGTCTGTCTCCTTCTTTCTGGTAGCCCCCCTTTAGATACTGAAAGGCCGCTATCAGGTCCCCCCAGAGCCTTCTCTTCTCCAGGCTGAACAGCCCCAACTCTCTCAGCCTGTCCTCACAGGGGAGCTGTTCCACTCTCAGATCATTTTTGCAGCCCTCCTCTGGACACGCTCCAGCAGGTCCATGTCCCTTCTGCACTGAGGACTCCACATCTGGATGCAGCACTCCAGGTGGGGTATCATGATATCACCAGCACAGAGCAGAGGGGCAGGATCACCTCCCTTGCCCTGCTGGCCATGCTGCTTTTGATGCAGCCCAGGATGCTGTTGGCTTTCTGGGCTACAAGGGCACACTGCTGGCTCATGTCCAGCTTGTCATCCACCAGTAGCCCCAAGTCCCTTTTGGCAGGGCTCTGCTCAATCCTTTCATCCCCCAGCTTGTATTGATAGTGGGGGATGTCCCAACCAGGGTGCAAGACCTTGCATTTTGCTTTGTTGAAGCTCATGAGATTAGCTTGAATGAGCTAATGAGTTTGAATGAGATTAGCATTTACTAGAATGGCTTTGAGCAGGAGGTTGGACTTGCTGTCCTCTGAAGGATCCTTCCCATCTGTATAATCTGTCACTCCTCTGGATAGCGTAGGAGTAGTTTGAATACCATTGATTGGCTCCCTATTAACTGCAATATAGACAAATCACTCATGAAGTCATGAAACTATGCTTACCTCGAAAGTGGGAAACAAAAGACAAATTGTCTCAATTTTGCTCCACTTGCAAAGGATAGATATATCTTCCAATTGCTAGAATTTCTGACCTAGTGAAATAGTAGCAATTGAAATTAATGGTGCATACCATCATCCAACACCTTTTCAGACACTTGAATAATGAAAACTCCAGAAGATCAAGAAAAAGGTCATGATGCATACTTAGCAATGACCTGATAATTTATCACTATTTCCTGATATTATAAATGAAAGCAAGGCTTATACAATCTTTCAAGGTGATATCAATGGAAATACTGATCTCAAACATTTCAAGAACTTGGTAAAAAAGAACTGAATTAAGCTGGACTGCTGATAGAGTCCAACTGGCAATGGAGCATTAAGGTCTTGATGTCTTGACAAAGCTGGAAAGTCACAATTGTCACATTGTCTGTTGTCCAATATAATGTCTTTGGACAATTCCGAGTTTAACAGAGAATCTGTCACATTCGTATTTCCAAAATTAGTATTCAAAGAAATGGACTATCATGCAGTATTTCTAGTACAATGTCAATGTCCAAAACACCAATCCACTGGTCAGACTATCAGATAATTTCCAGAAGTCATCCTAGTCCAGAAAAACATAAGTTATTTCACATTATCATAGGCATGATGTGATTATTCGTAGCTCTTTAGAAGATGATTAAGACATCTGAAACCTGGAGATTATCTGGAAAATCAGTGGCTCTATGGGTCATTAGCTGGCATTAATTCACATTTGTACCTACCCACTTCTCAGTGCCTATGACTAACTGGACTTTCTTGTCTGAACATTGTTGACTATACTTTTAGCCATCAAAACAAACAAATAAAAAAGACAAAAACAATCAAACTAGGGACTGATAGAAAATCATTGAAATTTGTATGAAATTCTACTGTCTTTAATGTTTAAGAGAGTGTGAAGGAGAGCAATTGAAAATAATGTCTTGCTAGCACAAGTAATCACAGAATGGAAATTGGTTCGTATATTCATCAACCTTCATACTAGGACAGTTAAGTATCTTTTCTCCTACAGTCTGATTGTCCCAGAACCTGATATCTCTGATTTGGGATAAAATAGTTTATCTGAATTATTAAAAAAAAAAAATCATCTTTTAACATTCAATCTCAGTATTCACAACTATCTTATATGTGTTTTTTTTCACGTATCAACATTGTCCTTTGAGTCAACCTTATTAATTCAAGCTAGAATTACATTGATACATGAATATTCTTTTTATTACTACTGCGCATTTTGTAGCATATTTGATCCAACCTTATTCTTAATGCCAAAAGACCTCCCCAAACATTGAATTCTGTGATCTCTTACACTACCAAACTAACCTTCCTTTGCTAAAGCATTTTTTTCCTGACTGTAAGATCAAAAGGCTTTAAGGTGTGCCTTTCATATAATTTTTATTTCAGAGTCTCTTTCCTGAAGTGAAATGCAGCAATCTTAGTTTCATCTGTAGTGCAATACTTTCATAAATTATTTAACATTGTACTGGTGATTTTTTTTTAAAGCAATCAATCAATAATGAACTCACTTTTAGCAAATCAGTTTTAGCAAAGTCTTTTCAAAGTTCAAATAAATTTTCTTTCTTTGTAATGGTAGGATGGAGGAAAGAAAGCTATGAGACATTTTTTTTGTTCAAGGCCTTCATAATAAATATATCAGGTACCAACATTTATCTATCTGTGTTGCTGTAAGCAGTCGGACTTCTGAGGGAAATACAGCACCTGAATAGAGAACATGAAGTATTTAAAAAACATTATTCTCTTCGCTAACTTATCTGTAAATATAACTTGTTTTCCATGTGGTAAGAATGTGCTATGGCAATTTGGAATGTAAAGAATATAAAAATAAACGGACAACATTTTCAAATTCAGATTACAAAAGATGTTGCAATATTCAGTTTAAACCGTCAAATTAGAACAAACTTGCTAGCATAGAAGGGTGGTTGGACTCGGACAAGACAGAACACTTTAAACATATACTGAATTTAATGATGCGTATATTGGAAATTCAAAGTTCACCTAAAAGGGCATAGAAGTCAAAGAAAATCTTCCATAAAATCCAGCATTTTTGCCTGAGCCCAAAAAAATTTTGTGGCACAGTTGAAATCATCTAAATTATTGCCTTGTGACATGAATTTCGGAAAGAAATATTTCAGAAATTGTCCTTGCTTTAGGGTAATTGCTTTACATCAACATTATTATGTAATAGGCTCGTGAACTTAATGAATTTAATTTTACTTAATTTAATATGATTTAAATTAAAATGTAGACTACAGGCCTGTATGCTTACTAATAGCTATAATTATTTAAATAAATGGCTTAGAAATTACACTTTTCTAATTAATACATCACTAATAATTTTTTTTTTTGTATTTAGAATCTCTTCTTTTGACAATGGTATGAAAACAAAATTTATTCTCTTCTTTACGCTATTGAAAATGTCTATCAAAATCACATTAAAAATTTGGTAACTTCCAATTAATCTCGTTTTTGATGGACAAACAGTATTGTAATAGATTAACTTCCAGCAAAATACAAATAGCACTCTTTTTCAAAACAGAAATAAAAATAGCTTAATATTTCAGAATGGGAAGGAAAAACTTATGTTTAAGTTATTTTAGAGATGAAGGAAGAATGTGTTTTAGAGGTATATATACTCTTAAAAACAGAATATTTTTAAACAAAAGTTATTTTATTTATGTCATAAGAGAAATTTGAAAATATTCCCGATTTTCCATCAGTAATTCAGTAAATATATAGGCAATAAAAAATGTTGTGTATCATTTTGACTGTGTTTTACTTTAGAGCATTATTCTATCAAGAGTTAATTTCAATACAATAGTTTGTTACAGAATTTCTCAGGACTGACTTCTCTATCTGCCTGTGTATTTTGCTTTTTTCCCCCCTATGCCCTGGCTGTCTCCATTAGTTCATATCACTTATTTTGACATTTAAAGCTTAAATGGTGAAAGTTAAAGAGCATGGAAACTAGAAAAGGTCTGAAATGTAAGCTGTTACTTTGCTACTTGCTTTCAAATATGCCCATAGGTGCAAATATANAAGGAAATTTTTTCCACTCCCCACCACCCCCTCCTAAAAAAAAAAAAAAAAAAAAAAAATCATCCCACCTAGTCTTTTTCTACCAGCAGATATTAACCAGAATGTTATTTTTTTGCTTCTTAAAGTTACACAGGAAAGTAAAACTACTTCAGGGTAAACAGAGAAAGAAGTACTACACAGACTATTGTTAAGAAAAATATATTATAAATAAAATGTTGGATTTTGTCTAAGCAGGTGCTGTAAAAGAAAGTTGCGATTATAAAAATGAACATCTACAAATGAAGAAATATGTCTTCCTTATTCTGATAAAAATTAATAGAAGGAGCTACTCAAATTAAATTTATATTTAAACAGAGGAAATGTAAAACATATTGAATACATTTATTTTTGCTCAAGGAACAACACAAAAAAATGGAAACTGAGCTGAAACAGTGACTGAATCTCTGATGGAAGGAGAGCTGATTTGTAATTTTTTTAATTTTTATTGTGCAAACGTATTGAGCTAGTTTGAAAAGAAACTACAAGGCAGAATAAGCATGAAAGAAAAGAGCAGTGTGAAGTAGATAACTTTTCAGAAAATATTTGTTTCTTATAAGACTAGTGGTCTTGTTTGCATCATCTTAGAACCTCCGATGGTGGACATGGTCCATCGTGGAGAAGGCACTTGTGCTAAGATGTTGTGAAGGCACAAAACTGAAGAGAAAACCCACAGTCCTAGTGATCTTATAAACAGGATACAAGCAATGTGAAGCATAATGATATATGATTGAGAAAAAATAAAAAGTATAATTCCATTTATTGCTCAGAACAATAAAGGTGAGCACACAATGTTGGTTGACCGATTTACCTTAGGTTAAAGGACTGGACTAGATGAAAACCTTTAGTCCCTTTCATTTCTATGAGTATATGATTGATCGAAGCCAGGAGATCCCTTCTTGATACTGAATGAAATTGAACAGTTAGAAGTGTAATAAAGACCTTAAAGGCTTATGTAGGTGAGGACAGGGTGGATTTTTTTTTGGTAAATAAGGCAGTTTTAGAGGTCATCTGCTATGTTGGTTGAAAGAGACATTAGGATTGCTGTGAGACAGCTGGGAAGGAGACCTGTGCTACATTTAACAGAACATAAGAAGGGCATGTTTTCCAAGCCGAGGAATTAAAAATAAATTCCTGAAATGCTTCAAAGGAATAATCACCAGTTGTACACTTGTGCAGAGGAACAGCAAATAGAGATTGAGAGATAAAAAGAACCTGAAGAGAGAGAATAAGAAAGAGGAGACCAAAATACATTAACAGTGATTGTAATACAGAAGTTACATACAGGCTTATCACTGAATTATAGAATCATACAGCTTCTTTGCTTTCTCTCTGGTTCAGTGGCACATTTTTACTTATCTGAAAGAGAGCTTAAATTCCTATTGCTGCTTCAAATATCTCTCATTACAATGGGGGCATAGAATGAGGACTTGTACCTTAAATTACCACTGCTTTTATTTGTCCTGTAAAGGAAAACAGTGAGACCCAGATCTCATTCAAATAATGAAATAAAATTCAGGGATGAATTTTAAAATAGAGTCCTAGTGCAAGAAAGGAATGTGATTCCAGGCTCTCTGCCCTCTTCCACTGAACTTAAAAACAATGGCACTTCACTCAGCACTATGGATTCTCTACAGGGTGACAGCTACCCAGTCATTAAGTATGGCAGTGTCATGTGTTGGGATGACATGGTGCCTAGGTGAATGTTACACTGTGCCACAGTGTGAAAACTAGAGGGAGGTGCTCTTTTTTCATATTGCTATCCACTGTGAAGAAAAAGCAAATGAACAAACAAAACAGAAAAAGACAGGAGGAAAATTATAAAGAAAAATAGATGTGAAGAGATCACTCCTACGATTTTTCATTTAATTAGGCTTGCCTCAATTAAAAGCAAAGGAAATTTTAAAAAGAGTAGGAATGTGTTAAGATCTAGGTAGAGAGTTTATTTTCATAAAACTATAATTTATTCTGTGCTAAACTGGAAAAGTGATCTGAGCACACAGTTTAATGAAACAGAT
>VXAV01001691.1:13490-32651 GCA_013399715.1 Alectura lathami
AATGAAAAGCTACACCCAAATAATGAGTCAGGCCCATGCGGTATTACTGCCAATACAAGCTTAAATCAATTTTATTGATAAATTTAATATTAAATAAATGGTATTGCAATATCATTTACCAGAACATCAGTGGGATTTATGGCATGAAATTACTGGGATATGCCTGACATATTCATATCCAGAGTGGTAACCAAATTATATGTCCTACATGTCCCTTTGGCTTGGGNATGACAGGTTCATAGCCACTTTGATTTCACCCAACATTTAAAACAGAACTGATGATATATAAAAATATGACTCTGGGAAAATGAAAAGCTACACCCAAATAATGAGTCAGGCCCATGCGGTATTACTGCCAATACAAGCTTAAATCAATTTTATTGATAAATTTAATATTAAATAAATGGTATTGCAATATCATTTACCAGAACATCAGTGGGATTTATGGCATGAAATTACTGGGATATGCCTGACATATTCATATCCAGAGTGGTAACCAAATTATATGTCCTACATGTCCCTTTGGCTTGGGCTTTGTATGCAGTTAAACAAATGACGCATTTGAGCCTCATCAGCCATAATGTCATCTCCTGATAATTGACTGAGATTGTAAATTGATGGTTCAACTAGCCACTAAACATTTGCAAAGGATTGTCATGTAAAACTCAGTGCTCATTGCCCCACATAACCACGGTATGGTATGGAGCCAGAGAGGTAGGAAGCACTTCAGCACTGGTCTCTCCAGCAATTGAGACTGCTCTGGCAAACGTGTTTCCATTGCTAGCCATCTTGTTTCCAGGCTGTTTCTTTCACAGGGTGTCTTTCCAGGTCTACCACTTCTTATTTTTTACCCTGGTTTCTCCTTAGTACCTCATGATATGATGACTGCCCTTCTAAGTAAGGCACACTATGTCTCCTTGTGAGGTTCCTTGAAGTTCTGTGTCTCTTCATGGCCAGGGCATCCTCCTCTCAGTGGATAGAGATCACCTTTCTACAGTGTCCTCTCTTCCCTGTCTACCTTCCCTGTATACCACACAGGCTTGTGGGCTGCACCCACAGGATCTGTCTAACCTAGCTACTGATTCTTCTTATCTGCGTAGTTTGGCATCTTGGCAACCTGACTTCATCTTTTGAACTTTTTTCTACGACCTTTTCATCATAACTGGAACCTGACACCTGGCCTAGGGTCAGGGCAAGGGAGTGGGTCAAAGCAGAGCTCTTCCTTTGACTTTGAAATGTAGAAGGTCTTTTGGGAAGGATATGCCTCAGGCTGACCCCAACTGTCTGTGCTTTGCACTTGCCATGTCCAAGATCTCAATGTAGGATAAACGTTCCCTTTAATGTGCACGTTTGTATTATAATACTGTTCTCTTTGTTCCTAGGGCTGACATTAATCCCCAGCTCAGGGGAAACCTTTTTGCTCTGCACACGTTTCCATAGCAAAGAGTCTGGACAGTGGAGGGGACTGAGGGCTTTGCAGAGCTAAGCTTCAGGCTTAACTGAGGAATCAGCTGGTCACAGGGCCTCTGTGAACTCAGCACAGAGAAAGACATGAATTTACACTGAACACTGGACTACACTACTGTGATTAGTCATATTGCTATTAAGTTAAATGACTAGGTTTCTCATCTATGTTTCTTTGTCATTTGGGGTTACTCGTTCATATTTTAGTGATTTGAATGACTTTTCTTTATTGAATACATGTTATGGCAAATGTTCTGTGAACACCCTATCAGAATTCCCATTGCAAAATGTTATCATTCACAAATTTATTTTCACGCTTTAAAGAAAAATTTGCTTCGTGCTGCCTATGTTTTTTTCTTCTCTGACAGGAACTTAAAAAAAGTTCTTGGTGAATTACTTGAGATGTAATGGAGAGAAGAGAAGCTTTTCATTTGCATAAGTATCTGGTTTCAGGATATTTTGTTAAAGTCAGAGTGTGAGATCATGTCTTACTATGTTAAACAGTTCACGTTTTTACCATGTTAGTTTGCCACAAACCTATTGGGGTTTTGAAGTGCATTGTCATCTGAAAAAAAAAAAAATCCAGCCCTCTGAGTGGTATGGCTGAAGAAAAAATCTTTTCTACAAAATAATAGGTAAAGAGAAAAGGAAATAACACAGTGACTGGAAAAATATTGTTTCGTTACCATTAAAGGACTAAAACCTGATTAGTGTAAGTAAAGCCCTAGATATGACCAAGTTTGGTGGATCAGTCTTGGTTCCTGAGAGAACCACAACTCACATCAGCAAACCACTGATTCTTAAATCTCTCAGAACTGTGGCCTTTCTGTCAGCTCCTAACCTGGATTTGCAGGTGCTGCTGTCTAGACTTAATGCCGTGCCCCCCATTCAGTCTCAGCAGATACTTGCAGAGGCAAGGACAGCACTTAGTTCTCCTCCCAGTGCCTCTCAAGACACATGGCGCTGGATCTCTTGTGCACTTTTGCTGACCAGTTGACTGGCCAGAAGGATTTGAGGTATGGATGGATGCGTGAGGGTTCTTCTTCTTTGTGCTGTAACAGTTGGTCCTTACTTCTTAAAGTCTAGGTGTTGTTTCCCCTACTGTGAAGTTAATTAAACACAACAGTCTTTCCTGAAATTCAGGGCATCAGTAGTTATCTAACACAAAAGGAAAATTGCCTCCCAGCTTTCCATGCTAACAATTCTGTCAGCCTTGAAAGTCTGCCTTGTATCTCTGGCTGGGTTTGTTACACCTTATTTGTAATGGTAAGTGTATGCCTGCTGTTAAGTGCAAATTTGATGCCCTCTTCCCATGTCCCATACAGCTTGCAGTCAAAATGTAAGGTCTGATGCTGTATGGAAATAAATACAGACAGAAGTAAGGAAACGAGACAGGACTGAGAAGTAACACAGGCAAAAGGCCTTTACACGCCATCTTCCTTATTCTTCTGCAGTTTCCTGTAGGAGTTGAGGCAAGGGAGAAGTTTTAGGAGGAATTTGAACACAGACCCTGAAGTACGACTTGGCAGATGTTTAAGGACTTGCCTATAAGGAAAGAGCTTTCCACAGCAGAGCACCACGAATCTCTTGTTAGTAGACTGGTCACTCGGGACTAAATGCAGAATGAAGGGGACACCTTCGTCCTGGAGTGATCACTGAAAGCTAGCCTGTGGTCAGGAATAAGCGAAAAACAACCAAACGAATTCCTCACATCTGAAAGTAAAGCAGTTAGGTACACCCGTGCGGAGACATGCAGAAATACTGGAAAGAGGTTTTACTTCTGTTTCCTCTTGTTTCTTAAAACATTACAAAATGAAAAAACAACTGAAGACAGCTGTAGTCTAATAGTCTCAGACACTGGCAGAACAAAAGTTTGCATTTCATAGCGAACACAAGAATAAATCATTATAAAGCTTTGGTGAAGACAAGTGAAGAGCACTGTTCTCCTCAAAAATGTGATGCCTAAGAAATATTTTAAAGGATACGGAAGATGCATGTAATTCACGTGTAGTCTATAGCATAAAATTATGCTTCCAGTTTTCATAGGGCTAATTATTCTCTGCTTTTTTGTTTTTGTTTTGTTTTGTTTTCATGGCATTTCAAACCACAAGATAAAAGCAGGACTCCTGGAAAACCTAGAATTAAACTTTTACATTCAACATTTATCAAGAAAAGCACTGAAGGAAGGAGATAGTGCTCCAACTGAGTGGACATATACAAAATCCAAATATTTGAAAGACAGGAGACCTGGCAAGAAAAGGCATTTTCCTAAGCTCACAGTGGGGAATTCTTTTCAAATCCAATAGATGTCATGGAGCACATTTTAACACACTTTTCTGAATTAACAACAAGTAGATAATGAATCACAGAATCACAAAATCACAAAATCACAGGATCACAGGGGTTGGAAGGGACCTCAGGAGATCATCTAGCCCAACCCCCTCCTAAAGCAGGTTCCCTTTAGCAGGTGGCACGAGAAAGCATCCATGTGGGTTTTGAATACCTCCAGAGAAGGAGACTCCACAGCCTCTCTGGGCATCCTGTTGCAGTGCTCTGTCACCCTCACAGTAAAGTTTTTCCTTATGTTCAGAATGAACTTCCTGCGTTCCACTTTGTGCCCATTGCCCCTTGTCCCGTTGCTGGGCACCACCAAAAAGACCCTGGTCCCATTCTTTTGACACCTGCTCTTTAGATATTTATAAGCATTGATATGATCCCTTCCCAGTCTGCTCTCCTCCAGGCTAAACTGTCCAAGGTCTCTCAGCCTTTCCTCATAAGGTATATTCTTTTGCCCCTGATCATCTTCCAGAGAATCACAGAATCATCTGAGTTGGAATGGACCTTTAAAGGCCATCTAGTCCAACTCACCTGCAGCGAACAGGGACACCTACAGCTGGATCAGGTGGCTCAGAGCCCTGTCCAGCCTGACCCTGAGGGTCTCCAGGGATGGGGCATCCACCACCTCTCTGGGCAACCTGTGCCAGTGCTTCCCCACCCTTACTGTAAAAAACTTTGTCCTTATATCTAGTCTAAACCTTCCCTCTTTTAGTTTGAAACCATTTCCCTAGTCCTATCACAACAGACCCTGCTAAAGAGTCTGTCTCCTTCTTTCTTGTGGCCCCCCTTAAGACACTGAAAGGCTGCTCTCAGGTCTATCTTTGTAGCCTTCCATTGGACTCAGCTTTGTTTGCCCAAGTCTGGAGGCCCATTTCTGGAAAATGAGTGAAAGCTGATAGTTGGAATGGAATGGGCTGGAAAATGAAATGAAATGAAATGAAATGAAATGAAATGAAATGAAGGGAAGAAACTTAGTAATATAGGAGAAGTAGGGAGCCAGCAGCCAGACACCAAAAGAATGTCAAAATTTTTCAATGACAGATTCACTGTAACATTTGGAATACCTAGCAGTGAGACAGGGTTTGTCAAGGCCTGAGAAGAGAATGTTTCAGCAATCAAGAGGTGACTTGGAATGATGAGCAAAGGCTCCAAAGGGTATTTTGTCCCATTGAACCACCTTTACATTCAGTCTGATTTACCTCTGCAGGAGTAGATATTGGAACTAAAACATGGGTATCTCTTCCCACAGGCACACTGAGTCTATGAACGGAAGCTACAAGCCTGGGACACTTTAGGGAAACATCTTCTGTATGGAAATCTCAAAGGGCTCTTGATGAGACAGAAATAGGGAAATGAGAATGCCAAGAGGTGAAAGGATATTTTGGCGAGAAATGTGAGTGGCTGGATGAGCGAAGCATGTATGTGGCTTTTCGGTGTTTTCAGATGTGACTGTTAAGCTAGGAATAAAGAATATTCACAGGCAAAACCTGCCCAGAAGCCAATCACAAATAAAAATGTATTCTAGTAAAGTCCAGATAGTGTATCACCTGCATCCCCTTCAGTAATGCTCTTTAAAATTTGCATGGCAGGGCAAGGTGGTATGGAAACATCATGGAGGGATGGGGATCACTTCCTGGTGCTTCAGAATCCCTGCTTGGTCTAACCTTGCCTTGCTTTTCTGATTCCCACATCTCCTCCTTGCCTCATTTCTTGCATTTTTATCTCCAAAAAGCATGGAATGAATAGTGCCTTTATTGCAGATCATTTTTTTAGAACTTATCAGAGAACGTGTTCCTGGGAATTATGTCTAAGATCTGCAAGTTTACTCATTACTGAAAGTTTATGGAGATGTGTGCAAGACATTTGAGTTTGCACTAGAATATATGTTAAATAATAGGCTGAAGGCTCTGGAAAACAGAGATAAGGAATTTCTGGCAGAAGGTTTTTTAGAAGTCTTCCTGTTTTTGAAGTGTCGCGGTTGCAAAACAGTTGTCATCCCGTAACCAAACCTCTCTGCAAGTGGGATGCTGTAGCCAAGAGTTGGGTCATGTGAGTCAGTGAACTAAAAGCAGGTCCTCTGCCTTCCAAAATTTATCAGCTGCAGGATTTGTTGTTCAACCAACTCTTCACCACAGAATCTGGTCTCACACACAAAGTCTTACCCTTGCATTAGTGGTAACTCAAACTTCCGTTGTCTTCACTAGTTTACAAAGTGCTTAAAACCACATTTCTAGGACTTAGCAATCCTACTTTCAGGAAGTCCACACCAGGGCTAAGTATGAAAACAAAAAACTGAAATGTCAGGGAGGCCAGACATGCAAGTGTAGGCTTAATCTTTCACTAGCCAAACTGATAGTTTGAAAAAACTGGCAAGCCTTTATCCCTCTGTTCAGAAGCTTTTTCTCACTGTACTTGTTTACTCACATATTAGCACTCCCTGCAAGCTTTGCCTTTCCTCATTTTCTTAGACAATCACATCTATAGCAACTTGCAGAGCATTACATGAATGTCAGTGTGGCTAGCTCACTCTCCTGCTTATTTGAGTTGAGCACTGATTCATGCTACTACTGTAAAGCCTCTGATTCTAATGAGTGTCCAGCTAATGTGCTTCTCCACAGCTCCAGCTGCCTCCTCACACCACCATCACCTGCAAACCCAGCTAGGAAATCCTAAATTTTAAAATTGAGAGCCAGCATCCAAAATATGTCTTAAAGTTTTGTCCACAGGGATAGTGGATACCAGAAAGTATGAAAGCAGGTAGTTTGGTTGGTGTGGGTGCTAGGGAGGAAGGGGAGAATCAAGAAGATTTGCTAAGTACTTTCTAGAGGGGAAAAAGTTTGCGAAACAAGGCTGCAGACTCAGTAAGAAGGGATAAAGAGGAGGACTTGTGGGTAACCCACCACTTGGGGAAGTTTTCTTTCAGATAGCAGTGAGATTATATCTGGTGCATACAAAGAAAACAAATGTGTTGGATGGGGTCCAAGGAAACTCAAGTCCTACACAGAAAGGGAGGAAAAGTTTTGAATTTTACAATTTTGATGAAATGTTGAAGGAGAGGGGGAAAATGTTGAGAAAATGCATGTTTATCTTGTCCTAAGGCTTTTTCCAGGCCCTCCCCCNTGCACTTCACATTGGCAGAATATCGTATTTATCTTTCTAGCTGAAATGAGAAAAATGCGAAGGGAACCCTTTGTAGCAAGCAGAGTTTTCTTGAGAAAGTTTCACTTCCTAAGGTTTTTCGCTATGTTTGCTCATTTAAATGGCCATCATATTAACCTACTTTTTATGATTTTCAAATGTCAGCAACCTCCTTAAGTCTTGTAAAAGAAAAAGTGTGAAGTAGAAGGCCTGGTTCTCATTACTCTAAGGAACTGAATGCGTCAACAAATTTTGCTTCCACAGTCTTGTAGGTGGCATTGTTGCAGCATTACCTCCTCTAGGATGGATGTGATTGCGCTGGTATAGGTGTATCAGCCTGTAGTGTGTTGGCTGTTTCCACGCGTCAACAGTCATTGAAAAGAAGTGGCACCCCTGTACTTCTGCGTCTCTCTTCATGCTAGATGGATTGGGCAGGGCTCAGTCTACTTCCATTCCCTTTCCTTCCTTCCTTCAACAGCTACAAAACTGCAGCAGTGTCCTGTCTTGAAGGAATTTAACTACAGATTATATGTGTGCTTTTGTTGTTGCTTTATTGATACTGGATCCTGAAACAGAATAGTTTTGTTTGCAAGCTATTTAATAGTGGGCTGTGTATTAAGTCAGAATACACTGAGATGGAAAATGCAGGCTTTGAAGAGAGTGTAACTGTAATTTCTGTGTACGTTCAAGTGATTTTGCAGTCACTGATTAACACTTTGCTGAGTTCCTGGGACACTAAGGAGATGGACTGCATGGGGGCATGCAGAGCTGCAGACTGGAGTGTCAAGAAGTTTGGATTTGCATGATGAACTGACAAGCCGGGGAAGGAGTTTTGTTTTTGAAAATACCTACTGCAGTCAAAAATTCAGGATAGGAGATAGTAAAAGATTTAAGGTCTTTCGCCTGTAGTATCATATTCTTTAATTTCAAGAGAAAAAAAAAAAAAAAAAAACAACTTCAGAATTTCCAGTGGAATAATTCTCAACATTTTTTCAGATTAAATGTTTTGATTTTTCTTATTCAAAGCAGCATTTTCTTTCAAAAATCCCTCTTATTTTTAAATATTCAAACCATATTTAAATAGTCACCATCAAAATGAAGCATTTTTTTTTTTCTTTTTTTTTTTTAGGAACAAATGTCTCATTTGAAGCCTTCAAATTATTGCTTGCTTTACTTTTCAATTCGCAAAAAAAAAAAAAATCTTTTTTTTTCCTTTCAGTCTGATTGAAATGAGTCCTCTTAACTTTCCAAATTTGCCAACGAAACACAAAAAATTAATTATTCATCAAGTTCCAATGAACTTCCTTCATAAAACTTCTCAATTATGCAAACTAATCACCTTCTGGGAAATAGATGCAGATCATTTTATGGTACAAGCTCGCAACGTGACTCAATGCCTCTTCACTTGCACACTGCAACCCTCCTCACTCATCTGATTATTCAGACTTCTGCCTTGTCGATGGTTTTCAGCTCATTTCCCCCCCACTGCCATCAATCTCTGTTTTTCCTTTGCCTACAACGAAATATTCTTTATCTTTCGAGATATCAAATACTGCCATCCTGTGAGGCAAATGCAGCCAGGAGGGCAAAATGGTGAAATGACTTTGCTCACGAAGCTACTGGTAAAACTTGCCAGCTCTCCACCGGTGTCAGCAGAAAGGGCATGTGGCAGGGTGCTGGCGCTGCAGAGGGGGCCTTGCGCGCGGAGCCAGGCAAGCCGGCACGCAGGGCCCTCGGGCAGCACAGGGCCCGTGGGCGGTGTAGGGCCTCTGGGCAGCACAGGGCCAGGGACAGCAGGCTTGGCCTAGCAGCCGTGGTTGTCAGGATGTCCAGCAGTGAGGGCGCTCCTGCCTGGCACTGGCAGAAAGGGGCTCTCCTGGCAGAGGCCTGGCCGCCCAGGAGGGCCTCCTGGGGGACACAGAGCAACACAGCAGAGACGAGACCTGGCTGCTCAGAATGAGGGACCAGAGGGAAGAAAGGAGAAAGCTTTGTTCCCCCCCTCCTCTTGCAGCCACCTCACTCTCTTCATTTCCCACTTCTCTGTACCCTGTGACTGCAGGCGCTGCACAAGCAAACGTGGCGGGAAGCGAGGGCTGCCAGCCTCCTCCTCACAGTCAACCAGCACTCTGCTGAAGTGAATCACAGTCTCTCCCTCCCCAGCAGCCTCCCTGAAGCAGGACCCTGGCCTCATTCACCCACATACTACCAGGCCTTTCACTGACCTTACAGAGGAACACACCTGTCTCTTGCTTTTAGTACTGCTGCTTGCAACTCACGCAAGTGTTGGGCTCTCTTTCCTGCTCTCCCAGCTGATGCGCAGGACTAGCAACTCCCTCGTGTGCTGCCCTGGCTGCCCCAGCGGAGCACAGTGCTCCCTGCAGCATTCTCATCCTTCAGTTCACGCTGAAACAGACAGCGACCACGTGTGCACAGAACATGCGGCCATCCATTTGCTCCATGCTTTCAGGGGTAACTACATTTCTAGCTAACCTGCAGGTGCTGTTGTTGGGATCTTTGTTGTCTTGATCAAGTGCACATAGTTCCTTCAGGTGTTTTTTTGCCCAGTAACCTGGCTTAACAGCAAATGTCATAAAGGCCACAACTAGCGTTTGTGCTCACCAAACTTTGTAAATGCCTATTGTAGTTGTCTGTGTGATTGTTAGCCATTTTTCCTCTTAGACAGCTGGAAGTTTTCCATAAGAATGGCTGCCTAAAAGGACCAGCATCCATTTAGCAGGAAAGGGAGGGCAGATACCAAGGTATTTGTTATCAAGGACACATCTTTTCTTTAATCACAATGACACTGAGCGCTCCTTGCATGCTACACAAGATAAAGGCTTGCTGATGGTATCTTATCTTCTAAGCTCTTTGTGCTCATTTCAGAGACATTGTGAAGCCTGGTCAATAGACATGCTCATTCAAGGTGTCTTAGTGAGAAATCACATTTCATGTGTCTTGGCTTCTGCTGAACACATGCCAGAAAGTTTGTCCTTGTGCTCTTCAGCTGCAGGCTGGAGGCAGCTCTAATTTGCATTGGCAATCGGGAGCCTCTGAGATGAAGTTCTCCTCAGGGAGCAGCAGTATTTGCCAACACCAGGGCCACCTCTGCCATTAAATTGTGGGCACGTTTATGGTGTGAGCACCACTGCGCTGCTTTTGAGCCGCTAAAAGATTCCTGTTGTGACAGCAGCCTCATACACGGCAGCGCGAAACCTCGCTTGCCAAAGGCAGGACTGGCCTGCAGTGAGCCCAACTGTTAGGTATGCCACTGCCAGGGCTCACTTGTTGCCTGCTAAGCCGAAGTACCTGTTGCCCTTTCACCTCAGCAATTCTCTCAGGCAGGCCGAAGCTGCCATTTTTTCATCTAGTACGCTTGTGGAGTTTTATTGTATTTATTAGTGTGATGGGATTGCAAAGACACTGATCAATGCCTGAATCTTCCGATCACCCAAAGAAGGAGGAGCACCTATCCTGTGAGCGTTTCCCCAGCAGACTGACCCCAGGGAAGAACAACCGCTACCAATACGGGCAGGATCATTCTGTCCCAAAAAGCTCTCCACTCCGTGCCTCCCCCTCCACTGTAGCAGCACCAGCCCTTGTGCAGCTGTGCAGGCTAAACTGTTTCCCTGCTGCAGTTCATCCCACAGCCAAAATAATGGTAGTGCCGGCACAACAGGGCAGGGGTGGGCAGCTGGAGGCCAGGGTCAGACTGTGTGGCACTGCTTTTTCTTGGAAATGCTGATTGAGAGCAAGTAAAGTGGATCATGGAAACATGGACTAAAAGACTACATAGAAGACGTCTATGTCTCCTGGCAGTCAAGGCAGAGCTACAGTATTCCTCGAGGCTTTCCCTTAAACTACATACGTTTCATTTGTGTTTAAATCTTTCTGAGTCATGACTCACCAGCACAACATGTAGTATATTTAATGTATAGTGAAGGTAATTAAACATGTGATATGAGATATGGCTGGGTTGTGTGACCAGTGACAACTCAGGGAATAAATCTGTGGAATGAATCTTTGAAACTGTGCAGAAATATTTCTGCACAGTTGCCTGGTGAGGAACTCCAGATTTCCTCAGCTTCGACCTCTAAGTCCTCAAGCAATGACTGCAGTAGTAAAGTCTTAAGAGGATGCCACATTTACTGAGCAAGAAGGGACTGAAGGTGGGGCTGACTGAGTGATCGTTGTGGGAAATGTCAGCAATTTGGACAGGGGAATGTCTTCCAGAGGCAGACCCACATGGGTCATTCCAGAGAGACAGGCATGGCAAGTGAGCGTTACTGGGTTAAAGCTGGGCTGCGCTCTCCAAAGGATACGGCAAATCTGTGCATGTTGGAGACCTTGAGAGAGGAAGGTCTGGGAAAGAGAATTCTGGGTGCCCAGAATTTCACTGCAGCTCTCTGTGTTTGTAGGGTAAATCCTGCTGGATCATTTACAGCCACGGGAATGAGAGAGATGTGAGGAACCCTGCTGCATGCCTGTGTGAGCAGCAGGCACTACTTTGGGTGTTTGCCAGAAGATATTTGCTCTGGAACGCACAGCTCTGGGCTTCAGGAATACTCTGGTTGCACCCAAATGTCTTGTCCAGCAGCTGTGCCGTAGTGATATTTAAATTCATAGTTCAAGCGTTAGCTACTAGCTTGCTGTCCACAGTAAAAGCAGCAGAGCAGCGAGGCTCAGCTAGAAGAGATGGCAGGAGGGAAGCCGGCCATGAAGCTCCAGGCATGAGCTGTTGCTCATCAGCTGGGTGAGCCAGCAGGTGCCCTCACCAAATGGCCACACACATCCTGAGCAAGGACATTCCAGTACCAGTTCCAATTTAGCAGTTTGGATGCAGCCACCCAGTTTTGGAGGCTGCAGGCTTTTCTCAAGACTGTTCACGCACCCATTTCATTTACTAACAGACCCAAGTCATGCAGTCCAAAATGAAATTTAGCCTCAGGGAAATGGTGCAAAGGGGCCTTTTATTACAAGCTTCCTGAGCAGATGTTTCTGTAACTCTGGGGTTTGGCCCCCTGAGTCTTCATAAATAACTCATGAGATTCTTCCCTTCTAGGAAGAACATAACCTCTTCCATTAAAGAGTGGGCCTCAGATCTAAGAAGCATCGCTAGCTCTTCCCCTCCCTCACCCTTAAATACACCCATAAACACATGCTTCATAGTCATAATCTGGTCATCCTCACCATTGTCTTTGGGCCAGGTTTCATAATCTTTGAATCTAGCATTTGTAAATAGGGCTGTGGTTGCTGCTGTCATATAAAAAGGCAGTTGTTGACCACAGGAGCTTGCCCACCCAATACATGAGGAAAGATGAAGTACTGTCAGTGAGGGGTTGAATCTCAGCTGAATTTCTCTGAATTCAGCTTTCTCAGAATATATCTGAGTATAGTCAACCAGGTAAAAACTCTGCTGTAAACAGGTGACAAAGAAAAATCAGCTTAAAAGCAAGTGAAAACTGAGTTGAGTACCCACCACAGTTCTCACCAGACCAGGCACAGCAGGGCAGGGCAATACAGTGTTGTCATGCAGTGTATTCTTAGAAAAGCATCTGCCATGCCTTCCCGAAGAATTCATTTCTCGCAAGCCCTCACCCTTTTCTGTGTGAGAGCTGAAGGTTTGCACGAAGCTCCACTGTCAAACAGCTCCACCACAGCCAAATGTCACTTGGCACGCTGCATTCTCAGAACCAGCAGCGCTGCGCCCTGGGCAGGGATGACGAAACACCGAGAGTAACTGCGAAATGTGTGAGCCAAGTCTTTCCTTTCGTACCATCCTCAGCGCTGCTGGGTTTTGTGTGAGTG
Organism: Alectura lathami; assembly: GCA_013399715.1. Classification (NCBI taxonomy): domain Eukaryota; kingdom Metazoa; phylum Chordata; class Aves; order Galliformes; family Megapodiidae; genus Alectura; species Alectura lathami. Next base: position 26,235 of record VXAV01001691.1, read on the forward strand.
ATCAGTGGATGTGTGTCACAGCTGGGTCCCCAGCCACATGTCCTTGAGAAGGAAGGAATGTGCTCCGTGTCTTCTCTCCTCCATACAGCTCATGGTCGCACCAAGCCAACCACAGCTGAAAGCTCAGTGCCCTTCTGCAGGTGATGGACCCACTGTCACCAACGTCTGGTGCAGAGACTCATACGACCCCAGGTGGGGCACAGGAGGCACATTATGTCAGGTGCTGCAGGAGATAGAGAGATGCGCTGTCAGTGTCAGGGGACGAGCCCAGTGCTGAACAGACTCCATCCTCCACATTCATTTTCACTGCTCTGGCAGTGCAGCATCATCATCCCAATTCTGCTGCCAGGGAATGCTTTGTCATCACCATGCACTGCTTTGGTGCTGCTGTCGTAACTTTGAGCTGTCTGTTATAGGGCTGAAGGAGCATCAGTGCATGCAGATGTGAGAGGAGAACTGCACAGCTTCTCAGTAGTTTGGGAGCTAAAGGGCAATGTGGGGAGTATCTCCTGCCCTCCTGGGATAGGATCACATTTGGCTTGCACAGGTCTAAGTGGGGAAGCTCAGATGTAAACCAGGAACAGTTGGGTAAATCAAACAAACTTCTTCCTGGGTTTTGTGCCCTTAATGCTTTGCTGTTAGCCAAGTGAGCATTATGGAGTGGTTGCATTACAAGAACTGTGGAAAACCTCCTGGAGCCACCAGTTCCCTCATTTTGTGTTCACACAGAGAAAGGATCAGCACACAGGCCCTTGATCTTTGTCTCTCTCTACATCCCCTTGTGTGGGAAGCGTCCCGGCAAGACCTCTGCTACTCAGACGAGAAAACTGCTGCTTGCAAGAGCATTTGGTGCTTTCGGAAATGCATCACATTCCTGGGGACCCTGGGGAGAGACCAGACAGGATCTCAGCAGAAGAAGCACCTCCAAACTCCTTTTCCCACGCAGTTTTCCTAGGCTGAGTTACAGTCTGCACATGATGAACAGAGGCACAACCCAACGTGTGCAGCAACAGGCCACAGGAGGCGGTTTGCCCCAAGGGATGCACAGCTTCCAGCTACAGAACTGCCTCTCCTTGAAGCAGTGCAGCAAAGTGCACAGCCTAAAGCTGAGGTGAACCACATCGTGAAATCTGTGGGGACCTGCCAGTTCCCTCTGGGTTCACGTGTAAGGGCAGAGAGAGTATTCTGAAACAGTCCATGGGGGGTGCCACCAGCAAGCTGTGGGTACGTGGGTGCATGGCATTGCACACCTCAGGCAGCACGTGCTGAATCCTCACCCCTGAGTGGCAAAAAGAGGCAGGACAGCAGCGCAGCTTTCTGTGCAGTTTGGGTGCTGCTACAGCCCAGTGCTTTGCTGTCAGTTCAGCCTCTAGAACAAGTACTAGCTGCTGGGTCTGCTGCCTGGAGGGCTTGGAGAAGAAGGGCATGACCTATTCAACTGCACAGGAGCATTTCTTGCCTAGTATCCATGACTCAAAGGCTCCTGTGCGAGAATGAATCTCCACTCTGACCACTGCTGTGTCATCATCCAAATATTCCAGTTTTCATCTGTTTTTCCAACATGGTCAAGTCAGACCATGAATCCAAACGACCCCTGGATACTGGGGTGGATAACATTTCTACCTGAGATAATTAAAGCTTTGAGGATTAGATTCCCCATGTGTTCAAGGGAAAGGCTGAATTTCTGTAAAATCAAATAAAAATTGAAAAAGTAAATAGACCTGAGCTGTCACTTTTGCCTTTCCCTCTGAGAGACATTGTTACTTCAGGCAACACCTCAGATATCTGATTGTTGTAGCTATTAGAGTATGGCTGGGCATCCACATAGGTGAGCAGAGGTCCACCTCCACCCCAGAAATGACCCTATGTGTGTTATTGTCCAGCTGACACGGTTAGCTGAACAGTCATGATACAGAGACTTTTGAGGAAAACGAGTTTTGTGAAGCTATTTGAGCTAAACAGCTCCTTGGCAGTTGTCTGCTCTGTGAAGCTCTGGCAACAATGAAGCCTTTTCATTCATTTTCTCTTAGCAAGCACTCAAGCCCACAGAGCTGTTCTTCCCCAAGGGCTTGAATGTAGCCTCTGTACTTGCATTCGTCTTCCTCTGTGAATTTTTTGAAAGCTGTGAGCCCAACAACACCAGCCTGTTCGAGGAGCAGGATCTTCTTGCTGTGGGTTGGTGGGGTGGACAGAGCCCCACTGCTGGCAGTGCTGTGAACAGGACACAGTGTCTGATGTTAGTGAGATGTGTCAGGACACCATCACTTACAGCACAGCCAGCCCTGGCTACAGTTCTTGTTTGATGAGATGGCAATGACTGATTAGGACAGAATCAGGCTCTCTAGAAGCATCATTCGAATGTCTCAAAATTTTAACATACTTGCCTCATATGCTGTGCACATGGTCACAGAACTGGGTGTAGTAAAGAGTTGTGTTAAAAATACACACCAATTGTGTCAGAGGGGAAGGGCTGCTGTGGTTACACTGTGGAGCATCCAGTAGGAAATCTTAATTGAGGTACTGACTAGCTTTCCTGGTTTAAAGTACATTTGGGTTAATGCCTTCTCTTTATGCTATAGTGATGTGTTGGGTTATTTTTGCCTCTGGTTAGTCTGGCAAATGGGCAAACCGGTGTCAGAATCATTTAAAAATCAAGTTGCAAGAGGGGATGAGATATTTCTGTTCTTAAAATAGCAATGTCTTTTGAAGCTGTTGAACAAGATGGATTTATCCAGAAAAGGGTGGGGGAGAGGCAGGCAACACTGCCTCCTTTGAAGCTAGATCTCTTAACCATGGCAAAGAATAAAGAAGTGTGCACTGGAAAGATTTATCCTCTAATCCGAATTTTCTGCACTATCTTGACCAACCTGGCTTAGACAAGGGTCACTCAACACTTGAAGCAGATGAGTCTTTCTTCTGCAATCACTTGGCTGATACCCAGGTCTGGGTGACAGCAGGCAGGAACACTCCCTTAGGGCCTCCCTGGTTGTAGAGAAAAGGTCCCACTGCTCTCATCAGTGGGGCTTGGAGGTCACCGCAGCACTTGGAGGAGCAGCAGGCGGTTTTCCACCCACCTATGAGAAAATACAAGTTCTTCTACATAGAATCATAGAATGGTTTGGGTTGGAAGGGACCTTAAAGCCCATGCTGTTCCAACCTCCTGCCGTAGGCAGAGGCAGCACCCACTGGATCAGGCTGCCCAGGTCCCCATCCCGATTGGCCTTAAACGCCTCCAGGGATGGGGCATCCACAGCGTCTCTGGGCAGCCTGTGCCAGTGCGTCACCACCCTCTGGGTAAAGCTTTTCTTCCTAATACCTAATCTAAACCTACCCTCTTTTGGTTTAAAGTCATTACCCCTTGTCCTATCACTACACTCCCCGTTAAAGAGTCCCTCTCTCTTTTTTGTAGGCCCTCTAGGCACTGGAAAGATATATGGATGTCAGCGTGGTATCCTGCTGCTCCCTGTCCAGATCACTCTTCTTTTCCAGCTGGTCTTGTAGACTAGGCCATTGGTAGCCATGCAAGTGGATAATTCATTTAGGATTTCTGGCAGAATAGCCAGCTCAGAAGATGAACCAAACTGAAGGTAGAGTTGAACACAAGCGATTGGAAGGCTTTTCCCTGGGAACTGCCTAAGGCAGGCTGCTAGCTAATGTGGATGTGCATCTAAGGTCGTTTTCCAGAGCCCCTTTAAAATCAGCAGAGAGGAATCATCTGTTTGCTGGAGATGTCTGAAGTTAGGTGAGATGAACCCCATTTCTTTAGGCTCTGTGTCATAAGCCATGGCTGTTAACTTACCGTAGTAAACAATCAATTATAGAGCTAAATAAAATGTCTGAAATAGTTATTATTAATAACACAAACTGAAAACTTCCAACAATGCTTTTTTTTTTCTTTTTAAGTAAACAAAGCAACTAGGAAAATGGTGGAGAGAGTCTCTGCATAGTCCTGGCATGCAGATAGATCCCGGGATCCGTTAGATAGGAGCAAAATAACATAGTTCAGAGAAGATCTGATTTCACATCAAGACAGGAGCTGAGCTATTACTAGGATGAAATATTTGTGAATACAAGGTGCCCAGGTGTAGAGGACAGCTATAATAGTGTTATATGATCACAGTAAAATGAAAAGGAAAAGCAAAGGGAGTACAGTATTTCCCATGTCAATTTATTAAGTATTTGTGCTACTTCACTGAGGACTCTTTCCCAGTTTTCATTTTTTTGCCACAACAAATCTCTCATTTCTTCCACCAGGGTGTTACTTTATTGTGCACCAGAGGAGGGAGATACATGCCCACAAACCTTCTGAGAAACACTTTTACAGGATATAAGATACACACAAGTGTCTTTCTGTGAAGAGTAAGCCCTTACACTCTTTCACACCCATTAAATACCTTAGCTCAGGACTAAACCAGTGCTAACAACTGAAAATGTGGTGTGCTACATTACGATCATCGCATGGCCTTCACCAGGTGCTGCAGTGCATGAGCTTTGTCTGAGGAAATCATAGCCCACTGAGTGTCATGCAAAAATGACAATCACTGCAGTTCTAAGAAGTCCATCTTCTTAATTGCTTTGTGGGCAGATGGATTCTGCACAGGATCTCATTTTCTCACTGCAGGCTGCCTTTGTTTTTTCACACTTTCTGATCACATAATTCAGTATGGCTTTCAGATAAATCGCACTGCATACACACGCACATCACTGAAAAGATCTCATGGCCTTCTTTTCTGCAGCACTGGAGTTGCTCCTTACTGGTATCTTTATCCATCATACCCTAAAGCAACTCATTAGAAAAGGAAACAGATTTTACCCGGGTAAGGAATGCTATTTTAGCTTTGTCATGGTGGAGAAACTTCTACTTCCTTCTAATCAAAATGAATATCCCTTCTCCCGCTCCATCCTCTTTGCCATGTGAAGGAAATAAAAGGCTGACAGTCAACTCTCCATTTAGATGAAAGATTCAAGCTGTCTCCTGAAATACTTTTAAAGTAAGAGCATCTGCAAACATTTTGCAAAATGATTTCCTTTATTCAGTAGGGAAAAGATACGATGATCCAACATTTTGGCCTCATATGGGGATCTCTCAAAGTATATGGAAAATTCAAAGGCTTTTAAAAGAATCTGTGTTCTGAAAACTTCCTGGATTATTTATGTAGGATATATAGTTCAGCCTCACATTGCCAGAGTTGGTCTCTGCTGGTACGACTTACTCAAATCACTTTCAGATACTTGTCTCTATGGAATGGGGATCCCATATTGATTTGTGGTTTTGTTCCTTCAGTATCTGATCCCCTGAAGATTTTCTAGTACTTCTTTGCCTTTTTTTTTTTTTTTTTGTAACTGAAGGTTCCTTTGAAGGTGCAGCTGTTCCTTGTGTGTTTGACTCTTCACAGCAAAACTTTCCATATTCTCAGGACTGAGATTGTTGCCAAGCGGATGGCTGAATTTCTTCTGAGGTTTTGGAGGAACTCTTCTTCACATGGCTGTCCTGTCCACACACAGGACTCACCAAGCCACATGAAGGGGGCTCTGCTTTGGGAACTAATTTATGAGCTGCCATTTCATTTCCCTGGGGAATGAGATTCCTGCTGTAATATAAAGGCATCCTTTTCCACAGTTAGTGTTATCAGGGAGATTCAGTATTTGCTAAATAAAATCAGCACATGCTGATGTTGCAAAAAAGACCCAGTACTTCAGCTTTTGTTCAGCATCACCATAGCCGATCTGCCTATCCTCTCGGTCAATATTTGCAAGCACAGCTGTAACCTGGCCAATGGGCTGTAGGTGACAAATTTGTTTTGATCCAAGGAAGGGAGTGTTCCTTTGAAATAAAAGCTTTGTGTAAACAGACCATCACTGTTGAAATCTAAATTAACCTGATCCAATTGCCAAGACTTCCTCCTTGCAGAAAGAGGTTAATTAAGCAGCAGTCCCTTCTTCTGAGCAGTGTCTGCCTGGAGAGAATGAATAACAACATGAGTTGGAGACTACAGTACATAATGCCATTAGGTTTATTACTCCCCTTATACAGCTTGCAATAAAGAGTGTTGCAGTTAATGAATGAAGTGGATACAATGCTGCAGTCAAGGTCAGGGTGAGGCATAAAATACAGAGAAAAGTTCTACAACTGAGTCATGCTGGCAGGAGAAGGCACCATGTCTTGTGAGGAAAGGAAAATGGGATCCTTCTCCCTTTCAGTGCAGAAATCTCTCCCTCACTTGTATCTAGCTGCTTCCTACCAAACTCTTCAGGAGAGTTACATGGGAGCAGAGAAGAAGTTAATGATCAGTACCCAGGAAGAGAATGACTGATCAACCACTTAGCCAGAAATCTGAGACACTTCTCTGCAGATTCCTAGCCATGGAAGGTTATGTGTACTGTTATGGAAAAAAAAAAAAAAAAAAAAAAAAAAAA
>VXAV01001691.1:32690-51248 GCA_013399715.1 Alectura lathami
TCCAGTTTCAAACTTCATGCTCTTGCACGGGCACAGATACAGTCCCCACCGACAAGTCAGGGTTTTGTAGCTGAGAGGTGTAGACTGTTTTCCTCTTCTCAAGTGTTAAAATTGTGCTTGTCTGAAAATAAAGTCAGCTAAGCCCAAAAGGGGGTAGCAGTATATATTCCATTCTTTTTATTCCGTTTTCCTTGGTTATACACTCTGTTTCAAAGCAGACAGCCACACATGCCAATCACATTACAATTCCTTACATTGCCTTGTATTCTATTTCCCAGTCAATCAGCCCTCATCTGTTTTGCTTTTGCCCTTTAAACTCTTCAGGACAAGGAATATCACTTTTCAGCTTGTACAGTGTGAAAAAATGCATCTTTGAATATTACTGTAATATAAGTGCATATTCGTGATCACAATGGTTGCAGTCGCAGAAAAATGTAAATCGTAAAGATTATTTCTCAAAGGTCCTGTTAAAGGCCATGAGATGACTGCTGACTAATGAGAGAACCACATTTCTTTCAGGGCAAGCTAGTGTATCATGAAGGCTTTGTGTCTTCCTTTGGAGTAGCTAGGTTTGTTGGAAACAAGATACCATTGCCAGATGGAGCATAGGTCTGTGTGCTTATGTTCTGATGGAAAATGCTTGGAAAAAGCCTCAAGAGTTCTGGCTCCCTCGGGATGAGGCAGGAGAGTTAGTAAGATGTAGTTTGTAAGAAGATTGATGCATTCAAATAGCAAGTCTCCTCAAGCTTGTTTTCCCCATTAGAAAGGGCCACACTTTGCCAGCCAGAGAACAGGGCCATCAGAAGTCACGGAGAGCAGTGTGGACCATTTGTGCAAGGAGACCTTTCACTGAGCAAAGCTGGGGAAATAGCAAAAAGGTGTTGGCATGACAATCCAGTAAAAGAAACGTAACATATGCACAGAACTGACTGTATGTGTAGATGTTAACCCCCTCCCAACCATATACACCTCTCCTACATGAGGTAAAAGCATTTTTGATATGTGCTGTTTTTGGAGGGAGGCTTTTAGAGAACCATAAAAGATTTTCCTTCTGACCTTTGAGGTACACTTGTTAATCTTCCAGCTTGTGTGTGTGTGCTTGAAATTCACCCTGCTCCTCCTTCCTTCTATCGCCCACAGTACTGTGATGTTGCAGATTTGCTGAGTCAAGCATCAGCAGCCCTCTCCCTCTGTGCAACTTCTTCAGAGCAGCACAGTGCTTGGATGCAGTGTGAGGGGATTACCTGTGGTTTCTGCGTTGCAAAATGAGATACCACTTACAGAGCTCTCTTGATACTGCTTTCTTGTCTCTTTGATGGTGACTTTTGTAGCCATATAAGTAAGTGGTAAAGTGAAAAATACACACTGGTAAGACCAAAGCTGTGATGGCCAGGTATGCTCCAAGTAGTAAACATGAGACCCGTCAGAAAGGAAGTGAAATGTGTGGAAGAAAGAAAACAAGGACATACATCTGTTCTGTCCCAGCCGCTGCAACTTTTGTTTTGTTGATACTTTCTTTTCCATGGCTTTCAGTGCTGACATTTGCTGGGGAACAGACCAAGACTCTGATACAACACCTTCTGAAGTTATCACTGTCATTTTTACTACAACATGCACATAGAAGTATATACTTTTTAATGCTTAAGTCTTAGCAGCCTTTATTCTTGCTGTACATGAACAAGCTTGCAATTTCTGCAAGAATAAATTGCAGACCAATGTAATCTTGCTATGCAAAGCAAGTTCCACGATTTACAAAGGGAACATACCTAGGATGCTCTGTCCATACCTTGGCAATCTTCAGGAGGGATAAAAAATGTGAGTTAGTCTGAAGCTACTCTGAGTCCAGATATATCACCTTCACTTGCCTCCTTGCTGTGAAGTGAGGTACATTCCTGATCTTCCCTGAAGAGCAATAGGGACAGATGATCTTCACGACAATCCAGCCTGGTGGACCTTTGGCTTTCTGCTGCCTTCAGTTTGCCCCGCTCCCTTACCACAGTGTACTGCTATGCTCCTTTGTTCCTTCACTCCCACAGCAGCAGATAAGCCATCTTCTTCCCAACTTCATTTTCTGGTAATCAAATATTGTGATCCTTTGACCACAAATGTTAGGAGACAGCTTGGATTATGGAAGGTCTATGAGAGACGGGAGACTCTGTGACCACAGAAAAATTCATTAGGAAACAAACAAACAAACAAACAAATCCTACAAGTGATCAGATGGATTATGTCCTTTTGTTCCTGAGAAGCAGGCAGATCCATGCAGGACACACTGACACATGCTGGTTGTTTCTTGTGGTGGAAGATGGGAGAGGATAGGAGAAGGGCATGGAGTGTTGACAACATCGTTGTGCTCTGCAGCTGTTACCTGGGAAGCTGAGCAGCAAGGTCTGAGCTGTGGCACAAGTGCAGAAGTAAAACCACAGCTGTGACCAGGCTGGACATTTCCTGGCTCAAATCACTCAGTTCCTCCTTTTCCTGCGGGGCTGGAGGCCCCACAAGATGCACACACACATGTTGTGAGTTCCAGCTTGGTGTGCTGCAGTAGGTAGGGCTCACAAGAGGTGTGAAGAGGCCCAGATCTGCTTTCTGCCCTCACAGCTGTTGAGCTTCACACATGTGCATGAAGACCACCCTGCTTCTGCTTCTCCCTTCATTTCCTTCATTTCTCATTTTTCTTTTTCTTTTTTTTCTTTTTCTTTTTCTTTTTCTTTTTCTTTTTCTTTTTCTTTTTCTTTTTCTTTTTTCTATTAAATATCCTCAGGCAGGGACTGTGTTGTCACAAGGATAGTTTGTGCATGCCACATGTACATCTTCTAGCCCAGCCTAGCACAAGCCCAAGTGCTTTGCAGATGATAGTCTAGCAGAGATGAAGTATGGAGGGGCCAGGCAGGGTGTGCCCATCAGCTCCAGCAGGGAGAGGAGGGGCACCTGAGTGCAAGCTGGCATTCACAGTGAGGATGAGTCACCCACACATGCACAGTAACTACAGTGGCAGCCCTTCCAACACCTGCAACATCCTTTCCATCATCTTTTGGTTTCCTGTTCCCGGTGCAAACACTATTTGCCTTTAGCAAGTTAAACCATTTGCTCCCCCATACTTTTCCCCCTGTCTTGTATCCTTTAGTATTTTGCCATGTTTTTGCAGTCTACACATCTGAGATCCAAAACCCAGAGGGATTACAGCGTAAATTCACTCCTAAACAATGTGAAAATGATACTCAGATGCTAGTGCTCTTGTCATTCAACCAGAGGCAACATTGGACTAATCGGTGCCTCAGATTTCATGGGTCTTTGGTTCTAATATTTTTCTTGTGCTGTTCTCTAGCCAGAAGTGCTAAACATCAATTTGTTGACGCAGATTGCAAACAAGCATTTGCATGAAGAAAGAAGACACTCCCACAGCAGGTTGCAAGTTGTTCAACTTTCTCACCCAGCTAATCATATTAGCATCAGTTGGATTCCTCTCCTCAGTAAACGGACACAAGAACTTGTTTGCCAGAACAAGGAATTAATAATTATTGACCAAGCATTCATTATGGCAGATATCAAGAAACAGTGAGTTTAACTTTTGTGAAGAGATCTGTTTAGTGGGACAGGTGAATGTCACATTTTGCACTTGGATGAGAAGAATTAGTCAGGTCCCTGGTTTGCTTGGAATGTAGCTGGGGCACAACAAGAATGTAAAATGCCCTTTTGCTTGATGAGTATCTGCAGCAGAGCCACAGGGAATCCATTCTCTGATTTGTAGTTGAAACTGGATGGTCGCCAGTGCTTTCACTGTGCTTAGTGCTAGAAGGGAGAGTCTTCTCAATATATCTCAAATCCAGGGCTAGAGCAAATTATAGCAAATTTGGAGGTGGGAAAAAAAATCTTATTTTTAAATACAATTACTCTGAATTTATTTTTATTCAGTTTTCTTGTACCTCTTATATCTCAGAGGCTGACAAGCTGATCTCAGCAGGTCAGCACACAGCCAAGTCAAACATCATTAATCTAGAGATATCTTAGACCCAATGAGCACACTGTGCTTGCTGTCCAAGATGCTTGTACTCACTGTGGGTTGTTATTGTTTATTTTACATATAGATGTATTGATGAAGAGAAAAGCTGGTATGTGTTTGTGTAGTTGTTCACATGTACTGAGTATCCCTCAGTAGTTCCAATGCAGGAGATGTCTTTTCTTTAAACCTTCTTAAAATAGTAATTTCTCGTGCCATACATGCAGCAAGCAGCATTTAACTGTGTGTAGAGATTCACTGTGTCACAGACACAAGTGTGCAAGCACAGAAGAACCACATCTTCTAGATATTCTACACAGATGCTAACATTTGTGCCGTAGGTGGTGACCCAGAGCTTCCAGTCGCTGCTAGCAGCCCTCAATGGCAGCCTGAACAAAATGTTCTCCAGTAAATTGAATGCCCAACAGATAGCTTTTCTTATTGCAAATCCACATAGATCAGCAGATGGGAAGTGAGGGGAGGGGAAATCAAATTCCATGTCGTGGGAGCCAGGCTATCTTAGTCATTTGCAAATGATCTCAATGATCTGCAGCCATTCTGGACTCTTGACATTGCTCAAGCCCCTCTGTCTCCCACTCTCCTGAACTCTTTCTCAGCATAGCAAAGCTAGGGAAGTCCAGGAGACTAAATTCAGTGCTGCAGATTAGTGACAGGAAGGAAATTGGATATGCATGAATTAAACAAAACCATTTGCCTTCTCTGATCTGCAGATGTTTTTCTCTCAGAAATGCAACTTCTTTTTTTGCAGGTGACACCCACACATCTCCTTCACTTACTGGCGATGATAATAAAGGAGATAAACAACTGGAGCTCATGCAGTTAGACTTAATCTTTGTATGTCATCGTCACCAAGCAAAGCCACAGCAATAGGAAAACAGAACTGTTTTGTGCTGCTCGTTTCTAACTGACATTTCCTCACAGATCTAGTTGCTCATGTAACCTGTGGACTCTTTGAACTTCGTTTTGTGCCTGCTGCCTTTCACAGTGTCTCGGTACTGCCATGCAGTGCTGAGCTGCAGTGCATATATCCTCTGCTTATATCCTGGTTCTCACTTTGCCTCTCTGCCTCAGGGGTTTGAAATCGGATGGCAGAACTATGACAGAAATGCCTTAATAATAATAAAAAAAATAGTAACGAGAAAGGAATACTCTGATTTTAAAACCTTCTACTGCAGGTGAAATGTGGGATTTGTAAGTAACGGGTTCTTTAGTTACAAAAAAAAAAAAAAAGAGGTAGAAATAGGGGCATTTTAAAAATCTTTTTTTGGTTAAGGATATATGCATAGTTAGTTTGATGTAAATAATCTCAGGAAATAACCACAGAACCTCCATCCTTCCAAGGACTGCTTTTATTGGAAATTCACTGGAGTTGCAGTCCAAACTAATGCATTTCTCTTGCTGCTGGAGACAAGCCCTGGAGTCACTTAGCTTCACTGTTCCTGCAGTCTGCCGTTCAGCTGTCCTGCCTTTCCAGCCTGCTGTGGTTTATTTGGCCACTGCCCTTTCAATATAATTTGCTGCTTTGTCTCAAGAATTTCCTGGGACTCAGCAATGTGCCCAGGCCAGTTCACAGGGCCCAACATGGCTTTCCCCATTGGTGCTGGTCATTGCTCAGTGCTGCAGAGCAGCCTGTGCGGTAAAAAGTATTTCCTGAGGCAAGAAGGACCCTGGTGTTTCTGATAGTTATTTCTAGTATATGGCCAGGGAGAAGCAGAAGTCTGTTTTGTGTAGTGCATCCTGCAGCTGGTTTGTTCATTGCCATTTCCCTGGGGGACTGTTCCGGAGTTTCACTGAAGTGGTTTTAGAGTGGTTTCTCCATTAACCCCTTTTTGCTTCTCCCGTCCTTTGTTCTGGGTTGCTACATCATGGGGCTGGACTTGAAATTAACGTCAAATCTGTGTACCTGCAGCAGGGATAGTGGATATTCCCTTGCTCCCTGGTTCAGTATCTTCATATCCTCACATGTTACTGTTGTTGTTAAGAGAAAAATTTGGCTTTAATTCAGCATGAGGCTAGTGAGAAAAAGAGCTAGCTGGGATATTGCTCCCAAAGTCGACATTCTGCCCTGGACCTCAGCCCCTGCCCCTGTGCATCAGGAGCTGACAAGCTATGCAAAGAGAGGAAAAATTTCCATTCTCCAGCCAGCTTTGACTTGGCTGGGAAGGCTGCGGAGCCCAGAAGGAAATGCAAGCAGTCTACATCATCATTTTCAATAGGAAAAAAAAAAAAAAATCAGTTCTCATCTTGACCACTGGTGTTTGAAGATTAAAGTAGCCTGAGGGCTGTCACAGGCAGCAAGCATAGCAGGAAAATGAGTTCATTCTGACTCACAACGGAGTGATCTAATTTAATGGGGCACTGACCAGTCTGTCAGGCATTGACTGAGCTACTGTCCTCCTCCTCTGCCCGGTCTGCCTGGCCCATACACGTTGCCTCACCCTGCACCCCTTTTCCTCCGTGGCTGTGTTGGAGGCAAGGCACACCCACTTCCTGCATGCCCTCACCCTGCGCAGATGCGTGTGCCGCTCGGCGTGGGCGCACCGTGCCGCTGGGCTGAGAGGCAGGGTTAGGCCGGTGGCTGATGGCTGCTGCTTATGCTTGGCCTGCAGCATCGCTGCTGTGCACTTGCTGTGACAGAGCCGCGGCCTCTTGCTGCTGCCCCACGCTTGTAGCAGGGTGGGGACAGCAGCTTACTGCTGTGTGTGCTGAGGTTGGGGCACAGCTCCTGCAGCCAGCCCAAAGTGCCTCCGTGGGGAGCGAGCCAGCTCCTTCACTGCATGGGTGGAGGAGAGGTGGGTTAGGAGCTTCTGTCTGGCCTTGGAATACTTCACCTGGCAACCTGGTCTCGTCTCTTTCAGGCGCTTCAGTACGTCATTTCTAAAGCTTCTTTATCTGAGAGCAAAAGGATTTTGCAAAGGCCATTTGATCTTCCTACTAGACTGAAACCATGATGTTAATTCCCACACAGCTGTGGTGTTACAAATTGCTTGTTTGCCCCTTCGTTTTTGATGGTTATGGAGTGACACTCCTGGACTGAAAAAATAGAGTTGTTCCAGCCCGTGAGAACATTTCAACCTGATCCAGAATAGTTATCTTGAAGGAATAAAAACCCAGTGAGGAAAAGGAATGATGTGGCTACAAGATGATATAGTGGCTCGGAAAACTGTGGCATTTGAAAACTCCTGGTCATTGCAGTGGTCAAATAAATCAGAGCCAACTCCCAAAATCTGAGGTGCTCCTGGTGAGTTTAGGAGACCTGAAAAGAGAAGTGTGTTTTGCTTTTATTAACAAACAGGAGAAAAAAGCATGAACCACTGCCCTAATCCTGGAGATTCAGTAAAAAAGAAACAAAAATTGCGAAGTAGAAACCATTCAACTTTTTGTCTCTTTGTAAATGGGTTTGTATGAAATTGGCAGCCTCCTAATACTTTGTCAGCCAAATTGGCCACATCAGACTATCTGCGTGCCCTTGAGGCTGGAATAGTAACATACTGTAATGTGATGCTCTAACAAAAGTGCCTAATTGTGAAGAACAATCCATTTGCATCAAGATAAGCAGCTAGTAATGTTTCCCTCTCACAGCCACTTACAGACACTGACTTTGGCTACAGATTACTGCCTAATACTGTTTTCAGTGCTTTCCCACTCTCTGTTGGACCGTAACAAAGCTGGCATTGTACTCATTACCCTAACCTGTTTTCTGGTTACTGTGAGTGACTAACAAAATTGTCTTGGTCTGTGATTCATCTTGAATAAACTATTTTCCAGTCACACAGCAAAAGCTTTGCTGAAAGTGGAAAGATTTGATCTTTAGCACTGCAGCATTTGCTTCTGTGCTCCTCAAACTCAAGCTTTTTGTACCCATGTTATCAGTATCAAACATACCATCAGTAGCCAAAGTTGCTTCTGCTGTCAGGGCATGTATACAGGCATAATGAACTTGGCAACAGTCAAAAGCCTACAATGCGCAGGAAATGAAACTTACAGAAATTAAGAGCACTATGGGAAGCACGTGGTGTATGGGACTCCCACGTGGCTGTTTGGCACGACTGAAAAACTGAAGATGACGGGAAATCAAAAGGGATGAAAGACTCCAGATCCTTCAAGCAGAAGAGAAGTGCGTATCAAATCCCCACATGGCTCCAATCTCCTCCGGCAACCCGTTACCCAACAGAGAAGAGGAACGTGGCACACAAGACAGCTTGTGAAGCAGATAACTAGTCATGGCTGCATGTGGAAGATTGCACAATGGTCTCAGAGATTAACAAATTGGACAGGTTCCTGAACTGCTGAGTCTGGAACAGAAATGAAAGTGAAAGAGATGATATGCAAAGAAGGAAGATGTAATATTTTTTGATAGACATGCTGGGTTCATGTTTATAGCCATTGAATAAAGAAGAGGCATTTTGAAACGTTTGATACAAGAGGAGGATATCGGCATTTGGGGGATTCAGGCCAGAAGGGATGCCCAAGACTTGTGGCTTCAGTAAACCTGACAGGCCCCACGGTGAAGGTTCAATCTGCTTGTAAATATAGCACAGGCTGCCTCCTGGGACGCCTAGGGGCTTGGCTGCTGGAAGTGAAGCACCAGACAGTTGGTTTGCACTGCGCTGGAACGTGCAGAACAGCAACTGGCGTGTAGGGGCTGGAGCTGCACAACCCTTGGTTGACCCCTTGCAACATATGTTGATTGCTGCTCAGATACGGTGACTGCAGTTCAGATGCTCATTTGATACTGAGATCCAAACGTGGAGGATAGGGGGATGAAAAATTAAATCACTGCTCAGTAGGATGATATTTGCATTTGTATTAAGCCCTGTCTGCAAGGCAGACAATAGGGCAATAGACAGTCAATAGGGTTTTCCCCTATTGATCTCTCACTACCCTCCATGAGGGTGACAGTTTCCAAGTTCAGAGCAGCAGAGGGAGGATTCTCTTTACATCATCCTGTAAACAGCATATAGACCCCAAAGGCAGGGTCAGGAAGAGCCAGGACTGTCCTGGCACGTTATTCATTGCCTGAGACCAGATGGAATAAATTAGGGTTGCTCTGTTTGTCATATATGCTAATCCACATATGCAGAGCCAGACTTAAGGCTTAACTGCCTTGCTTCTCTGCAAACACTTCCTTTTAGTCCCTCACAGTGGTGGATAAAAGGTATTTGCTGGCATCTCATCTGCAGTAGTCCGTAATCATGTCACTACAGTGCTTTAAAGTAATGGCAGTGTCCATTTTAACACAGGGCTTAGGCTTTTCCTGTCCTGGTTCTCCTCACTTGTTTCATTATTTATTTAGGATGTTTCTCTGTATCTCCCTTTCTTTTTGGTCAGTCAACAGAACTGATACTTGTCCCAGATGTTCCAGGTCTTGCTTTCCAGTATCATGTCTTGGAACCTATTGGTATGTTTTAAATATGGAAATCACAAAAGGAAAGGAAAATAAATTATGCCAACATTTGCTTTAGAAAGTAATATTAGAAGGTAATACTTTCCTCTGACTAGCCTCAGGCCCAATACATTTATTCCAGATTTAATTTACTGTATTTATTTAATAATTTTAAAAGGAGATTGCAAAACATATAATAAAACTCTAAGGAATATAGATAAGAAACAGTTACATCTACATGGAAAAATATACACACACAGTTTAAATGAACAATGTTGACCCTGATTTATATTTTCAGTACACATGTGCAATCTCACATTTGCACTAGAAGAGGTGATTTTTCACACGGCATCGCAATCAGAGCACTTGTTAATGTTGCATTACACAAGAGCACTGTGGATGTCATGGGGCCAGGTGAGACACAGCCATGCCCCAGCAGAGGGCTGTGCCCGCCAGCTGCTCCTTGTGAGGAGCATGGAGGAGGCGGCAAAACTCTGGCATCGTACTGCCAGTGCCAGCAAGCAGGGACAAGCAGAGGCCATGCAGGGACTTGAGTGGGTGCTGCTTGGCTGCTCCCCCTCCGCCTCTGCATGTGCTCCTTGGTTCCATGGCTGCAGTGCAAAGGCATAGGAAGGGGCACTCTCAGTGCCAGCTCGGTCCAAGACCACAGCCCCATACCAAACACCCAGCACTGCCTCCTGGCAGTGGGCACCCGGGCCTCTCCTGCTGTAGGGCCTCCCTGGCACAGCTGCACCCAGCCAGGGGACAGCAGACACCTGAGTGCAGCACCTGCTGGGACCATCCTTTGTGGCAACAAGACTCATCAGGAATGGCTCGGTGCCTGGTTAGCAAACTCAAATAAAACCTTCAATTTGGAAGTGCCAAAAGTTTTGCTTGGGTTAAAACATCAAAGCAGGTTGTTGCCACACTTCCATGTCTCTATTTTTGCCATCCCCCCTAAAAGAGACTAAGAATCTTCTCATCCCAGTTTGGAGGAAATTAAATACCGAACAATCCCAATTTTATTTGAAAGTGGGAATATGGATTTATTTTTAATTTAACTGTTTATTCAGTAGTTTCTATAAAATAAATCTCATCTTCTCTGTATGAAAAAGGATTTTATGCTAAGACAACCCCAATTACAGTTTAGGATGCCTTGTTAATGTAAACATGCTTAATTAAAGGAATGAAGTGGGCTGTTGTTGAAGACTTCATCCTACTCCAACACGGAGCATCCCTGAAGAACATCTTTACATAGATAAGAGGTAACCTTCAGTCAGCACAAAGTTCACAGTGCCCAGAGCAGTCCGTGCAGGCAGCTGAGCAGTTGTAGACCCTTTTTGCAATGGTAGAACCTGAGGACCCTCTCACACCCAAAACGTTGTTGTTTGTGGGGAAAAAGTTCAAGTGATCTTAAGTCACTCATAACTGCACCCTGATTTTCAGAAGAGCTCTGGTACAACCAAGGTGCCAGAAGAAGTGGGTGGATTTTCAGGAGGACTCAGGAAAGTGCCTTTTGGACAGAAAAAAAATCAAAAATGAGGGTAAAACTCCCTTCCAAATCTAACTTCCATGTCTTCTAATGCTTCCCATATGACTTTGTGTTCCCTTGCTGTAGGCAAAAGTAACAACTGGGGCTTTTCATGATGACAGCAGACCTTTCTTACTCTGCCACTTGTCTTGATTTTTTCTTCAGGTGGATTGGTTTCTCACTCTGTGAAGTTGCTTGGTCATGACTTCACGTGCCCTTTACAAACCCTTACAAAGTGATCAACCTAAGAACGCACATGTTGAATGTTTAGTAGCTTTCTTCCAATCTTGGTTTGTTCTGACAGCCCATTTGTGCTATAGCCTAATTGCTTGGATGCCTTCTGGCTGACTTTTCTCCCTCTTTCAAGCATGTGTCTTGAATTTCAAACTGTGCCCTGGGCTCAGAAGGAAGACAGGGGTTGTTTTTTTTTTTTTTTCCATTTTTCCATATTTAACAGCAACAATGGTTTCTGAGGATTAGAGGTAGAGGAAGAGAAAATATGGGCTAAATCTGAGGCAGCAGTTGTTGGGAAAGGTCAGAAGTTCTGGTTCTGGTTCCCCCAACAGCTTAACAAAACCACACGTGTTAGGAGACCAGCTCTGATGTCTGATGACACCCTTCTCTCTTACCCACTGACAACCCTCAATACAAGTTACAGCTCATTTTCAGCTGTCATGGAAAACAATCTTTTTTCACTTTTCCCCCTTTTTTTATGTTCATTTTTCTTCTTTTCTCTTTGCATAATTTTGAAGTTTAGCCAATACTTGCTGTGGTGTAGGTATCCATGCTCAATAACAATGAACACGATGAGAAAATGACAGGCTGTCCTTCCACATCCAAGAGCAGGTGACTGCCTAGAAGCACACGAGGAGAGTGGTGCTGGGCTGGCAGGTATCACGGCTGCCAGGAGCGATACGCAGTGTAGTCTCGTGTTGGTGCATAGGATGGGTAACCCTTGTTCTTTTGGTGGGGTGGATGCCGGGGGGTCATGTTCATGTAGTCACTCTGATGGTACCTTTTCTTCTTGGATTTTTGCTGTGAGAGAAGGGGTGAGAGAAGTGTGAAACCATTTCTGCAATTAGTTTGTTCTGTCTGCAGGGAACATTTTTCAAAAAAGGGAAAAAAGAAAGGAAAGAGAGCAGAGAGCTTTAGAATATTAACAATCTGTGAAAAATGTTAATAATGCATTTAGGTTTTTTCCTTCTATGAATTAACAAATCCTCTCGTCTGACTGTCAGATACATTAACTGCTGGCAGTCCTGGCCCTGGGTCCGGTTTCAGGGAAGCAGACATGTTTATAAGAAAGACTCAGGTTTAAATTCAGTTAAAGAAGAATTAGAACACATGTTCTCATAAAATAATCTGAGGAATTTGCCCAGCCTGAATATAAGTCTCCAGCTTATCTGCTGAGGGATGTAGAGCGTCAGTTCTCCAGGTGAAGGAATGCTGCAGACCAAGAATGCAAACTGATTTCTCACCACCAGTTCTCAGCTATGGAATGACTCAGCAGAAACAACACAGCCTGAGCAGTGAAGGCTGCACTCATTTATAAGAAGAGAAAATAAACTGGCTTGACTGAAGAAGAATACGGGCAGGAAAAATGAGCCCAGCCTATATATATCATGGCTTGCCTACCGTTTACATCAGGAGCACATAATGCGTACGCTGCTCTGAGCACTTCTTCAGGGGGCAAAAGAACCAGAGCTGATGCTAATTTTTTATCTGTGTCACCAACTGGGTCTTAAAAATCTCATTTCCAATCTTAAATTCCTGCCTTACAGTGCCCCTGTGAGACAGGGGAGGCATCACTTTCAGAAACAAGAGTAGCAGAAGGCAGGTGAAATCATTTGCCTATAATAATAGAGGAAGTTTGTGGGTAGAGCAGAGTTTGAACCTGTGGTTCCTGCAGGCTGTGCATGAGGTTAGTGTTCTTGCATAGCTTAAGGCCTTCCTACAGGGACCAGCTAAAGTGTTTCCATTTGTTTTCCTTAATGCTGATTGTACCTTACAATCTCCTTTTAACAGAAATTTCTTACATACATACATACACATATAGTGTAATATGCATGTGATGCTGTGGAACTGGAGGAGGTTTGCATTGAAAATCTAGTGGCTGAATTACGCTGTACATGCAGAGTGAGGCATATAGTTACTGTGGGACGCCTGAAGTTTTTGATGTTATTTTTACATATGTATGCAAGGTGCTGAATGGAAATTGCATGCTACTTAAGCTATGCAGTGCAATTGGTGCATTTAATCATTAGATACAGAAGTTTTCTTTATGTTTATCTCCATAACATAAACTTTTCAATTCATCTATTAAAATCAAAGAGATAATTTCACATGAGAGAAATACATTTTGCTAGTATGAGTTCTGGATTGTTCCAGGATGAAACTGGAAAGGTAAGCAGGGAAGCAGAACTGTAAGGAAATAGCAAATCTTTTGCAGCTTTCAGGAGCTCAAGTGAAATAGGCTTGCCATGGCTGTCATGTATCATTATTAGGACCTCATTTTAACATCTAAAATGTCTTCTTGGCAGCTCTATTTACATTCAACAGCACTCCAAGTACATACACACTCAGAGCACATGTTATCAGGAGAATACCACCAGCAGTGATAACAGCAGGTGGAAGTGATGCAGCAAGCAGCATAGATCGCAGTGCAGCCTTGTCACTCTTGCTGGGAGCAGACATCTTAGTGGCACATTGCATAGCCATTGGGTACCAAATAGCAGAGAGAAAATGGTTCAGTCGTAAACGATGGATTTGAAACTATAGCATCTCATCACGGCACAGCCACTGTAGCACAGCACTGTAACGCCAGCAGCTGTTTGCTGTAATCCTCTCAGCTCTCCTATCAGTCTCTGCAATAAGGCACTAGGAGGGACCACTCAAGCTGCCTTTGCATTTTCCTATGACGATGTCGAATTTGTTTGTTTTCTGTTAGAAATATGTATATATTGAGCAAGTGTGTTTTAGTGAGGCAGTCAACTGAGCTCAAGCTTCAGCTAGCAGTGAGAGTGGCTTTCTCTGTACCTGCAGCATTTAGCCTGTCAGGGAGACTGCACCCTTTATACAGGCTACATCATAATGTGTTGAAAGTCGCTATTTTAATGGCAAAGATACAGGGAGAGGCAGATTGGATAGGCGCAAAGCATCAGTGCAGATGGTCTTGAGCCAACTGAGGCTTCCCTAAAGATCATTTTAGTGTAGGCAAGCTCCTTCCGTCAGAGCAGTCTCAAAGGGTTTTGCCAGGAGTGCTTGTAGAGATAGGTTTCCCTGACAGAGACAATTGGAGCTAGAGACTGTGGCCCAGTTTTGTTGGTGTGCTGGGCATTGCAAACGCTGTGGCATTTCTGTTTGCTTTAGGACTCTATTGCAAAGGCTGGCTGCCCACCTGGAGAGCATCTGGTGTGTCAGCTGTTTTGGGGCACAGCACAGGTGTGCATACGTAGCTGGGCTCAAGAAGCGCTGTGATCCTGGTGTGAGGGATATCAGTGAGTTTGTGGTAAATATGGAAAGCATAGCCTGAGAGGAGAATGAGGGACAGAGAGCATATAGAGCAAAGGAAAATAGTTTCTTACCCAGTAGTTAATAAAGACCGCAGTTATTAGCGTACTGTAGAAAGCAAGAAGTCCCGTCACTGCCACCATAACCCAATAAGAAACTGTAGACTGAGGCTCTTGTGTTGAAATGGATGTCTCTTTAAGGAAAAAATCAAAACAAACTTTAAGCACTTCAAAGCAAAAACCTTAGTCTCTGTTTATTTACTCCTTGTTCCAACACACCATTTGTTTTAATCATATCATACACCTGCTTAAGATGTCTTTCTCAAGACATCAGGAACAGGAATTCCATTTTAAAAGGCAACTCTTTTTTTTCTGCCTCAAGCCATCACGCAGGGAGTGCTTACAGGGAGGATACCGGCCTACAGATTCCCAGCTTACCTTTCACATGAATGACGGTCCCGTTGCTCTTCTCGTTGTAGACGTATGGAGGTGGATACATGGCCTCGATTTTGCAGAAGTAGATGTCTGTTTGGTTGGCATTCATATTCCAAAGTTCGAAGGTTACTCTGTCCTTTTCATGACTCCCCTTGCAGTGGAATTCTTTATTTGAATTACTGCTACTTTTGGTCATGTTCCATGAAATAAAGCAGACCTCAACTGCACTGTCTGTTCCTTTGTGCAGCGAAGCTCGAAATTCCTTCCCTGTTCCATTGTACGTGTAGTTGCAGACTAGAGTCACGGTTTTGTTGTCTACAATGAGCAAAGGACTCTGAGCCACTAAAATCTTGTTTTCTGGAAGGGAGGGGAGAAAGTGAGAAAAACACTTGTTTGCGAGATATAGTATGAGATTTCAGAACCACGCATCCTCCTATGCAGTTTGTCTCCATGTCTCCACTCGTCTGCTGGCCCTCCCTGCTAGGCAGGATGTAACCACCAAGCTGCAGGAGAAGTTTGTCATAGGAGCTCTTGTTGCAGCAATCCCATCTCTATAAGTGATTACATCATCACTGTGAAGTCAAGGGTGTTTTTCTGTAGAGTCAGAACACCAGGACAGGAAGTGGCCCATGTGATTAAAATTTAACATCCAGGCCAAAAAGGCTTCTTTGTTTGTTTGTCCATATGTGTGTGTAAGGCCACCTTAGTCTATCCCTGCCTTAGCAAGCAGATTGCCACAGAACACTGTGGAGTGAAAATGCTATGAATTGAATGCTCAGTCAAGTAATCAGATAAGAGAATATTGTTCATAATTTGCTTTTTTCATGGACAGACTTGAAGAGTTTGCAGGTAGAATTTGCTGATCATTTTCAAGGGTTTGGACCTTGGACAAGGAGCACTAAAAGCATGAACTGCTATCATTTTAATTTTAAAAAAAAGTCGTTTCTCCAGCTAGGAGCTGTAGTAGATTCTTAATCACTCAAAGGGCTCAGGGGCTGACTAATTTGACACTGCACTGGCACTTGGCAATTGAATGGCCTGCAAAAAAGCATGTCAGATGAAGGTATAGTTCAGTTTGGATTGACCAGACTGATACATAAACAGAAAGCGTTTTCTGACATGGAGAACTCTGCGCTACTATCTGCCAAACAATGAAACACTGCACAGGCTGTGCAGAAAGACAACTGCTTCCAAGAAAATCCGTCCTGTACAAATAAAGCCCTGCTTTTCAAGTGATGGCCTGTAGATAGGAGCAAGAGAGTTTTGGTTCTTAGGCTTGGAACTTGCAAGAAGCAAGGACAGCCCTTTTGTGTGTGTATATAACCAAGCAAGTCTTCATGCAAGCTCAGCTCGTAGGAGGCCATAGCAGTCTTTGATGGATCACTCAGAATTGCTGTGGCTGATAGAATGATAATTGTATCTCTCTTCAAAATCTGCTGCAAAGCCTGCTTTCATTCTCCTTAGTGCATGTGAGGATACTTTAAAAGCATAGTAAGGAAAGTGGAGTGGGAAGGAGAACAGATTCAGAGTGCCCGGGACACAAGTGTTTCAACGAGTTTAAAATTTAGGGCTAAATGGCTGCATCTAGTGTGCTTACACATGCACAGGAAGAGGGACCACCCCAGCCTCTTCAGCTGGACATCCCTTTGGGGTGAAGGGGACACAAGTTCAGTTCCATGCTCGGACTCAGGTCAAGGACTTAAGCCTGCCTCCCTTAAGGCTGGTGAGAGACTGGGCTTCTAGGGCATTGCAAGAACATGAGCCTGGAAGATACCACTGAACTCATCTGGTCTAGCGCTCTGCTTTCAGGCAGACATAAAACAAAAGGTGCAGAAAACAGACACATCCATACAATTGACACATCATTTACATAGATCCAGAGAATGTCTGCACCACATACCCCCAAGTACATCCACAGGTGCTTTTTTTCATGTTGAAACTGTTTCACTTTGCACAGCTTTCACTGTGAGAGCTGTGAGTGAACACAGTGAGCTTACATGGCAGTCACAGCTGTCACAGGGGCATGTGGGACATTCAGGTGCTCTGAATCAAAACAGAAGATGGGCTTGAACATGGGTCTGACAAACCCACACTGAAAGCCTTGATGCCATCTAGTTATCCTAGGCTCTTGCTCCCATTCTTCTGAAATACAATTGCGGTTGTTAGAAATGTTCCTGACAAATTGCCATTCCCCAGCCAACTTCCATTCTCCCACTGCTCTGCAGCTGAATAATTCCTAGCAGCTCTACTCATCTGTAAGCTGGGAAAAGAGTCTGTGAGCCTGTTGCTTCCCAGCTCCCCAGAGGCTTGAAAGAAGTGCATGCTAGATTTGTTTCATCTGCCGCTGCTGGTTTATCAGGAAGTTGAGCCAGAAGCCCTCTGCTAGGTGTACCCTGGCACAGCAGTAGCTGTAAGACATGAAGGGCACCAAACTGGAACAGGGAGAGAAGTAAACACGCAGAGATGCGTGAGTTGGTCAGGACTAGTGGCAGGGTGTGGGCAGTAAAAACAACCTGTGGCCAGCAGCCTCTCCGGTTACCAGCCCAGCCCATGAAACTGCTGAAGTTCCTTTTCTCACCAAAAGGCTTGTTTGCCAACCCTTTCTCCCCATGAGAGCAGAAAGACATGAGCCAGGGAATGCTCTACTGCCTTGTCTTTCACAAAGAAAGATTTTGTAGCCCATCCTCCCTGTGTCTCTCTGTTCAGCATAGCTAGCTTGTGGGTTGGAGCAGAGCTTGTCACAGCTCAGAAATCTCATGTCTGCAGGGAACCCAAACACTGTGAAACTTTTTGTTTTGGTGAAGAGTGAGCGTTTCCATTCTTTCCAGCACAAAGAGACCCAGATGTTGGAATCCCCAAAACAGGCTGGTGAGTAACTGCAGACAAGGCAGGTTCCTGCTGGAGGTGCTGTCTGTGGTGAATTTTCATCGAAATGAAGACATTTCAGCAAAACATTACAGTTTCATCGAATCAGCATTTTCCGACAAAAGCTCTCACATAGGCTTATAAGGCATTCTAGTAAGGGGTGAGGTTTGCATTCCATCTCTTTCAACATGATATTTGATCATATTTTTCTTGGCCAGAAAAACGATCTTTGGCCCAAGTGGGAGTATACAAGTCTCCAGTGGAATTGTTCTTTGTTTAGCAATGCAGGTTTCAACTCACTTGAGATCTCACTTGAGACAGAGTTATTCTGATTTTCACCTCAGTAGTGCCCACCACTACAACTCTGATTGTCACAGGAACTGAATACACCTTTGGAAAGGTTTTTTTTTTCTCTTTCAGAATTTACAACCAAAACAGGCATCCTGGAATAGACACTTACAGAAGCACTACACCTCAGAAAAAATGCTTGCCTGTTTTTCACTGCAAGTGCTTACAGAAAAACAAAGGGATGTTTATTGCTTAGCATGATCAGATTATCACTGTGGCCAGAGGAAAGACAAAGAACACTGAAAATCTCATCAGTGAGGGACCACCTTCACATGTTGTTTAGACTCTTCTGCAGAGCCCAGAGACCTACCCTCAACTGTTGCTGCTGTGGGCTAATCTGGATTCCTGGTGTGTAGTAGTACATAGCTTCACATCTTGAGCTCCACTATTTAATTACAGCTCTGAACTCTTTCTATCCCTGCCATGATATTTTGTTAATTGCAAAAAAAAAAAAAAAAAAAAA
>VXAV01001691.1:51259-111378 GCA_013399715.1 Alectura lathami
AAAAAAAAAAAATCCTTCACCTTACTTCTTGGATTTCTGGCCCAGTCTTTTTGCCTTGCCATGCCAGATGAGTGATGGCAATCACAAGCCCAGTGCTTGGATGTTGGGGTGGCTGAACAGTGGACAACAAATTATGTATGGATCATTAAATGAAGACTGCTCCTAAGTGATTTGTTTAAGCCAAATTTAAACCAAATCTGCTTTCGCAAAGTGGCTCTACCATGCATTGATTGAAGGAGGTCTTTTGTTTTCCATTTATAGGAACTAATTAGCCCCACATGAACTGGTTGGGCTGCAGTGCCCGCTGGCTAGTAGGCTTACCCCACAGGCAGGTCAGACAGGCCCTGCTGTCAGCCTGCTCCTCCAGGCTCACTGTTTTTCTGAACTGAAGAAAGTCAGTCATACCAAAACGTGTAATATTTCTGTGGGGAAGAAGTAGGGCCAAACATCACTTACTGGATTTGTGATCTGAACAGGTTTTGAGTGTGTTCTTAGTAGGATCTGGACCAGTCTGAGCAAACTTGAGCTGATGCTGCTTTTGGCTTCACAGAGACAGTTTTTCTGATGTCTGTTTGGGTTTATTAAAACGGTGAAACTCTGAAACATCTAGTATGTGTTTCCAATAGTGTATGTTTTCCCCTAAATAGGGCTATGATTGCTGTTTTCAGAGCTGCGTTCAGTCATGCTGCAGAGTAATAAATATCTGTATCTTGGCCTTAGCCAGAAAATGGTAGTTATGAAAAATCATTGTCTACAGTTCCAAAAACCTATAATGTCTAGAAATGTAAAAACATTTGAATCAGTGTGCACATGCTACAAGGTTTCTCAGGATTGTAGGTTTTATAAGCAACAGTGAACGTGACCTCTGTTTGCTTTGCTATATGTTATTTGTCATGCTTGACATATCTTATAATCGCATGTGAGGGGCATTTTTTTTGCATCATGAAAAAGATGCCTTCCATATACAGTATCTGCAAAACACTAACTCCCTGATCATGGACACCTGATGCAAGCAAAACTTCACTGAAGGTTTTTTTCTTTCTTTCTTTCTTTCTTTCTTTTTTTTTTTTTTTTTGGTCAAGAAAGTGAAATAAAGACAACAGAGTATGGAAACTAACTATTTTGAGGGTTTTTTTCCAGAACTTTCCATGAATCATCATCAGCTACTGGAAAAAAAAGACTGTTAAAAATATTTTGTAGTCTCCTTTCTTTCTTTTCCGTTCCCATTGACTGCAGGGAGCTATTTGCCAGAGCAAGGAATGTGGGATAACTTGGGATTTCTATAAGCACAGTAAAGAAACGGCCCACTTAAGTCCCTGGCAGGGGGTGGAGAGGAAAACCTGGAAGGAGCTTATTTAATCCACAAATGGAAAGACAGGCAGCTATGCTGTAAGCAAAGCTGTTCAGTTTCTGCAGCTGCAGGTTGTTGTTCAGTTGCCTTTATTCTTCTTTCCCAGGTACAAGAGTCTTTCTCTGTTACTTTGGCTTTAGGTGACCCAGCAGCGAGTGCAGTGTGCAAGAAGGATCCCTTCTATCGAGATAGACTGGCTTTGTGCTAATCTGCCCTCCTTCGATGCAAATGCTGTAGAAAGTGTAGCACCGCAGAAAGCTCTGGTGACACTCTTGCTGAAATCAATGCCAGTTTGAGCACAGGGGTTTCTCTAGTCCACTTTTGGTATTTTTGAGCCAGAATGTGTTGTTGTCATCCTAATCTCAGCAAACCTCACCTTGTACTTCTGCATTCTGGTAACCTTCGTGGGTCTGAGGTTGATTTTAGCATGCAGAGATTGATTTTAGCACCAGACAGGAGGTTATGCAAGTACTACAGAAGATGAGGTCATTTGGGGTCCACTGCAGTGGGAACCTGCTTACATTATTTCACCAAACAAACAGGCAATATCTAGCTGCCCCTCTGCAGTGGGTAGCAACATAGTTATTTAGCTGACAGAAAGGGAGTGATGGGGGTAGGGAGGGACAGGCCTTGTTAACATCAGTATTGCTGCAAAAGGGGAGCAAACAATTGGATCTTGTAGGTCTCTTCCCACTTCCACAATTGAAACTCAAGTGGCTGCACTCACTGGTGCAGCCTACCAACAGCAGAACAGGGCAAATTTTGTTGTCTTCACTTGAACAAAATATCCTTTGTGATTTGAGGAAGTTCTGCAGGGCTTCGACCTGCCTTAATGTCTTCTGTGTAGTAAGGACCACTCATCTCAGGATCAAAATGACAAGAAGAGGTAGAAGAGAGACATGAAAAAAGGCGAGAGCTCTGAGAAGCAAGCTAAGTTGTGCTTCTCCTTAAGCATTTGAACAGTCTCGGTGACGCTGCTGGAGACATTCAAGTCCTTAATGCAAAGCAAGTGCATGGGTGTACAGTGTACAGAGGTTTATGGCATAACCCCAGGGTCTTATAGCCACACACTGTATTTTGTTGCAATTCAGAAGAGTTGTTTAAAAGATGTTCACACCTCATGAAAATGTTTTTTTAAACTGTTAACCCATTGCTGCTACTTATCCCCTCCTGGAATTACTGTCTTCTCTGACAAGCCAGTGGCCTGTTGTCTAGGTAATTACAATATTGTAAGCATGGAATTTAAAAAATATGAAAAGGACAAGGAAGAAATAACCTATCGTCTCTTAAAGAAATATAGATCATGGTTTCATGCAATCACAATGACTTTAGTGAGGAAAAGAATTACGGAAAAATAACACAAGTTAAGAAAAATAAAATCAATTTTATCTCTTGTGTTAGGAAAAGCAACTCCTTAAAGATGTTCTGATTTGAAAGGTTTGTACTGGAACACAGATTTTTGTTCCTATCTGTAAACGCCCTGTAAAATACGAAACACTGATATTTGGAGGAGACCAAATAACAGTTGACAGACCAGTGATTTGAAAAATTGTCTAGATTATCCTAACAAAATCGATCATCACTTGTCTTGCTTTGCATTTTGATGTACCCCTTGGAAAAGCATGGTAACTCTGAACATACTAACACTGCATGGAGAAGCAACAGCCAGACAACTGAAGATTCAGAAAGATTCACTAAGACTACGGATTTCTAAGTCACAAATAGACATTAGTGTTGTTGAAAATATATTCATAAAGAAGATACGTATCTAGTTAATATCGATAAACTACTAAACAATGCAAAAATCAGAAAGTCAGCAATTCCCATTCTCCCATCTCTGAGCTCAGTAAGCAGCTCGGCTGTTGGTCTTTTCTTGTTGACACTGTGAGGATGCAGGTGGGCTCAGCTCTGCAGCCCATCACACCGAGCGGGCCCATCATGGGACAAGGGGCTGTGCAGAGCAGGCTTAGAGGTGGCCCAGAAGCTGCCCCAGAGGGGCACGGGCACCAGCTCTGCTTGGATCCCTCGCAGCAGAAGCTGATAGCCATGAAGGACCCGTGTGAGCAACATTTGTACAGGCTGGGGAAAAGTGAAATAAACCTCCTCTAAAGAAGGATGCAGGTTCCAAATGCATCTGAAGAGATGGCAGATTAAATAGAAAGCTCTTGGGTCTTGTCTTGGAGGGATACTTGTGGAAGAAAAAAAAATCAGCCTCTTGGTTGTATCAAGTTGATCCATATGCAATCTCAGCAGCACGTTAATAATTTCTGCAAAACTAATTCAGAGCTATACTAGACCTTCTCCCCTCTCCAATGATGGAAATGTTGAAAAATACTGGAAAGGATCGCAACTTTTTGCTGTTACCTGTTACATCCGCAGCGGGGATGAAGCAGAGCACCACGAGGATCCCCAGCAGCATGGTGCTGATGGTGGGCCCGCAGCCTTGTCCCCACCCTCCAGGCACTGCCGGTCCCCCAGGGCCCCGCGCCACCCGTGTCCCCGCAGGGCAGGCTGCGCCCTCGCCTGCTCACACGGCTTCTCTCCTCCTCCCTGCACAGCACGTGATGCACAGCCGAGCGAAACCACTGTGATGGCAGTGCTTGAACAGGAAGTTAGCTGTTTGATGGCTTCAGCCTTAGGAAGTCTCCTCTGTGCCTCTGCAATGCTCAGTAATGTAAGGCAGTGGAAGCCCGCCCTCTGAACTGCAGACCCTTCTTTCTGCATTGCAAGATGTGTGCTCACGCCTGGGGCTGCAGGGCTGCTGCTCGCAGAGGGAAAAAATGGACTTCCCTAGAGGTGCAGTGCTCTTTCTTTACGAAGAGCACTTACAGGCATATGCAGTTCCCATCACCATGGCAAGTGCAACCAGCAGTTTCCACATTCCTGGTGGCCAAGCCTGGCCTCTAAGCAACCTGTGTGCTCAGGGAGCTCCGTCTCTCCTTGTACCTAGAAGCAGAAACCTTCCTCTCTTGGCCTGCTGGCTTGCTCCTGCCTGCCTTCGTATGCCCAGGAATGCCGATGTACTGTGGGAGTAGTGATCTAGGTTTGTCCATTTTCATTGTTCTGCATCAGCTTGTCACCAAACAGTGCAAGAAGTAGCTGATCTGCCACACCCTTCCTTTTTGAAAAAAATCCTGGGTTAGAAATTAACGTGACTGTAGTTCAACCAGCATCTCAATAAAGGCAGAATGCAGCAAGCACGCTTCTCAATCAATTTTCACTAGATTCTTCTTATTTAAAGTTTTTCACTTGGCCTCACCTGATAAATACTCATTCTTGTTTGCCCTGCAAGCTTAATGTTACCTCTCCCCTTGAAACAGAAATGTTGTGGCTGCCCCCTCCCTGGCAGTGTTCAAGGCCAGGCTGGATGGGGCTCTGAGCAACCTGATCTAGTGGGAGGTGTCCCTGCCCATGGCAGGGGGGTTGGAACTGGATGATCTTTAAGGTCCCGTCCAACTCAAACCATTCTATGATCCTATGAAACAGCATGATTGTGAGAGACAGTTAAAGGCGTTTATAACTGTGAGGGACTCTGGTTATTAACTATTTACTTTTGTCCACCAAAGTAGAAATATTTAACTATCAGTACCTGTAACTATCTGTGACTTATCCGAGAGACCAAGGGGAAGTGTTTAGCAAGAAGCCTTTAAACAAAGCTGGGCTGTTATAGAAAGGGATGAACAGTTCTTCCTTTGCCTTTAGCCTCTGAGGTCTTTAAGCTGTGTTTTACTGGAAATTATCTACGTAGTCTAAGAGCAGCCTTAGCTGGTATATCCACTTGCAGTCTAGGAATTGTAACAAGGTTCTTAAGGTTTGTAATCAATGTAAATTTTCTGCAATACTGAAAGTTTTGGAATTCCCTCGTGCTTTAGAGAGAGAAAGAAAGTCACATTCTCTCTTTCTCAGCCCACTTTTGTGGTTTCTAGATAGATATCCTGAAACTTTATTTGAATTGTATGACTGTACCTGCAGTTATCAATGAAAATGTCCCAGCTTAAAGTGAAGTGAGAATCCCCCAACGCAGATACAAAATTCATTATCTTTTTGCTGAGCTGCTCTTTTGGAGATGAAAAATGTTGTTGTCACCTTCTGGCTCAGGTAACTAAACCTGCGCAATGTTTATAACACTTGATGCATACTTCTGCACGCTGGCTGTCAGATCCTTTCTGTATTTGGGAAACAGACTGAAAATACACAGGGAGTATGCTGTCCCCTCATCACAGGGTTAGCTGAGTAGATATTGTATTGGACAATAATAAAAGAGGAGAGCCATTCATTTCACTGGCATGTTGTTTGCCTGTTGGCAAACAGGCACCAGAGGAAACCTGATTGTGGAAATATTTTAGTGTCTCTGTAGTCTTATATGAAGAGACTCTGCCGTAGGAATACCACTAACAAAACCAAGGGGGAACGGCCAGGCCATCCCTTCCATCCCTTATGCTTCCCGTGCACCTCTCCCACAGTGAGGACAGACTAAGGCACCGACTGCAAACAGAGACTGGACTGGTGGAATAGAGGAGAGGGAAGCAGGGCCACTGAGAAATTATCCACTGTACTCCTAGAGACCAAGCCACGGCATATCGTTTGTCTTTGTGCTGATGAACAGCAGTATCTGCATTGCGCATTTCTAAACCTCGGGTCCTTCAGTCTTGGTTTTAGTTTTGCCTAATGGTTTCCCTTTCCCTTTAATCCCTGGAGTAAGGAAGGGCTTTTTTTTTTTTTTTTTTTTCTCATCTGCATTTGTTGTTTTTCCAGGATTTTCAAAGGGCAAAAATCATCATTGTGCTCCCAAGGGTATGGATCCTTTCCTTCTCCAAATTGCAGCTCTTGTTCTAATTTAAACAGTTCATTTCTGATTACTTAGATACTTGTCTCTGTCACTTCGCATGTATGATCATTTCCTATTACTAAAGTTATCATGAGGTTAGAGGAAGAAGTTATTATAGCTTTCAGCAAGCAGTCTTGCACTTAGGAGAAACCACAGCAAAGCTTATCTAGGAAAAAAACTGAAAATGCCCCCCCAGTATGCCCTCATACTGTATTTTTATTATGCTCTCAAGCACTCTAAGCATCTATTCTTCTATGCCCTGAGCAATACCTGAGGGTGTTCTGATGCAGCACAAATTCAGTCACCATTCTCTCCTATCCTCACCCCATTTTTCAGTCAGACTCCAGTCTCTTGCATCTGTCTGTGCTCTGGCAGACAGGCTCTGCATGCTTGTCACAGTGACGGAAATCCAGACTAACGTTATAATTTCAATGGAGCTAGAACTCTGAGAGCACTGAAGGAATTAAAAATGCAGTTTAGCTGTGTTTAGCAAACAAATTTCCATCCCATCACAAAATGGCTGACATTGCAATCCAAAGGAAGTGAATGAAAGTTTTTAAAATGGGTTTTCAAGGTACACAAGAACCTAAACTGTGGGCTTGGGATTTTTACCCACCACAAAATGTAGATACAATAACAGTCCAGATATTTGATTGTAGCTCCTCATGCCTGCTGTTAGAAAACAAAGTACTGACAGAAGCTATTACCTGAGTTTTAGAAAAATGCTGGTGAAATTCAGTATGGTTTCTCAGAGTATTATCTAAGTATATTTAAAACAGTCCTAATAAATCCCAAGCAGGTTGCTAGTTTGCCTTTATGCCTCATTACCCTCAGTAATTTCGTGGATGATGCCAAGACAAGTGGGAGTGTTCATCTTCTGGAGGTCAGGAAGATCTGCAGAGCGATCTGGATAGGCTGGATCCATGGGTGGAGTCCAATTGCATGACATCCAACAAGGCCAAATGCTGGGTGCTGCACTTGAGTCAGAACAACCCCATACAGTGATACGGGCTTGGGGAACTGGCTGGAAAGCTGCCTGGCAGAAAAGGACCTGGGGGTCCTAGCCAACAACTGGCTGAACATGAGCCAGCAGTGTGCCAAGGTGGCCAGGAAGGCCAGTGGCACCCTGGCCTGCAGCAGAAACAGTGCGGCCAGCAGGACTGGGGAGGTGATTTTCCGCCTGTACTTGGCACTGGTGAGACCGCACCTCAAGTGCTGTGTTCAGTTTTGGGCCTCTCACTCCAAGGATACTGAGTTGCTCAGGTGTGTGCAGGGAAGAGCAACAAAGTCGGTGAAGGAACTGGAAAACAAGGGTTGTGAGGAACAGCTGAGGGAACTAGGATGTTTATTCTGGAGAAGGATCTGAGGGGAGGCCTCATCACTCTCTACAAGTGCCTGAAAGGAAGTTGCAGCAAGGAGGCATTAGCCTCTTTCTCTGGTGACAAGTGATAGGACATGAGGAGACAATCTCAAGTTGTGCCAAGGGAGGTTTAGACTGGACATTAGACTGGACATTGATCACAGAGAGGGTGATCAAGCACTGGAACAGGCTGCCCAGGGAACTGGTGGAGTTCCCATCACTGGAGGTATTTAAGAGACGTGCGGATGTGGCACTAAGGGATGCGGCTTAGTGACAGGACTTGTTAGGCCAGGTTCGTGGCTGGCCTCTATGATCTTGAAGGTCTTTTCCAGCCAAGGTGATTCTATGAGTCTACAGACTTTGGAAGTACTGACCTGCAAATCCTGATCCATGATCACAAAATTGTTGTGATTACACAAGTGGATAGTTTTGAAGATAATTTTAAGATAGTCTCCTTTCTGTCACTGGAAGTTCCATAATTGTTCCCAGCATGTACTCCTGTCCTTAGGCAAATAAAAATATAAATGCATGCTAGAAAAGTAATTGCAACAGCACACCATCATTCACTTATTCCTGAGGACTCCAGTCTAATGGGAGAATCACAGAATCACAGAATCACAGAATCACAGAATGTTAGAGATTGGAAGGGACCTCGAAAGATCATCTAGTCCAATCTCCCTGCTGAAGCAGGGACACCTAGAGCAGATTGCACAGGAACACACCCAGGCGAGTTTTGAATGTCTCCAGAGAAGGAGACTCCACAACCTCTCTGGGCAGCCTGTTCCAGTGCTCTGTCACCCTCACCGTGAAGAAATTTCTCCTCATATTTAAGCGGAACCTCCTATGTTCCAGCTGGCACCCATTGCCCCTTGTCCTGTCACTGGATGTCACAGTGAAGAGCCTGGCTCCATCCTCCTGACACCCACCCTTTACGTATTTATAAACATTAATTAGGTCACCCCTCAATCTCCTCTTCTCTAAGCTGAAGAGACCCAGCTCCCTCAGCCTTTCCTCATAAGGGAGATGCTCCACTCCCTTCATCATCTTGGTGGCTCTGCACTGGACCCTCTCCAGCAGTTCTCTGTCCTTCTTGAACTGAGGGGCCCAGAACTGGACACAATACTCCAGATGCAGTCTCACCAGGGCAGAGCAGAGAGGGAGGAGAACCTCTCTCGACCTACTAACCACAGCCCTTCTAATACACCCCAGGATGCCATTGGCCTTCTTGGCCACGAGGGCACAGTGCTGGCTCATGGTCATCCTGCTGTCCACCAGGACCCCCAGGTCCCTTTCCCCTACGCTGGTCTCCAACAGGTCAGTACCCAACTAATACTGCTTCCTGGGGTTATTCCTGCCCAGATGCAAGACTCTACACTTGCCCTTGTTAAATTTCATTAAATTTCTCCTGCCCAACTCTCCAGCCTGTCTAGGTCTCACTGGATGGCAGCGCACCCTTCTAGAAGAGCAGGTCACTAAAATTCCCATGTAACTACTGTAGAAAATAACCTTTTCTGTCATTGGACTCTCCTACAACTCCATATAAAGACCAGATTTAACAGCTGTGTCTCTTCTCCACCATGAATAATTGTAACACAGATTGTGAACAAGCAGTCTAGGTAGGTTTATTCTGCATGCATCTATGTTGTCAACTGCTAGAGAAAAATGCTTTCATTCGTGCAATTGTAAGACTGATGTTTGATACATAGGAGCCTTCCTGGGCCAGGGCTTACTACTGCATGCCATGGAGAAAGGGAGCTTTATTTTTTGGAAAGATGTGACATTTTTGTTTCCCATCCTAGAGAGAGCAGCCTGTAGATGTATCATTAATTTAGGACAAAGTGCTACAATCAAACACATATAATTTTGAGAGAGAGCTTAAAGCAAGCCTTCTCTATTTTGGGAAATAAACTTTTCCCTGATAGACTGATTACTTTTTATTGTCAATAGCTGGAAGCTGTTCATTAGTGTTTGTTGGAGACAAAATGGAAAGGGGCAGGAGTTCACATGTACATTCCTGGCTCTTTTTAGGTTAAAAATCTCATCCAACATTCAAAGTTGTAACTGCTTCTTCTGGCTGTGCCTATTCCTGGCTTGGATTGTTAGAACAAGTTTCAAAGGCAGTGGATTAGCAGGTAGAGAGGGAATGGCTCAAAGCTACATGCTTAACTGCATCTATCTCCTGCCTGTAACGGGACATATGGTTGCTGCTTCATTAGAGGTCACGTGTTTAGGTGGGAACACCTGAAGTAAGGCACACAGGGGTTTTCAGATTAGTGTTAGAGGGAGGATCATTTCTGTTCCACCAAGTGACAAAACATATCTGCTAACTGCACTGCCTGCTCTTTGTTTCTGGGCTTTCTGTGGTAGTGCTGAGAGCAAGCCAAGCCTAGGGGTACACATCCAATGTGATCTGCATGGAGTTGACTGACCTGCCAACTGTGCCAGTGTTTCCTTTTGGAGAGAAATAAATGACCAAAATTATTGCTGCCAAAAGCAGCACGTGAACGGTATGGATAATCAGGAAACCACAGCCGTGGGGTGAAATAAGAAGGAAATCAAACTGGCTGTGTAGACACTTGAGTCGCTTGGCAAATGTTACACGTAGTAAGGGAATGTTGTAGCTAGGGTTTCAAGGGAAATGTCTGCATTGCATTTATTTGCAGAAAACAATCTACACAGCCTATATTTATTGGTAAAACCTGAGCAAGAGAAAACACCTTTCAACTTTTTTTTTTCAACAGAATCAGAGCAGCCCAGACTGAGCTCAGAATATTGTCTTTTAAGGCTCCCATAACAAGATCATTTTTGAAAGCTTTAACTCTTTCACTTCCTCCTTGCTGTATGACTTTTTCTCACCCAAATCTACATTTTATAGAGACAGAGGTAGGGCTGTCAGCATATTACATGCATGGTGAAGCACCATCCATTTGCAGTTCTTCCCATTTACACAAACTTGGAAGGAAGTATTACTCATGTTTATGAACAATTGGAACTGGAATAGAGCACTCCATACAATGAGAGCCCCTTTACGAAGTGTCGCAGGGGCTGCCCAGTGACCTTGCTCGTACAATGGAATATATTCTTTGGGATTACTTCATTCTCAGTAGCCCTCACAGGAAACAATTATTTTGGTAGACACTAACACACTCTAACTTGTAGGATAAGCATTTCCAAATTACTCCTTTTCCTGAAGACAGTGACTTCTTAACACCTAAACAAACCTAGCTTATGTCCAAATTCAACAGCTTTCTGCCTGAAAAGTGCCCTATTCTTGGACTGTGGTGTTGCCAACACCAGCCCACAGGGTTGTTTTCTGCCAAAATACTATGAGAAACAGGCTTTTCTTTGTGCTGCTGCAGCATCAAAAAAAGTACTGAGTCATAGCACATTGGAAATATTTGTTCTGGGCTGCATACGAAAACACCCCAAATATGTTAGAAAGAGTATTAAATATTTCCACAGACAAACTAGAGACAAAAATTCTTGATTTTAAACTGTGAAAAGCACCTAAAGCAGGAGGAAGAGCTTTTCGAATCACTGATGAAAGCATCTGCTTGCCCATTTGGGCATTTGGGTACGTGGATCATGACAAATGCTTAATAATTTTATAATGGATTTTTCTTAGAAAAGAAATCCTGCTTTTATTCAACATTTCAGCATTCCTTTTAACTATTCCTTTGAACAGGAACTTGAAAATAACCATTTTGCTGTTTACAGAAAGCTGGGTGGGTTCTTGCTGGTTTAAAGAGGAGGGGAAAAAATCATGCGGCTGTTTAAATATGACTGGTGCAAGTGATAATAAGTCCATAGGGAGCTGCCTGGGTGCTGGGTGTTTAGATGTCTCCCCTGACGTATATGAGGCCATGGAGCGACAAGCACTGATGAACAGGCGTGTTGTGCTCCCGTGGCTGGTGTATCGATGGCTGCATGACTGCTGCTGAAGGACTCGTGAAAGAGAGAGCACACCATAGATTAGGTGCATTGCTTAGACAGGCTAAATCTGGCCCATAAATCAGAGATTATCACAAAACTAAATGATAACCAAACACCATGTGCTAGAACTACCTAGGAAACATTTCTGTGAACCAGTAGGCAACTGTTAGGATCAGAAAGACATGTATCCAGGCTTCTACTTCATGTTGCTGCTGTCTCATGGATTGATGGATTCTTTTAAGATAAAACCACAAAAATCCCATCTTTTCACAGAATCACATCTTTTCCTATAAACACAGTTGTGACCTTGCTACATACAGCTTAAAGCAGCTGTTTGAATAATCTTTCAAGTGATATTAAAATAAAATCAACTTTTAATATCTCACTAAGCTTTGGAGGTTATTAAAAGCAATGCCAGAAGTCTGGCATTGCTGATTTCAGGATGGTCTGAGACTTTATAAAAACTGAAGTACCTTTTTTTAGCCAAGATCTATTAAGGTTTTATGACAAAATTGGAATTCATTACTGAATTTCTCAGCTATGGTAAAACTGGAAGTTGTGATTAAATTTCTGAGCTTTTTTGCCTCAGATGTATAAAGTTTTCTGGTATTACTTTTCCTCAGCTTCGGCAGATTATTGTTGATGACTCCATTAGCCCTGTTTTTCCCTCGTAAGATGGTACTTGCACACACTTTTTTATTAAGAAGCATCCTCACAGGTTTCCAAAGTGTCCATGTGGCGTACGAAAAGACAGTCACGAATTATCACCTCCTCTGATAATTGGAAGTAATTTTGTAAATGTTTTTACAAAACAAATTATTCTATAGAACATTTTGCCTGTTCAATCAAATTTCCATGATTAATTGCATGGGTTTTGTATTATATATAATGTCTGAACATTGGAGGTTTTCACAGAGCAGCTGTGTAGGATAAAAGAAAAATTAGTAAGCAGCATTGCTGGTGGAATTAGAAGGAAGTGATTCGTGACTATTCTCACGATTAGACCTCACTCCTGGTTTCCAGGGTCGTGTTTATATAAGCTGTTAGTTTGTCAGTTTATTTGCAAGTCCTAAACATTTTGTAAACAACTTTAAACAGAGAGTAGTATTAATCTGGGAGCTCTTCATACAGGCACATTATTATCTGTTCCGTAACTGATACGCTGTCATCATTATTCCTCTGTTTCGAAGGTTCCGTTTCATGTCAGAAATGACGGCATGTGAATTAGGCAACCAACCGCATACCCTTGGGTGGAAAAAATAAACTGGGTATTTTCGAAGACATTCATCTGCAAACAACTCATCAATTGAAATGTATTTGTATAATCCGTTTGCTGAATGTTTGCCAATAATTCTGTAAACGTTGAAGTCAGGCTGATGGTCAGGTCGAGTCACAAGTAGGCAAAATGGACTGAATTAAACGGATCACTTATAATCATGAACAATCCAGCTCTGGGTCTGGGAATGTTGCATGGCACTAATAAAGCTAGTAGAAATGCATTCCTTTTTTCCTGAGTGCCTAGAGAGGATTAACAGTGTAAAGGAAGTAAACGTGTAAAGAAGCTAAATATCTTTGATTGTATGAGGGAAACTGTTTGAGAAAAGAGTGTTTAGCTCGTTATTTGACCCGTATCAGAGGAACCTTATTCGTTTTTTCCCATTTCGTTTTTTCCACATGACTGTTTTGTGAAGAGGTTTCATTGACATCATCCCTTTGATATATCAATGTCTGCTCTTGGCTCTTCCTTTCTTCCCTGGGAATAGGTTATACTACTTTCTATTTGTTTCATTAGCTTAAAAAATTGTTGGACCTAAGCTAAGAGCAGAGCACTGGAGCCAACATCAGTTCTGGACAAGCAGAAGCCTACAGTGGTGTCAAGAGCATGAGGCAGTGCAGGAGCGCTTGAATTCTTACTGCAGCCTGGCTGTAAACAGTGGCAGGAAGTGCGAAGAGCACAAAGTACGCAGCTCAGGCATGAGCAGGCAGCCTGAGGTGAAGTGTATTATTCAGCTGTCATCAGCTGGAGAGGTAAAGTATTGGTTTAAGACACTAGCATAGGTTTCAGTGCAAAAGGAGCAACTCTACAGTCATGACACATTCCCTGCTGGGAATGCATGTTTGTTGTTGTCCCATCCACTGAAGGAGGGCAGTGACCGTGGGCTGACAGAGGGCAAACCCTGTGCGGCTCTGGTGCTGCAGCTGGGTGTCTGCGAGTTCCACAAAAGCCAGCTCTCACTCATCCCTTCTGAACAGAGCCAGCCTCTGTTAATGGGCACAGCAGGGGAACCTCTTCTCTTGCTGAGTAGCGTTTGAGCTTGTTGCGCCTTGGTGAGGATGACATAACTCTCATGGATCTGTAGAGTCCTGGGGTCTCAAATGAAAATCCATAGCTCCACAGGGCACCCTGCTTGGCTACTTTTGCCTGCACTGCAGAGTATTCTTTCATACATCCTCTTAGCTACAGTGTGG
The DNA here is from genome assembly GCA_013399715.1 of Alectura lathami. Taxonomy (NCBI): domain Eukaryota; kingdom Metazoa; phylum Chordata; class Aves; order Galliformes; family Megapodiidae; genus Alectura; species Alectura lathami. Next base: position 65,201 of record VXAV01001691.1, read on the forward strand.
ACAGTAGCTTCCAAAACCCATTTTGACTTATCACCCCATGCAAACTCACCCCATATATATCTCCTGTCCCCAAAACGCCCCTGTTTGTCTGGGTACAAATGTATTTGTGTGCAAAACACTGCATGATACCTGTCAGTTTTTAAAAGGGTCAGCATTTGAACATAGTTTGGCAAGGCTGAAATCCTGACCTCATTGAAATCAACAGGAGTTTTGCCATGGGCTAGGATTTCATGCCATTTTGTTGTTGGCCTATTGAACTGCACTAGGCTGGTAAGCCTGGGCTGAGAGGACCACGTGAGAAGACTGATATCCTGATATGTTGACTTCTGCTATATTCTATCCTGGTCAGAAATGTTGAAAAGATTTTTTGCTGTTTTTTCATTGAGTATTTGGGATTTTTTGTTCTGTCTTGTTTTGTTTTTGCCTTTTTTTTTTTAACAGTGGAATATCTATCTAATCATGCTTCTAGTCCTAGACAGAAAGCAAGGCAGTAGATGTATGCATTCTTCAGTTAATTTAAAGCTGCAACTTTTAACTTTCTGTCTATACTCCCTAAAGTTTGCAGGTGCTCAGTTTTGTGTGAAACTTGTAAGCTAAATGCTGTGGTAAGCTTATGTGGTTACATCACATTTTAGGAAGTGACACTGGAAGGACGTAGATTGGCTTGTTGATTTGTTATTTCATTTGTGGTTGTTCCATCAGCACCACTTATCGTTCAAGTAAGACGGAGGCTGAATATTGATGACTTCCAGGCATACCGTCTCACATGTCACCAGTGTAGGAACCGGCTGAAAAGACTTGAGATCAGTTTTGAATCCAAGCATTTCAGAAACTGAAAAATATGTTGGGTTTGGTTCTTAAAACCAGTAAGGCCTAAAGCCTTCCAAGTGTGCTCTTTCGCCACAGATGCACACAAACAAGTCTTCTTTGGTTTGTCATCTGCGCTTTCGAAGCCATCCTTGCTATTAGGTAGCAGATGTGTTCAAATGGAATACAATTGCCCAAAGAAGTAATTGTACTACGTAGTGGGCAGTTGGCATTTGTGATTTATACTTGGGTAAATGCACTTTAATGGGTGTAGCTAAAAACCCATGGAGACAGTTGCATGTTTCCCAGAAAGCCCAAATGTATCAGATCTGACATAATCAGCTGTCTCTGTAGCATTTGTGAAAACTCTGATAACAGGAGACTATTTTCCCTAATGGGGACTAAAAGTGCAAGAGACTTGAGCAGCTGGAGATGTTGTCAATTTCTGAAAACTTTCACAAAACACTCTGTGCACCTTGCATCAGATACCACACACAGATAAGAAAGCTTGAGAGGCGTTCACGGTCTAATGCAGTGTGGCAGAAAATGTCTCTACGGTAACGCTAAAGAAACAGGAGGCCTAGGGCTCTTGTTGCTGTGCAGTTAAAGTGCTGGTCTTGCGATTAAAACCATAAAAACACAGTTGAATTCTGACTTTTGTAGGAATAAACAGCTTCAGGCTTCCATGGCCTTCCTCTGGAAATCAAATGCTCAGAAGTCTCAGGTGTGAATATCACCTGATTTCTCTTTCCTGCTTTTCTCTCATCCTCTGATCACAGCGTGAAGGGCCGGTCTCTCTTCGTTTTAGGGTAAGGAAAACGTAGGAGCGTAATTGTTCCTTGGGGATCAGCTGGATAAGGAGACAGAAGGGGATGGAAAGGGTGTAAAGAAACCAATTGTATTTAAATCAACTGGGCTTGATGAATGATAGCCCAGAATACTTGAAGAATTACCGGATGTAATTTCAGAGCCATCTGTGGTTGCCTCAGAGAGAAGGGTGAGATCGCAAAGAAGGGAGGAGGGCTAATATGCTCTTCTCTTAAAAAGGGAGAAAGAAGAGTCAGAGCACTATAGAGAGGTCAGCTCAATTTCAGTTCCTGCAAAAATACTGGAAAAAGTACTCCAGCTATTATTCATAGCTACAGGAAAACAATATGGCTTTGTGAAGAGTAGATCATGTCAAACCACCTAATTTCATCATTTGATGAGGTAATCCTTGCCATGCTGACAGGAAGAAGCAGTAAATGCCGGATATCTTGATTTTCATACGGCTTCTGGCAGAATTTTTTCTAAGCGAGTAAGAGAAAAACAGCCAGATGTTACCCACTACTGAAATGTGGGTATCAAACTGATTGGGAACCATGCTCAGTAGTTATAGACAGTTCGCTGTCAAAATAGAAAGATAAGCTCTGCTCCCCAGGAGTCTGGTCTGGCTCGGCACTGTTCGTTACTTGCATTAATAATAAGGATGATGAACAGAGCCTGCTTTTTAGATCTCCATACATCCCTGGGTGGGAGGGACTGCAGCCATGTTGCAAGATAGGATTAGGATTGTAAAAATTCTGAACAAACTATAGAAATGTCCTTACACAAAACCCATGAAGTAAAAGATTCAGTGTTCACGTGGAAACAGTCTGCAGCACAAGCATGCAGTGAGGAACAACAGATTACATAGCAGCTCTACAGAATTCAAGAAAAAAAAAAAAAAGATCTGTGAGAATCCAGTCATGGATCACAGGCTAATCATGAATTACTTATATAATGAAGAAGGCAAAGACCACACTGAGCAGACTGGGAGACTGGACTGAAGGTTGTGTAAAATCATCCTTCGGCTTGGTTCAGCATCAGCAGTGCCTGATTAGCAAGGGTAGCAGGTGGTGGCTGGGGCCCTGCACTGTGTGGTCAAAAAGCCGGCCCCAGCTGGAAGGAGGTGAGAGGAGAGTGATGAGATCAGCCAGAAATGACTGAAGTGTGTATGCTCAGTTGGAGAAGAGGGGATCGAGTGGAGAGCAGCAGCCGTGGAACACACAGAAGTCTGCTGCAGAGGGGAAGGAAATCACACCCTTCATGTCTGTGCTAGGCAAGGCAAGTGGTGATGGCGTGGCGTGGCAGCAAGCAAGACTTCAGCATTAGGAAAAGCTTTCTGAAGACAAGAGTACCCAAGCAGAGCAGCAGACTGACCACAGGCTCCCAGCTCCATCACTGGAGGCTTTTAAGAGCTCATTAGACACCCATCTAGAGCTGTTCAGGTGCTATACTAATCCTGTTCAGCATCCCTTTGCACCCTCTTCTATAGCCATTGGAACCTGTGTAAACCAGCACAATGAACAGACAGTGTATTGCAAAGCTTTGTGAAGCTTTTGTAGGTGAAGTCTTTGTGCCTTACTGTAAGATCATAAATGTGGGGTGAATATGTGTGCACAGCATCCTGCTGCCTGTGGAAAAAATGACCTGGTTTTCTTTGAAATGCCTCGTGTAGAAAGACGCTTCTTCATTGTCTGCTAAAATTGACATGTTACGCATCACACACAGCTTCAAGCATTGTAAGACTTGCCCAATGTCTTACGAAATGTGTGAAAATTTTTACTAAGGACTGATCTCAGTTTTGGATTTTTTTATTTAATGATGGGGAAGGAAAGCCTGCTAAAATATGTGGAGTCGGTTGGTGGTGACCCTCCAATGAAATCACAGAATCACAGAACAGTTTGGGTTTGGAAGGGACCTTAAGGCCCATCCAGCAGCTGCCCAACCCTGCCGTGGGCTGGTTGCCACCCACTGGATCAGGCTGCCCAGGGCCCATCCAGCCTGGCCTTGAGCACCTCCAGGAATGGGGAAGAATTATACTCACTTTTACCACCAAATCATGCATTAATTTTCTCAGGAGTTACTGCAGTATTTAACAAGTTATTACATATTTATTATAAATGAAACGACAAACGGAAGACATGAAAAATACAAGCTTACCAGACAAACATTACTTGTTCACAAACACTCAGGCTCATGCATTTGGAAGTTTCTTTTATGGGAAAAAGCTTTATTTGAAGATTTCAAGTACTCCTGGGTCTCAGTTCCATAAAATCCAACAAAACAGCTGCTGTTGTGGTTATTTCGGGTTATTCCTGCTAGCAGCCCCAGCTGAGACTGGGATGTTTGCACAACAGTGCAGGAATGGGAGCACACAGATGCAAGGCATCTGACAGCACCTTCATGTCACTCTGCTGCTGTCAGCTGCGTCACCCGGGGAGGAGGCTGACTGACAGCCCCACGGTCACTGCGGTCACCAGGCGTCCCCTCCGAACAGCTCTTCCTCCTGGAAAGGGAGGCACTCCATGGAGCAATATATGTCTTCTTATGTGGAGTGCTTAGTCAGAAAAAAAATGCCCATTCCAACCCAAGAGGCTTGGCAGAATTAAAACTGTCACATAACCCATGTTAGGAAGCTTTAGGAACAGAGGTAAGAATAGCCTTGGGAAAGTCAGATAACTCCAGCTATTTATGATTTAGTATTCCAGCACAGTTCATGCTGCTTCTTTCTGCCCCCAGTGGTCTCCTAAAAGAACTCCGAAGTTTTGCCTAGACTGCACATTGTTAGTGTTTTCCAACTGCAGCTCTGCAGTTTCTCCTTCTGTTGCAGCTGGTAGTATCTTTCAGCAGAACCCACTCTTTGAGACCACAGGCCTGGAAGCTCTTCAAGAGGCTCCCTGGGACAATGCCCATGACTGCATGGTCATGCGTGATATGTAGGGCATTGCAGTTGTCACCCACAATATAACATGCATCCTGCTCTTCTTTGTGGAACAGAAAGCACCTCTCTCTCCAATCTCCTCCATTCAGCTCTTTGTTTTCCAATCAATCCTACCTTTCTGCACTGTACAGGATTCCCCCCATGGGAAGCTTTTCTCAGCCACTTTCCCATCTCTCTCCTTTTCTGGGTACAGATCTTGCTTGTTTCACAATCTTTCCTCTAGACTCAGCAGAGGCCCTTAGAAGAGTGGTGTGTCTCTAGCAGTTTCTGTGGTTTCTTTTGCAAAGGACAGCCTGTCCCCAAGTCTAGCCAGATCCCTGCAGATGTTTATTCAAACTGCCAAATTTTCAGAGGTTTGCCCATTTAATTTCTAGCTAGTGTGCTGAAGTCATTTGCAGAACGCCATGGTAACGGGGGAAAACACTGCTGTGTCATTTCACAGTAAGGAGAAGTCTGAGGAGATGGGCCTGAAAGTCTCAGTGCCTCAGTGGTCTTCTTCCCTCTGCCGTCTTCCATTTCTCACAAGCTTCAGGCAGGGATGTCTCTGTGTCCAGAACTAGCCAGCCCAAAGAACCCAATCTGTGCCACATCACCTAGGCGTGATTGCAGTACAAGGAATAGGACACAACAAGATTCTCATAGGGAACAGATGTGTTTTAGCTGTTCTGCAACTTCTGGAAGCAATACGTAAATAATGCTGCCTACTGGCAATATTGAGGGAGATTTTCCTTGATGATTAATGCAATGAAAATGATTGTTAGATCTGAAAGGCATAAATCAAATATTTTACAGTAGCTTTTACCTAAAAAGTTAATCAAATATCTTTAAAAAGGATGTGATTGTGTTACTAGAGTGAAAAACAAAAATCCCACAGGAAATGATCCCTGCTCTTCCTCTCTTTTTGGTACAGCATCAAACAACAGAAATAACTTTAACAGGGGAATTAATTCTTGTCAGAGCTCTGTTGCATACCACAGACTTACTCAGCCCTCCTCTGCTGGGTGCAGTGGGGATCTTCAAGGTGCTATTTTTACCAGTTTTGAATCAGATACAGGGTGACCTTTTCTCTGTACTTGATGCTGCCTCTGAGTGCACTGGTGTGTCATGCTCCAGCACCATCTTTCTCTTGATGAAAGTGCAGACCCATGCAACAAGAGAGTCTCACTGGGTTTTAGCACCTTGGTGATTCCAGTCACAGTCCCACAACAGCGAAGAATATATCCCTTAATGCTGTGAACATAGACCATTCTTTGAACGTCTTTAGTCTTCTTGTTGTCAGTTCAGGTTTGTGAAATTCTAGTCCATTTTGGAACCACAGAGCTTTATCTATAAGACAGACAAATACACACTGTTTAGAAAACCTTGCCTGTCCTGTATTTTCCCTAAATCAAAACAGAGAACGTAGGACAAAAGTCTTGTTTCAGGTTTGCAAGGAGTTCTGTACAAAGATTAAACTCCATGTTTATTTTATCTAAGCAGATTACTTCTTTGTGCGAATTACAAATTACTGTATCATGTTCTAGATCCTAGCTGTCTGGTTCACCTGCTTGCAGAACTATAATTAGCATCAAGCTTGAATGATCCCAAGCAGCAAAAAGGCACCACTCGCTAACCTGCAGCTCACAGAATAAGCACAGCTCACAGCTTACATCACTCACAGCGCAGTGTCAGCCTACAGGGTCTTTGGAAAAAGGCCAAAATGTCATACGTCAGTGATGCCTGAGTCTTACTTTTTTGGGGCACTACCTGGATGTATATGACTGTGCATTTGTCCTTTAATATAAATTATACTCAACAGCCAGTGCTCAGCACAGATTAGTTCTGATTTGAAAATGAGTCTAACCCAGCCCCCAGCAAATCCTCAGGCACTGTGCTCCTGTCCAACTGGAAAACCCCAATGGAGCAATACAGACTCAGTAATAATAACAAGTAATGGCCACGGCTTAATGAAGGGTGGCAATTCTGCTCTGGGGAGATGACTAATGGATGTGGCCATTCTGGTAGCTTGCTCTCATGCTGATTGTCTTCCCTTCACATTTTTTGGTCTGTATCTTGTCACAAATATGCCTAGACAAAAGCAGGAACTGCTGCAGTCTGTGGAAGAAGGCTGGCATCCAGCTGTTCTGATCAGACTGAAGTCCCACGCCAGCCCAGCTGCAGCTCTTCTTTCCTTTGGAATGAGGCAAAACCCAGGTCTGTCTTTACACCTGTATGAGGGGCAGTTCATCTGGGTCCAAGGACCTGTGCAGAAACTAGCTGCTTTCTGCATATCTCTTAGCTGGAGCACTGCTTTTAAAGTGTTGTCTTGTTTAATTTTGTGTTTCAATTACTGAGCGCAATAGGCTACTCACTAAGGGAGCTGGGCAATAAAAAGGAATCTATTATTCGTTTTTTAAAGCACCACTGTAAAGCAGAAATCAGGGCTCAGAACACACACATTCCAACAAACAGGCCTTAAATACCAGAGCTAGAAAACAAAACAAGAACAAGGAAACAAAAGAAAAGCCAGAGGTCTCTACTTTTTCATCTCCTCTTAATTTGCTGTTACAAGTCCTTGCCCAAGACTGACAACTTAGTGGACAGCAAACGTTTACTGTCTCTCCCTGGCTTTGATACTAACGTCTTTCGACCACACTAACACTACTGGAGATGACTCCATGTATTGGGATGCAAAGATATCTCAGGAAAGAGCACACACCAGTCTAATTTCAGGGTGGAGGGTCTCATTTCAGGCCAAAAGTAAATAGCCAGTGTCACACAAACCTGCACACTGGTCGAACACTGGAAAACATGACTGGATTTTTTAAAACTTAGTCAAGAAATAAAGTTAACTCGTCTAAAATTGCCTTCTTGGTATGATGCAAATTGAATCCAGATTTGAAGACAGATTTTAAGCATTAACAAGTCCAAAGACAAAGAACTTTTCATTTCAGAAACTCTCTTTAAAGATTGGCCTTTCCTATTTAACACTGAAGGATTACACTTCAATAATAGGTGATCTTTGCTCCATTCAAACACAGTAATAAACAACAGTCTTTCCAGGCTTATTTGCTATTTCTTCCTGTAATAATTTAACTTCTTTTTCAAAACCTGTAGAAGTTTTTACTACAGATAAAAAAAAACATCCTTAGCTTCTGCATTCTCTTTGTAGCCTCATCTTTATCAGACAGCAAAGCACCATGCATATTTGTTCATTTTTCTTGCAAATGTCTCACTGATTGAAGTACGAAAGGTCCTGGTCAAAAAATGCACCAACAGTGTCCTCTCCAAGCCCAATGTCCTGAAATCCTTTCCCAGATGGGAACAAGAATGAACTCAGAACCCCACTCAAGCAGCAGCAAGGAGGAAAACAAATTTACCATTTATATTACACTTACTACTACAATGTAATGCCCCAAGTAATTATCTCTTCCTGTCTATGCATAAGCTATTTTAGGTATATACTTACAAAATCTAAGGCAGGCATCGCTCAGATCTTTGATGTGTTGATGCTGCTTGGCTTTCAACTTCTTGATTGTTTAAGGGAAGAAGGATGAGTTTGTGGTTAAAGTACAAGTCTAGGAGTCAAGAGGTCTGGATTCTATTTCTGTGCCACAGACTTCCTGTACGCCCTTGAACCACTCACGTGACCTCTTTGCATTTTTATACCCCATCTACTAAATAGGGAATAGTCACTGCTTCTTACACGCTGCTGCTGAGAGGCTTAATTCATGCTTCTCTAAAAGTATTTCAGGTTCCTCAAATGAAAAGAACTGCAGAAATAAAGCCTCATCTCAGTTTTAATATTGTCTGAGCCATCCAGCTTGAATACAACCCCACCCAAAGGGAATGGCATTTGTAAATGTCACCCTTATAATGAAAAATCTGTTCTCCTTTTTCTGTCTTCTATGCCTTCTCCACATCCTCCCTTCCTTCTCCTCCAACGAGCTGCCACACAGTTAAAATATCTCCTCATCCCTTGGGATACCCGGCTGGTTGCTGACCTGGCTGTGGGTTTGTTTTATCCGGAGATGTGCGTGCACTTAATGTTGCAGTATTCTTTTCTCTGCCTATAAGCAGCCAGGCAGATCTGCAGAAAGAATAGAGCATGTCTGTATTTGATTTAAACAGGCATTCAGAACAAGCTGGCATTTCAGCGAGAGGATTGGTCCTTCGTTTCGTTTGAAAAAAAAAAAAAGGATTCCCAGGCTGACATTTCCGAGGGCTGGGGGATTTTTAGGTTTCTGATGGTGCAAAGCTGAGATACTGTGCTGCTGTAGGACACATTTTAGCTAATAAATGATTGCCAGATGATCCACCACTGCATCAGCATTGTACAAAAATTGCAGTGTTTGCTGTGTGGATGAGAAGAGAGTGCTGTGTAGGAGCTGGATGTGTTGTCTAGGCTTGATAACTAACCAAGAGTTTTTATTATCCATGTAACAGTTTAGTTAGTGCCACCTTTGTGCTAAGGCCAGCTCAGGCAATGTGTGACCCTGCCCAGAAACTCCTTCAGTTTAAAGCAAGGACTGCAGAGGCTCATGTGAGCTGTGAAATCCAGATGTGACCCTGAGCGTGGTGGCTTGTGTGTGCTTCACGTCCCGAGGACAAGTCTGCCATCCTCACAGAGGTTCATCTCATGGAGGTCAAGGCTGGTGGTGAAGGGGATGATCCTGCTGGGCTGCTCTGTAGCCCCAGGGCAAGGGTAGCATGGAGGCATGTGGGAGGGAGGCCTTTGCATCAGAGCACTGCGCACCTTGAATACTCTGGACTACTTGCGCAGCCCAGAGCACCCATAACAGTGAAGGATATGCTGGATCCGTCACTCCATAATCACTGCTTGCTCTCCTCAAGCGCTGGTACATGGCTCAGAAAGTGGATCCCCGTGTGAATCAGCAGATCAGTGCTGTAAGAAGCCAGTCAGTTCCCTGGGCTGCATGAGGCTGCTGGCTTTTCAGGTTTGTAGCAGCCTTCTGCAAAATAACAGAGTAGATGCTGAAGCATGCATTATATTTTGGGAGAGTAGCATTTCTGTAAATGCTTTGTGAAAGAGAGCTTGTCAGACAGAACGAGCATAAAGAAGTTTTCCGCGTGAGGAGGAGACGAGAAGCAAGTTGCTACCAGGAGATGTAAACACCAGTGCTGTAAAAGGCTTGGCACATTGCTGGAATGACCAGAAGCCCTCACCAGGAATGAGAAAGGGAAAACAGAGGAGCAAGGTTTGAAACATTCAAAGCCCTGAAAACACGCAGGAGGCTGGAGCTGGATGCACAAGGGAGAGGAAGCAGGAAGGCAGGATTAAGAGAGGACATGAGCTCACTGGGGGTGCCGAGGTGTGACAAGCTCAGGGCCCCATTATCCCCTGTGTCAGTGACAGGTATCAGCCAGCTGTCTGGTTTACATGGGGATAGGCCAGTTACCGAGTGAGCAACCTTTACTTACTGCCATCTCCTCCTTTTCTCTGTTAATTAACAACCAGGGAGGGGGGTGAGGCACTCATGTGATGTCTTCAGTGGATGCTGGCTGTCAGAGCTGCTGCCCCCTAATCATTCTGTGTTTTCAGGGAATGCAGGCTCCTTTATCAGTCACTTCAGGAAGCTGCATTAATCAGTGGGGGATTTGTTGTAAGGCCAAATGGATAAAGTCGTGGTATTTGGCCTGCCATAAATTGTCTCACACAGAACCTTTGCAGTTCCCAGTCAGTGTTCTCCTGAGGGTTAAAACATGGAGCTCTCAAAATGACAGACTCAGGAGAGCCTGGGAAAGCAGCAATATTGCAAAAACTGTGTGTCCCTCCTACGCCATCAGGACATTCTCCTCATTACCACAGACTGTCCCCAGGAACACTTGAATTAACTACAAGTTCTGCAATATTTTAAACATCTCTTTACGCCATTTCCTGCCCTCCCCATGCTCCCATACTTGGGCTGATATCCCAGTAAAGGTCCATGGGAGTTTTGCTTGAGAGATCTGTTCTGATTTCCATTTCTACTTGCCTCTTTTCATCCAGTGTTTTTCTCCTTTCCACTTGCTCCTCATCATTCTCCCATTGCTGCCTAGTGCAAAGTGCAGAGCGGAAATGACTAGATGATACAAAAGGAAGGAGGAGAAGAAAAAGAAGCCAGACAGAAAGGAGCAACAGGGGCCAAGAGTAATGGGAAAGACTGGAAACCTGATCAAAATTTGTTTCCTAGTGCCTCCCAGCAACGCTGGACACAGTTGTGGCTGTGCTATGTAACTGGAGTTCAGCTATGCAATTTTGTCTCACAAAACACATCCCTTTTGCTTGTACATGTAATTACCAGGTCAAAGCTAACCTCGTTACGTCCAATTGAAAAGGCAATCTTCTGACTGCCTTTGGCAGCCACCCCTTGTAGTATTCCAGGTCTGAGAAGGCATGGGATTAAAAGAACTCTAGTTAGGAATTAGGTATTGTAGGCCTGAGCTACTTCTTCAGTGTCCTCTCAGAAGTCAAACCTGCCTTTGCATGGCACTGGCTGACTGCATCAACTCAGTGAGGTAAGCAGTCGCTCAGAAAGAAACAGCAGACAGAATGGAAATATAGAGCTTTCTTCCTGACGGTTCGAACCGCCCAGTGAAACCTGCCTTCCTCCTCATAGAGACGCGTCGTACCATTTCAGCCAGGAAGCAGGTGAAAGTCACAGATGTGGCTATGCGTATTTTCTACTCTGTGATGAGCTGATACGTCCTCGTGCAGACATGAAAGTGGCTGTGCACAGTTTTTCTCACTTAAGCACGTCTAGCAGTCACTTGGTTTTATTTCCTGGGATGGGTTTTGGTTTATTTTCTTTTTCCATTTCAACATAAGAAATTCCATCCTAGCTTCTTGTTATGAATATCCTACTTAATGTTTGTCCTGCAGAGTAAGTGTTGCTTAAATATTTTAGGGATTTGATCGCCTTGCTTACGGATTTCTGTCTCCATGACAACCCTTCTGTGCTTTGTAATACCTTTGATGAACACAGTGGAACTGTTATTTATTTCTGGCTATATAATGCTTAGCATTGGAGATGCAAAGGAGAGTGGAATGAAAAGAAAAAAATACCAAATGAGTTAATTTGTATCAACTTCTTCAAAGATAATTTTCAAAATGACCACATCCTTCGATGTATAGGAAACCTGTTCATCTTCTTCTCAAAATCCACCTCTTCTGGACTTGTGCTTTGCCTCACCAGTGTGTTTTAATCAGATAGGCTGTGTTTTAATCAGATGGCCTTCAGTGTTGACTCCATGACCATTACTGTTCTGTGAAAGAAAGGTAACTTCATGCTGAAAGTGATTCCCCAAGCATTATGTATGTATATTTTTTGTTTCCCTCAGGCATCCAAATCAGCTGCTCCCTGCAAAAATCAGAACTCTGTTCTTGCCTAGGCTGATGGATGTTCATCTGCCACATGATGGAAAGTGTGTCAGGGTCACACAATTCCTATGAATCTTTAAAAAGATCCCATACTTCTGTCATTTGGAAACTTCAGTTATGCAAACAATTCTAGTAAATAGAATTTTGGTTCTCTGATCTATAGTTGTGTTTGCTTTCTAACCAAAAAAATACCACTTAACATAATTCGGCTGGGTGTTTTCTACTCCATCCTCAGAATACTCTCTTACATTTGTGCCTTTCCCTTTCTTCCAGACACTGTTCTGTGTCTACCATGATTTTCTAATTTGTATGTTCCCCATGTGTGGAGGGGCTAGGCTGCACATCTGTTTGCTGCCATTGTGCTCTTCCAGACAACAGACTTCTGACAGTTGTGCTTTGCACGAACTCTTTGTGGACAAAGCTCCTAGAGAGGATGGTTTTGAATAATGCCTTGACTTCTGGCTGCCCAAGTACACGCATCAAAACCAGGCCTTACTTTCACAGAATGTTAAGTGCCAGAGTCTGGTTAAATCAGACCTGCGAAGTGTTTAAAGTTGCTTGTGCTGTATCTCCAGTCAGTCCCTTCTGAGGGGGTTGCTGTGTAATATCTTAGTGCTGCTGCAGCTCTGAAGAGCAGCAGTGGCAGGCAGGCTCTCTTCTCTGCTCCTGTGCCACACTGGAACTTTCCCAAAGAAACGAGGAACCAGGAACTACATGTAGCCCAGGAATTTTGATAAGATATCTGTACAGCAGAGTTGTTTGGTGTTAACAATATCATGTATCCTGGAAACCTTTCCCTTCCACCCCCCTCTCTTTTGAAAATGAATGCACATTTAGAGCCCAAAAATTTATACTGGATCCATAAAGCATGAACACAGCCCATGCTGATGCTTTCCATTGCCCACTCCATCCTTTTATTCTTAATACATAATGTCGCAAAAATCCCACTGAAATGCAGCTCCAGAAGTCTGCCTTATGCTCCTGATTCCTTCTGTCTTGATTTCTAAAGCCACTCATCTCTGCCTGCTCCTATTCATCAAGCACTGTAGTGCTCTGTCATGAGGGAGCTCCTATAATTAATAGTGTTATGACTCCAGGTGGCATTACCTTGAATATAAAAGTAATCTAATTAGGCCACCTTCTGGCTGATTCTGATTTAGTCTCTGACTCACGAGAGACAGAGAAGATGTGTGAGAATGTGACTGTAACAGTGACTGTTGCATAGAGCGGATGTCGCTGTATACGGTTTTTAAAGTTCTGTCTGCTCTCTCCTTTGTTTTTGTTGTTTCCTTGTTGTGCTCAGAACTTCTACAGAAAACCTTGGCGTAATATGATATAGCTCTTAGGACAAGCAGGATGATTATAAATGGCTCTTGCCTCACTTCAGGATCCTAAAGATGTTGCTACATGAGATTTGTTTTTTCCTGATTCCATAATTTGATTTTAATGGCTAGATACCATCAGAGCATGCAAATCCCACAGACAATAGTGTCCTTTTACATTTAGAAGCATCTGTTAGCTAAGTGCTGTTGTACAGTCTGAGCTCTAGATGAGCAAATCTGTGAACACCAGTATTTTATACCAACCTGGCAGACAGCATTCTCAGGAGAAGCAAAGTCTAATGCCTTTTTTTCATTTGGTAGAGCTCTTTTCTTTCCCTTATCTTTCATATTTCCCTTTATTTCATCTACTACTTTTATGGATATGAAATTTTAGAGCCTTTTTTTAAGGGCTTAACGCAGCCTGGGGACCACATGTGTAATTCATATAATGACACTTTGCTGTTCTCCTGAAGCTCAGGGTAGAATTGACACTGCTCAGAGTAATATTTTGCACTGTCACTGTTTGATCAAAGAACTTGGACTGAATCTGCTGGCACTAATGCTTTTAGGATGGATGACTCCTTTGCTTTAGAAGAGGTTTCCAGCAAACGAGGGCAACACATAACATCTCTGAAATTTCTGTGCTCACAGAGCAGTGAACTCTCCATGGTAGTATATTTCAAGCACCCTGCAGGAAAGAAGCAGGTTAGAGCTCATTGGCATATCCCTCATTTTCCTCTACTAATTTGTGCTTCTTCCAGTTTGGTTTTGTTTCCATAGATTTCTGTAGCTTTCTAGAGCACTCAGCTTTGGGAGCAAGCCTGAACTCAAACCCGTCTGACAACAACAGTTTACTCCTAGCCCTAGGCTCTAGTGAATAAGTTCTAAAGATGTCTGAGTTCTTTGGGTGTACGCTAATCTCGGCTGTGTACACAGTATACCTTAAGCGCTATGCAGTAAGCAGTCTTTATAACACAGCACATCACACGTGCTACCGGTGCCTGCAGATTAAAAGAGCTGCATGGCAGCAAAACCACCGCATGCAGAAAAATCAGGGAGACGTTCAAATTTGGAGCATTATTTATTTATTAAGGAGCTCCAAATCTTAAGGCAGCTTCAAACAAAGAATATTACACAAGTTTGAAAATTAAATTCACAGAAATTTTTCTAAACCTGTATTTAGGCTTGAGGATAACTACTTTTATTCCAGACTTGAAAATTTGTCTGGTTTTCCAACTATATTGGTCTAACAAATGTCATTACAGTTCATTAAAAACACTGCCTTGCATTTGGTGTAGTATAGGCTGTAACGAAGCCGCTACCATGTGTGCTTGGAGCACAGCCATTTAACACTTTATTCTTTCTGTTCAAGATATCTGGCTGCAAAACAGCAACAGTTACAGTTTTCAGAGGAAGTTAGCAAGTGCCCGGAAGGGATCATTTGTTCCTGATAAACAGCTGCCCATTTAATTTGCAAGTTAACCACCACCGTCAGTTTCTAGATTTTCTGTTTAGAATAGTCATAAAAAGCACAGTTGGACTTACTAACTTTATTATTTCTCTTTCTAACCATTAGTTTTTGTAAATTGAACCAACTGAAATTCAGGTTCCAAACAAAAGTATATGTTCGCTGGAGCTAATTCTGAAAACCATATGTGAAAGACTCAACAAATTTAACTTCCTTGCCAGCATGCTCAGAATCCTTTCTTAGTACTGCCTGCCTCTTTTACATGGAAAAAGAGTACTCTTCTCAGTCGGCAACAGATAGGTACACTCAGGAAACAAAACAAAACGCTCTACGAGTTCTAGCAACGATAGCACATAGAAAAAAAAAAAAAAAAAAAAAAAAAAAAAAGAATGTGAGGTTCTCCAGAAGACCTGTCCTCTTCGCAAAGCTCCATTTCCATTTCCAGGAACTTTTAAACAGAGCCTTGCGTGTGTTCCCACTACATATTGCTACGCCTCTGACACTCACTGTCACTTACTTTGTGGACTGTTCCCAAAGTATCAATATTCAGTGTTTTTTCCCTGCTTTTCAACAGATGAAATCGATGTGTTCCCACCCGCCTTCCTGAGACAAAAGTTATTTCATCCGTGGCTGTCACACATTTCACAGATAATGTTTTAATGTAGTCCCACCAGTCATGACTTTAATAAACTTGATTTATTGTCTGGTTTATTGACCTCGCTTTGCAAAGCTATGCCTCCTTCATAACAGCTGTGAACATATTGCCAGAACAGGAGTTTGCATTCTGTACACCAGCAATTTGCCCTTTCATGTTCTGAAGTCTCCAGGGAAACCTTGGTAGTGTTAAGCTTTAACTCCTGGGATAATTCCTGGGAACCTACCCCATACTCAAGACACTCTGGGCATCTTAATAAAAATGTAACTAAGGAATTATTTTAGAGTAACTGAGCAATGTTCACTAAACCACCAATACTACAAAGGATATTTTCCAAGCCAGTTGTTTATTGAGAATAATATCCTCGGTGTCTAAACGAGTAGGAGTTTAAAATTGACATGAGAGTTTATCTGGGGGGCTTACAGGACATGCACAGTGTCGCCTTTGACTAGTTTGCCCATGGCAATCTAGACCTTCGTATTCTTCCATGTCCATAGATATCTGTTCCATATGCCCATTGGAACGAGAGGCTGAGATCTCTGCAGCTTAACAGCTACTTGGGAGCTGATCAGATCAATAAATATATTTTGTAACCTCCCCCTGTATATGTGGAAATGGCAATAGGAGCCTCCTGCACTTGCAAGGCTGTAGAGAGCTGGCAGCTGGGGAGTGAAGGGAAATGGGATTGCAATGGGCAAGAGGAAATGACTAAGAGCTGTAGCAGAGGTGAGATCACACTTGTACACAGGCAGAGCAGTAGAAACACAGAAAGGCAAATACAAAGGTGTAAGGTATGTGGGAATAGGAGTTCACGGCATGTACAGAAGCAGCAGGCAAAGCAAATTCTTGCAGCTTAAATAGCTTTTATTATTGAAAACCTCTACTGCTTATTGAAAGTTTTGGGCAAAGAAAGCTGAGGCAAAGACGCACAAGTACATAGTCAAAGAAAAGAATGGGTTGGAAATAGTCCCTTGTGATGCCAACAGACAGTGCAATTTAGTAGCTTCTGTACAAAAAAGGAAGATTACAACTGGAGATCGAGGACAAAATCCTACCTCCGTTAATATCCCTTCAAATATCTCCCTTCCTGAAGGAAGATCTTGATTTCATCCTAGCTGAACAAAATGAATCAAAACAAGGAAAAAGACATCAGTATTCTGTGGGAATCAACAGGAAGAGGCTTGCAAGCAGATAAAGGTTTAGTGCCAGACACAGTGGAAGAGGTTAAATGGTTCGGGGCTGGGAGGGGGCAGACTCGACCTAGAAGCAGTCTCATAAGCTGTAGTTTCCTGCCCTGTGCTTGCTGCCTTCACCAGCGCCCCAACAAGTCTTTCAGCAAGAGTTCCCAAACTTCTTGTCTGTTGCTTCTTATCAGTGTTTGGATAAGCCAGCTTGTTGGCACTCCTGGACGGAGAGGTGTTGCGGTGAAGTGCCTCTTTCAGAGTACTAAAAGTTGTGGCCTTCCTCTGCTGTGGGCTCAGCAGATGAGCTTTACAGGTCAAATATAAGAAATATCTTGGGGCCACTTCTTACCCAGGCTCTTAGCTTAGCCCTTCTGTCCCTTCCCATGTATGCAGTGGCACTGCTTATGCAGAGTGGGATGTCTCCAGGTTTGGTTTGCAGGATAATACATTCCAGGATGATAAGATTTGACTGGGTCATAGTTAGAAGAAAGTTTTAAATTATTAATATTCTGTTAGGAAAAAAAAAAAAAAAAAAACATATAATATCAGATTATGCATATTTTATCATCAGGTTCTATCAGTAAGCTATTAAACTGCCTACAATTCTTGCAAGCCCTTGTTTTATAGATCTGTTTTACAAAGCATTTTGTGTTCCTGCTGAACATAAACAGCCTCTCATGTCTCCACCTACTGCACCAAGTATTCTCCTGATTAATTCATGAAGTCTATAATATTCCGGAGGAACTGGGGAGAAGAAATACATTTTTAAGCCCTCTACTAGCCTTGGCAAAGCAGCCTATCTGAGTTGAAGTCAGGAAAGCAGATTCCTTGACTGTTTTCCTTCAACACAAACTCTACTGTCCTTGCATTAGCATCATGCCTGCCTGCCAGTAGCACACAGTAGTTCTGCAGCTACAAGAGGACATGGCGCTGGCTCTCAGTGGTTATGAACATCAAGCCTAACTCTAGAAGTGGAGGAACCATTGGGGCAAAACCAGCCTCACTCAAAGCTTTGTCCACAACCAGATGAAATCCCAGACCATGGCTCTTTCAAGCTGGGGGGTGCTGGCCACCAATGACCAAGAGGCAGCTAGGGCACTGCACAGGGGCATGTTCTGCAGGCTGTCCTGTCCGCTGCTGCAGCCACCCACAGCCACTCCATGGCTGAGGGCAAGAACAATACCCCGTGGGGTGATGTGTGGCCTACCCTGGGCTGGGAGGCAGAGAAACAGGGCAGGCTGATCTCCTCGGGTGCTCATCACACTGGGCCTGCTGAGCTTTTGCCTTGGAGTCACTTCACCTCAGAGAATGTTGAGTGGCTGAAGGCATGGAATAGCCCTGAGACTTCAAGGGTGCAGTGGCAGAAGCAGAAACCTTCCCAAGCAGCAAGGCCAGCTGCTTCACAGCCACTTAGTAACCAAGTACAACACCATCTTATCGCCCAGAGCTAGGGGCGCTCCCTGCGTCGCTCACTGTTCTCGCTGTCACAGAGCAGACTCGCAGCCTGGCTGTCCACAGACACGCAGCAGTGCCAGAACAGTAATCCCAGCATTTCTGAGCAACCCACTGAAGGGAGGTACCAGCAGAAGCGAGGGGAAAGCCCAGTCTCCAGAGGCTTTGCAGGCTCCAAATTGCTGGCTGGCTCACGAAAGGCTGAGTACTGTGCTCAGCCAAACATGTTGGAATTTGTTTACTTATTAATTGTCAGGTCTCAGAAAGCCTCCATCTGAAGAAGAAGAAAGAAAAACAGTCCCTGAAACAGATTTTTCTGTGTGCCTCATTCTGTGTGTCTGTTTTTCTGATAGGCTGTATGTGTGTTTTTGCAGCAGGGCATTAGGGTGAGTGGCCCTGCTTTGGGAAGCATCTGCGGAACAAGGTTTTGACATATTTCCGTTATCTGTAACCTGGTATGAAGGAAGGGGAAGCAAGGAAAAGCTGGTTCTAGATGCTAGCTGTTGTCTCTTTGACTGCAGGTTCAGTTCTGTAATGACCGAGTATCTTGTACTGCTGGTAAGCGAGGCATTCGGAATGTCTGCAGAGCTCAGTTTAAAGCAGATGTAATTCAGCTAAATTAAGGAGACATTTAAAAAGAAATTGCAGCATGGTGTTATTGTTAGTATTGTTATTCCTTCTCCCAGAGGCTCCAGGTGCTCATAGTTCTCACTGGAGTTCTAAACACTCAACTCGTTCAGAAAAAAAAAAAAAAAGGTGTCAAATAAAGATGTAGTATGCTCAACCCATCATTTTTGGCAATGTCCCTTTAACTCAGGTGTCAGCTGGAGGGGTTCTTGCCACTGTTTCTGCTGTTGTTTTCTTAAAATCCCACTAGATACCATAGCAACAGCAGGATCACATGCTCCTCTGGTGCACTACCTATAAGCAGATGTGAACAATGCTGGCTAATAAAGTCTCAGCAAGTGTTGGACAGGAATAGCACTGAATTCAGCCTCTGTGTATTTTTGGAATAACTCCCAGCAAAGGCTTTCCGTCATTTCTTATGACATAGGTAAATCCAGATCTGCAGGCAAAACAGATTCAGCTTACTTCCATGCTTAATAAAAAGGCTGTCGAGGTAGCTGACATTTTACAGTCATTTTCTTCCCATCTTATGTCAGCATTTCTTGGAAGCCTGAGGCTGAAATTTGTTTCCATATTCAAATGTGTTTGCAGCACCTGAACGAATACCATCTCTGCTTTATTCAGGGGTTAGTCCTACTGTTAATCTGGTTACAGTCTGCAGTATTTTTTTGAAACTTTATCCCGCCAGATGAATTCAAAACCATTCATATTTAAATAGCGTGCTCCTTATTAAACTGTATTCTAATTATTTTCCAAGCATGTGGCAAACGTTTATAATATTGCAGGCCAGTTTGGCCTAATAACTATGTCATTTTCTTTAAATCAGTTTAAAACAAATTTTTTCACATGTCAAGCAAACATTTAATAATGCCATCACTTAGCAGAAGTGTACATAATCCTTTTCCTCAGCTAATGCAGAACATCTATATACAGCCTTACTTATACTCATATTTAGGCAAGCAAAAATAATAATTCTCTCTTTTAATCTGAATTCTGCTTCCAAGTATCTCCGTAAGTTCCTCCCTTATAACACTCAACCATTTGCAGTCTCAGCTTTGCCGTATGCCCTAGCTCCAAAGACGACTTGCCATGTCAGATATTATGTGATCAATCCGTACGTTAATTCTGAGTTCTTACAAGGGCAAATAAATTTTACCACCATACAGCATGACGGAAGGAGTAAAAACCAAAAGAGGGGAAGAGAATATGAATTTTTTTTCCCTCATGCAACTAGATGGAGGTTTTAGTAAGAAATCAATGCTAATGCTTGTGATGAAAATCCAGAATAGCCTCTGTGATTTGTGAGATCTGAAGTGGCTCTGAAAGTGAAGATACCTGTGGAGTTTTGAGACTAATGCTTGTTTATAATGTCCTCATCAATTCAGATGCAATAACTTAAGGCATCTAGTTATTTTTCCTATGTTTACCTATGTTTCCTCTGTTTACTATATACCATCAAGTTAGAAGTCCAGGGAGGAAATTTTAAGTACTAATGTCTACTGATGATTTCAGGTCTCATTTCTTTCTGAAGACTAATGAATGTGTGTGTGTGTTCTTCACAGAGGGTTTGCTTCTGCTGCCCCCTCAGCAGTGCTAAAAGAAACTTCTGGTGGTTACTGGAAATGCTCACCGGTGAGGTCAGGGTATGGGAAAGTCTCCAGATGTGTACAACGACAGCCCCTGGTCTAAAGCCTGAGCAAGAAGCATGACAGGCACTTGCATGCATGGCTTCCACAGGTATGCAGCAGGCTCTGATCTCTGTTCACAGGCACTTGAACAGGAGCATAGAGAGTAGAGGGAACACAGGATGTTGACTGCATCGTAATCATTTGCTTGGAGGGGCAGGCACAGGTTCAGATGGGACAGTATCTGGCATTCACAGGGTCTGTGCACAAGTAGAAGATGAGGCTGGAATGATGACACTGGACTGTGGAAAACGAGATTGGTTCAGGCAAGGAAGATGAGGTGTTCTGCGCAAGCTGGAGCAGCTGTTTGCCCCTTCCCTGCCACTAGGGACACGTCTTCCACTGCCAAGCCGTCCAGCTGCAGGAAGGGTGCAGGAACAGGCCTGTAAATGGATATTGCACTTCAGTGATTGCAGTCACCTTCAGCCTGATTGCAGCTGACTTGAAGAAAAACAAGTCCAGAAATCTAGTTCTGTCTGTCTATGGGTTGCTGAACAACTGGGCTAGCTAAACGAGCCTAAATTAGAAATTAACAGGCGTTGCCCTGGGGATGGTTTTATGAGCCATGAGTGTAGAAAATAGGCAAGTAATCATCAGCAGCTCCTAGGAGGATGACTTGCGTATAGATAGACAGATTTAAAGCCGTAAGTAACAATGGTACTTGAAAGTGGAAACAATTATCTTCATTGTTTTATTTGCAGTCATTGCGCATGAGCATTTTTGCTCAAAACTCACAGGCAGACCATGCATGTTATGTTTGTGGAAGGACAAAATCATCCTTAAAGCATAACCATAATCACTAAGAGACTGTTACATCTCAGATTTGTTTACTGACCTTTCACCAGCAGAAAATGCTTTTGTATTGGAATTTGTGGCAAGAGACGTTCCAGAGGATTGTAACATGTGCAATCACCAGCGGGTCAGCATTACAGCTAGCATACACCAGGGTTCTACAGTTAGGAGGTGTACTTATTTACATCAGCTCAGCATCTGGCCCCAGGAATGCAAAATTAGATCTGCTGTGCAGAATGAGGCTACTGTTACCGAGGCTCCCATGACTAGTCTTTGTGTAGTGAGAAAATGCAGAGTTAATAGGATTTTGTTATTAGTGGATTTGGTCTGATACTGAACTTTACTCCAGACCAGCCCAGCAGATGCTCAGCATTTACAAAGCAAAGGCTGTAGGAGTGTTTCTCTCTTCTTGCTAGCGGTCCCTGGGCGTGCTGCTGTGCCGGCAAGCACGGAGGTTCCACCCCAGAGGCTGCCCCGGAGTGGAGCTGCCGGCACCTCCTGTGCACCGCACTGCGCCCCTCTATTTCTTGACAGGAACTGAAAATAGAAATACTCTGACCTATTTTTTTAAGCTACTCCTGTCTTGGTACTCACATACAGAACAAAGCAGTGTGCCACTCTTCCCAACAGCCCCATTCCCAAAGATTTAGGGCTGGATTCAGCCCAGCAGTCCTGCACTTGGGAGCATCCACCCCGCCAAGCTGACAGCAGGGGTCATTTGAGAATGGCTCTGAGCAACCCTTTTCCAGCCCTGAGCAGCACAACACCTCAAATCATCGTCACTGCCTGCTTTGCTCTTTTCATCCTCTCCCCTAACTTGGTACCGCTAGAATAAAAAGCCTCTTTAGCAGATAATGCACACTCTGTGTCCCTCACCCTTCCTGTAATTTACGGCAGCTAAGGACACTGCTGCTGTCCAGGAATAACAGGCATTTCTGCTGCATTCGAAGATACCCTGGCAAAGTCTTCTGATAGATTAGAGGAAAAAGTAAACAAATTAATGCGATCCCTGGGCAGCATCGCCCGCGTTTGGCTTTGAATGCAGATGAGGCCAATCCTGAAGCTGGCCTTTCTGTGCAGCGGCTGGAGTGCTGTGCCTTGGGCAGCAGAGCTGGGCAGGAAGCCCCAGAGGAGCAAATGGCTGAGCCCAGCCTGGCCACAGGCAGATCACAGCTTGGCTGGCAGGAGCCCGTCTGTTCCACTGTGCATGGACACAGCTCTCCTGGAGCACCTGGTGCAGGCTGGGAGCAGTACCCAGCAGGCCGGAGCATCTCCAGCCTGCCATGGAGCGTCTCCTCTCGCTCCCAGCAGCTGCTGCATCCCCTCACATTGTGGTCTCCTTGTGCCTTCGGGGCAAGAGCAAACCTCTCCTGCAGCCTCCTCCTCACTAATGGTGAAAAGTCCACTGGCCAAAACTGCTACACTCATCGTGACAAGATGGGAGCATTTCTCCTGACTGAATGTCTTCACTCTGTATCTGGGGTGTTTAGACATTCAGGGGAGGAAGGCTGCCTTTTCCTGATACCTCATCTGATGATGTGACACCCTGGATTGTCATCACAGGGCAAATGTTTCTGCAGCAGGTGGGGAAAAATAATTAGTACAATAGAAGCGTAAGTGATCCTGTACTGTCTGTTCCTCAGCAACAGAGGCCTTGGACTTTGGCTGCCTGAGCAGCAACATGAGAGAGCAGTGTAGTCCGAGGGATCTATTACACTAACTTGAATGTAGCGTGCAGCACGCTTTGATCATTCAGCTCATCCGTAACACCAGTCTTTGACCTCAGTTGCTTCTCAGTTAGGGCCTTTTGCTCCTCCTTGTTACCAGCATGTGTGAAACAGAGGCCTTCTGGAGGGGGAAACAGATTATCAATCTGCTATGCAGACTGAAGTGTCTGGACACAGAGAGGCAGCTTCTTGCCAGAGTGGGTTTTGGTTTGCTCCTCATAGGTTACAGCAGCTCCTGAGCAGATTTTTCCCTCCTTCTCTTATTTGCATGGCTGACTGCAAACCTTTTAGACTGCCTCACATGGCAGTCTGGTGGGACACAAAATCCTTCCCACCAAGAGGTTTGTCACTTGGCAGACAAATAACTTCAGTGCTAAAGTATTAAAAGAAATAATACATCTTCCACCCTCTGTGTCTTACAGCAATCCTGGGCCTGTGGAGCTCACAGCTGTTTTTCAGGAGGCAGACAGACATGCTGAGAACTAATGTGCATGTAAGTCCTTTCCCCATAAATGCTGCCACCTTCTGTGTTGAATCTTGGCCTTGGTAAGAGCTGTCATAACATCCAGAACTTCTTAGCACTGATTGAAGAGACTATCCACTGTGAAGACACTCCTCCATTGGGTCTCTGAATTGGAGAAGGAATAAAATCTAAATCAGATTACAATCAGCAACACATTCATACTGATAAGACTCAGAGGCGTTCATACTGAAAGCCTCCAGACTGTTCCCCTCTCTGTGATATTCCCGTTAGATACACTGACAGAAGAGAAGCACTTCTGGGGGGGGGGGGGGGGGNNATCTTCCAGACAAGGGGCATTGTAATTCTGCAAGATTGTCATCTCACACATTTGAATATTGTCCCATCTTAAGAAACACATATTTTATGCTGCTGTAAGAACTTATTTCTCTCCGATAGAGAATTTTCATTACATGTGATACAGATGCTGCTCCAAGTTTATGTGGAGGGTTTCAGAACAGATTGTAAGAGGAGCATGTTCAGGTCTAGTGAAAAATGGGAAGATTAGTGAGCCACATAGGTGTATAAATGCAGGCACTACTAGGCAAGCTGTCTTCATCTGTACTGGCATAGTTGAAGTGGTGACCTTCAGCCTGCATGTGGTCCTGGATGATTTCACCCTGATCACCAGGACTCTCCCAAAGAGGCTGCCCCTCCAAGCATCTGAAAAGGCAGAGCGGGGAAGTCTGGCTCTGTCTCCTATCATCCATGCAGAGCCCAGTTTCTCAAACCAGGGACTGCCACCACTGCAGCAGAGGAAGCCCAGTGTATGCTGACCATGAAAGAGGGTGAACCTCCAGGTGAAGATCACAGAAATCTAGGATTGCTTACTGAGTCTTGTCCTGGATTCTTGGGAATGATGACAAAAATTGAGAGATGTAGTGAAATGTGACTGCAATTTCTTTGACTCCAGCCATGCAGAAGTTGTCCATTCGTAAAAGGGCACCATTCCTCCCTCTTGATTCAGGGGATGAAGTTTATTTCAGTTCAACAGGACCTGTTGCCTATCTGTTTTGCCAGAGGGGTTCATTCTGTGCTGAATCAATCCAAACATAGTGCTTGCTCAGACTAAGACCTTGAATGCAAGCTTGGTTTCAAAAAAGGGGCCGAGCACTTGATCTAGTAAGCCATCAGCATAGGCAGCCTATTTTCCAGTATCAGCCCATTGTAAGATGGCAAAAACCTGCAGGTGGCTCACTAGCCTCTGGCACTGCCAAATCAGAAACCATGCCCAGCTTACTTCCAACACAAATTAGTCTGGATCTGAGACCAGGCAGTATCCCCTGTCTCAGACACCAAAGCAAGAGAGTGGCTCTGTCCCCAGAACCAATCCAGAGACGAGTATGGCCTGCAAGCTGAAAGCAGCCATTAGCATTAGCAAGCTGATTTAAACATGGTAAGGCAAAGAAGGTGGCAGCTAAAATGAAGATGCAAAGGGCACAGAAGTCCTGTTCAGCTTCCCATTCATATTGCACCAAACAAAGAGAGGGAGGAGAGATGCCTTTTGTCTTTTTTTTTTTTTTTTTTTTTTTTTTTTCCTTCAAAACCTANTTTTTTTTTTTTTTTTTTTTTTTTTTTTTTTCTTTTTCCCTAACACAGCATTATATAGAAAAAGCTAATCCCTTTCACTTAGCAAATCCATTTTGTTTCTTGGAGGGTTAAATCCTGCTTGCTTCAAACAAATGAGTAATCCAATTGGCTTCAATGTGACAACTCCCAAAAGGCAAGCAGGATTCGACTCTCTGCAGAATGTAGTACACAGATTTTGTGAATGAGCTATTTGAAATGCTGGATACTTTGTGTGCTAGCTTTGATGCTGCCCTATAAACCTACGATGACTGTGTCAGCCAATTTTTTCTTGTGCTAAAGGTTTAGATGGATTCCTATGGCTCTAAATTTAACTTAGGGCCTCTTGTTACTAATCATAAATTTGGCTGTGTTGGTTTTGTAAGATGGAGAGAAAAGGGAGGAAAGCGAAAAACCCTTTCTGCAAGTAGTAGTTAGGGCCAATTTACTTTTACTGGATGCTTTTATTTCTTGAGAACAACGTAATCTCCTAGAACACTTGCAAAACTGTAAGCTCAGTATCACTAATGCAAGTGAGTGAGAGTGATTGAGCCACATTGTATAAACTTCCCCAGTTTCTTGGCACCAGGGAATATCTCATCTCCTGCTTGGCTAAATCTCTATGTTCTTAGAGATTCTTAAGCCCTCTCTCAAGAAAGCAGACATTTCAGCTTGCAGTTTGTCTCAGAGTTGCTACTGACAGTGCAGGCTGTTTTCAGAGTAGCCTGAATTTCTTTCCTTGACACCTCTGATTACTTCACAGAAGATGCTTAATTAGACACCTCCCAGCACCCACCTACAATACTTATATCACAACAGGAGGGAGCTCCCTCGACAAAAATGTTCATGCTGGCAGGAAACCAGATCAAGAAGGTAGTCAAAAGTCCATATGGATGAAACCCATCCAAGGAAAATAGCTTCAGTGATCTAACTCTGAGGGTTGAAAGAACATGGAAAATCACCCACTGGCTGTTTCAAAACAGTCAGATGCACAGAGTCCAAGTGGCAAGAAAGAAAGAAGAGAAAATTGCAACAAAAATGCGCCAAACGTTGTATATTGATTTAACTATGCCCAGTCAAACTTAGTACCATCAGACAGAACCCAGATGTCTTAAGGTTCTTGATACTTGCAATGAATGCTCAGACTGCAGTTGCACACTGCCCCATATCCCCAAACAGGTAGAAAGACATAAGCAGCTTGCATTTTTAGGAGTGAATTTGCATCCTCTTTTTGAAAAGTAAAGCCTACAGAAGGAGAGGAGGAGTGGAGAAAGTTGTTATATAAGGAATGAGGATATAGAGTTCTGATGAATGCTCGTACCCTGGGCTGCAGAATAAATAACCAAAGAAAATGAATATGCAGGCACTTACACCAGGACTGAATGTGGCTTAGGCTTTTGCTTCCTGGGCACTTCGTTCCTAATAATACACATAATGTCATAGGGCTCATCTGTGCTACAGTAATCAAGCCATTTAACACCACCACACAGCACATCTCACCGTGAGGGAGTACGTTGGAAACTGGCCTAGTCATTTTTAATGTCTGCTGCTCATTACTAAATGCAAACATCATATTTATAGTAAAGTCTTTGTATTCAGAATGGCCCCCAGAGCAAAATGCTGGAGGTGAACATCTCCTGTCTGCCACACCAAGTTTTATTTAGGGTCACTTTAGAGCAAGGGCCTCTACTTGGCCGTGCCTCTCCCACACTGGGGCTGAGAGCAGCTGCAGCCCTCTGGCTGGTGGGGGGCTGCAGCCAGTCTCGTGCCCTACACTTGGCAGTTTCAAAGGCTGGATATTTAGGGCAAGTTTGTCAAGACATGCCATTCTCTCCAGAGAAATATCATAGGCAAGACCATATAATCCATGACTATTTAAAGAAAAAATGGTGGCACACCTTCTTATATGACAGACAAGAACTTTGATTTTGTTAATATTGCAGCTTTTATTTTGATAAACATGAATCAGATTCCCAAGCCTTTAAAGGGCAAGTATCATTGTTGGAGGAGACAGAAGTCACCCATGAGGTAATCTGCTCTTTTGTCCAACTAAGACAAGATAGCTCCCTGGAGTTAATTTTCCTGTGATTTTTTTTCTCCTAGTCTAGTCAAATGGCCTAATTAATGGATCTCAAAATAAATTAAAAAAAAAAAAAAAGGCAAAATTAAAATAATCCCAAGGTCACAGTGGGATCTGAAGCGCTTTCCAGTTCTGCTTTGAGAAACATGCCTCCCAGCAGTGTGTGGGAAGCCCATAGAGCCAGGCTGCGCAGGGGCCGCATCGCCTTGAGGTGGGCTGGGGGAGCACTAAGCTGCACCCCACAGCCTCCTCCCTGTCAGCCTCCTGGCGTGGGCACAGCACTCTTGCCAGGCAGTGCCAAGCTGCCTCCCAGGAAACTGCTGCCTCGCGTCCTACTGGAAGGTGGTTGGAACGGGGTATTCCAAATCCCCTAGTTAGCTCCACAGATCTTTTTCTTTAATCTTACAAAAACATTTCAAATCTTTGTCTTAAAGGTCATAAAAGAAAAAACGGTGCTCAGCCTCCCTCAGCTGAAATGCTATTGACGTAAATCTGAGCAGGTGCCCTGCTGAAGGTGATTTAAAGAGGCAGGAAATGAGGTAGAATTTCTATCCTTACAGCCAAGGCTGTCCGAAGGTTAAAACCTTTTTATGTCAGAATGTGCAGTGCAATGTAGGGAAAGCGGGACAGGGATGTAGCCGTGAACCTGGCTACTCAGCCAACTGGGTGCTCTTGCAGAAGGTTCAATCCAGTAGAAAACTGCTCAAAAACAGAAGTAAATATTTCAGCAAATGCCTCCCTCTCTCTTTTCAACAAATACAAGTCTAGAAGTGTGTTTTTTTCCAATGTCAACTGCCAATAAGTGCCATAAACACCTACAGGAACAAATACATCCAGAGGAACAAAAAACAAGGTTTTTGTTGGAAGATACCATGAGTTCAGCTGAGATGTCTGAGCACATTCGGTGGCCAGTGCTGCTGCTGGATTCATAATCCTTTCCAGATAACTCTTTGAAGAAAAATAGCTTAACCTCATTTGACTTGTGCTTACCGAGGGTGGCTCTTCCACTTTAGCCGTCTGAACTGCATACAGAGCTCCTTGTTTTTGCAGTGGTGCTGCTGGATTTTCTGAGAAACAAGTGCCTGATTTGGAGGGAGGCTTGATGCAATTTGCTTCTTTGCAAGTTGACTTGCAGTCCATTAACTCTTGTTGCAGTTGTTGAAGCCCGTTGTGCCGAAATAATGAATTGCAGCCCTAATTTCCTTTCTCTTGGGTCAAGCCTTGAGAGAGAGTGACGTTCACAGCTCCGAGAGCAGCTGGGGTCACTGGCTCTCAGAGAATTAGGCTCTCTGTCTCCTATGGAAAAACTTTGGTCTGTTGTGTCTGTTGCTTTGATTTTCTAGTGATGTGTATTTTTATACATGACTGGAAAAACACAGTTTACCCAACTGCCACACAGACCCATTGCTATCCCTTGTAAACAACGTAAAGTCGGTGTTACACTCAGGGCCAGGAATGACTAATTTTTACAACTGCGGTCTTCTGAGAACGTTTTGATGGCTACAGCGGAAAGGGTTTAATTCAAAAGTATTTCCTGCATCACCACCAGTCGCTTATTTTTCCTGGGTCTCCATTTCCTCTGCCTTTCCAGTGGTTTGGGTGTTCTATATTTGGCTAGTTCCCTGAAGCACACATTCAGGACTGAACTGAGGGCTCAGACAAAAGCTTTCCCCTGAATTTCTGCCTCCATAGTAGAACCCCTGTAATCTGCCTTGTTACTCCCCCTGGTCCCTGCTGAATACAGCTGCATAAGGCTTCAGCAGCACACACTGCATTTTTAATTCCCTGTGCGCCTCTCCCTCAAACAAGAAGCAGATGACATCTGCTGCCAGGGTGACTCAGCACGCGAGGAGCTGCAGTCACAGCCCAGCAGCCTGTGCTAACTAACCTGACCAATTTACTTCGAAAGTCAGTCACATCTAAATGCCACATATAGATTAAGGTGTGGGTGGGGATTGGAATGAGCCTAGGAGAGGCAAGGGAAGGGACCGCTGGTCCCCGCGCTAAATAGAGGATCCCACACCGGAACAGGGAGCAACATGGAGGTGGTGCTCGGACCCCAGCCCTGCAGCACTGGGCTGGGTGCGTGGTGATTTGCACCCACTCAAACAAATGCATCAGGTCCAGGTATTACTGCAGAGGAGAGAGATATGCAGGGGCAGACTGGGGGAGCCTGTGTCAACATGCCTTCTGCTGCAGGAAGTACAAGAAAAGGTAAAATGACTGGTTTCACAGGTGGCTCAGGCAGCGGATGGCCTGCGGGCAGGAGAAGCTCTCAGAAAGCAGTTGCTTGCTTTATTTTAGATTAGCAGGATTTTGGGAGGGAGAAGAGAGGACGCTCTCCTGCACAGGCTTTGGCATATGAACAAAGATATTAGGTAGCCAGCAGTCAATCCACTGAAAAGATGGATTCCCTGCCTTTGTGACAATGGATTTTCATTTCCATGTGGAAAAGACCTTTGTAGGGATAAGAGGCAAACCGTCCGATAGTTCTTGGTCCTTATCAGTGTCCAAACTTGTTTTTCATAGGAATGTTAAGTTTTTTGTGAGGTCCTGTTTGGTGAGCCTCAAAAGGGCCTTCCTGTATGCGTGAAGATATCATTGATTTTAGTATCTTCATGGAGAGTTGCTGTGTGTTTGCAAGCTTCCCACAGGGAACTGGGTTTAGGGCTGCTTTCTTTGTGTATATGACAACACTGTAATATGCTTGTCACATTTTCCATCAGAGTGGAAAGAGATTTCTATGCTAATCCCCTCCCTGCAAAAAGGGAAATGAGGAAGTTAAGACAAGAAATGATTCAGTAATTTCCCCAAGTTCATGCAATGATTGGAATCCATGTTGTGTCTCTGATGGAAGAAGGCAGGTTTTGTGGCTGAAACTAGTGTCAGGAGTCCTCAGGTCTTTACCCTCCCTGTGACCTAGAAGGAGTTATGTTAGAGTTACGTGCTTCCATGTGTGCATCTTTTTGTTTAAAGAGATCAGGATGAGTTCTAAATTTACAGTGATAGTGTTTGGGGGAATTAAAGGTTGAGATGAAATGGCTGGTTGTTCCTGCAGGAGCAAAAGTATAAAGAATGTACAGGTTCTGTTCTTCAGAGTCAAAAGGCTCTTTTCAAGCAACAGGACTCCAGTTTCAGGGGGTCGCTTTTTTTAGGAGCAAAAGATCCTAGATTACTTTCCCCTGAGATCATTTGTGGAACTCTGCAAGTCCCGGTGGCTCTGGCTGCACAGCGCTGCAATGTGTGAGTGAGAAGACGCGGAGGCAGCTGGCATTCATTCCAGAAATGCATAGGCACTGGACTCTGCCAGGGCCACGCCTGGGAATGTCTCAGCTCTTCCACTGCAGGGATGCCGAAGCACAGGCTGTTTCTTCCACAGAGCAGGTTAGTTCAATCTGGAAAACTCACCTAGCTTTCTTCTTGGAAAACAGTTCTGCACTTTAAAGGTCCTTACCCTCCAAAGATGCCGGTGCCTTTGTACAGACTCAGTCTGAGAATACTCTGGAAAAAATGGACTATTGGTCACGATGTACGTGACAAAACGTCAGCCACGAAGAGGGTTTTAATTTCAAAATGCCACATTACATGCATCATGAAATGGTATAAAAAGCTACAGCTGCTCTTCTAATAATTCTCTGCATGCCTTAAAATGAAGCATTTTATGAAGGTGCTATCTTTCTGAGACATCCCTATCATTATCTCATAGCAGCCTCAAGCCTTACATTATCATAACAATAAACCAAGCGTCCGTCTTGCTGTCTCATCCACACAGATATCCTTTATGAACACTAGCAGCCTCTCTGAAGACTACTAAGCCACTTGCATGCCCACGAATGTTTGTTAGCAGAGAAATTTCACGAGTCAGTCCCAGCTTTCATTTTGTTTACGTTTCGTAGAGATACACATTCAGGCATTTTCCAGTCCTTATCTAGAAAGCATTAGCCCCTCTAGTTACATGAGGAGGGGTGAAGAAAAGAGCAGACTACAGCATGCAGGTACTGCGAAGGCAAGAAACAATGATATCTGCAGAAAAACACATACACACAGCCTGCTGCCCATAAGGAGCTGGATGAAAAGACTAAAGCAGCACAGGGGAACAAACAGCACAGAGAAGGCCAGCTGTGTCTTGAGGCACAGTTTCAATTGCCATGTCTGCTGTAGTATGGAGGATACACCTGGTTCTCTTTAGTCATGCTGAGGATGAAGTGAAGCTGAGCTGCTAAACAGTGCCTCTAGATCCCGAGTGCCCTCCCCAGTGTAACATGTCACGAACACATTAAGCAGCTCTGCTGGAAGGGTGCAGCCTTTCAAAGCGTGCCGGGTGAGAACCCTGTCATTTTATTGCCTGCTCCGATGAGGCTGCAATGTCTGAGCCGGAGTCACCAAGGACTAGACAGGATGTCATCTACTGCCCAGCCCTTCCAAACAGTATATAAGGATGACTGAGGAAAGAAGTGTGTCATAGCTCTGAGCTTCCTCTCAGTTCATTGAAACTTGAGGCCTTTAAGGAAGAGTGGAGTGAAAGCACAACCTGTGTTAATTCAGTAGTACACCACAAAAACACTCCGAGTGCAAGCTGAGTTGTAAGTAATCAATACACAAAGTTACAGTGAGTGCTTCTTGGTTTCAGAAATACCATCTTCAAGGTATAAAGCACTTAGAGGATTAAAAATAATCTTTGGATGTCCTGCAAAGATAAACAGGGGATGTTTGTGCTGGTTCGATCTCAGGTTGTAGTGCACAAGGCACTGCTCTATTGTCTTATACTTCATAAAGCCTCTTATCTTCCAGCAGAACAGGAACAATTCTCGTTGTAAATGAACAACCCCATCATCAATTTAAAGTGAAAAATAGTGAGTCAGGCTCAGAATCCTTTTTCTCCATATAGCAAATTCCTATATTCAACACTGAAGTTCTCAGACTAGCAGGTCTGCTGGGGAATAAATGGTACAGCAGCACTGGAGACCCAGGCATTAGGCACATGCAAGCTGATCACGTTAATGCATAATTAGCACATAATTTTCTGGAGATCCCATATGGCTGCAGTCATACCATACTGACAGCAGTCCATCATATTGTCCAACAAAAGCTGGTCAAGCCCTGAGCTTTTTCTAGCATTCACATCCTGATAAGGATAGATATTATTTTTGGCTAGAAATAGATATGTGGTATAATTTATTATCCAGCTAATTCCTTTTATTTTTCATGAAAGTGAGTGTTCCCTTTGATGATCGTGGTGGTGTCTGCTAGACTGCTGCTGTGGCCGACAGTAACATAACAAAGCTGACTAGATCACTAGCTCACTCTTAGAACTGAGTAAGAGTCTGGCTTCTTACCAGCTCAAAAGTGGTGCACTGGCTGCAGGGCCCAGGAAAAGTAATGCAAACACTTGGGCTGTGTAGACGGCTACACAAATAGAAGAGCAGACGAGGGAGCCTCATCCAGGGAGACAAAAGATATGTGTGGTGGCCTCCTTCAGTCAAGTTAAACAAGTAAAATTTTACCCCAGCTCACTGGCTCAAGTTCCCCTCCTCTGTGAATGTGCACAAAGGGCAGGGTGTTATGTCTGCAGCTTGGCAGCATGACAAGACCCAGAAAGGATGTTCTGTGGCCAGGTCTCGCTGTGCCCCGTGTGCGTGCTGTTTGTGGTCAGCCTGGGCTGGCTGAGCACACAGGGCAGCAAATGCCAACTCAGGCTGCCACGTTCTCTGCTGTTCTGTCTCTGTTCCTATGCCAGTGTCTTTGGTGCTGCCATTCCACATGTTTGCTCCATCTCCCTGCACCCTCCTACTTTTCTTTTGCTCCCATTTTTCTTGAGGTAGCACAGAAGTTTGGCAGGGAAGACAGAAGCTGCTTCCTCTCTGCCGTACGTCCAACATCTTGGCCATTCTCCCTTTTAAGCACAGTAGGCTTGGATGTTGGAGAGTGACAGAAGTTTCCTTGCCCTTTTCCATCTATCAAATCTAGCACAAGGAGCAGTCTCAACTGAGATATTTTTGGCTGACCATGTCCCAACATGCCACACATTGTGCAATTTACTTGGCTTTGTTTCTTACCACAGAAATTAACAAAATCCATACCATTGCTTCTTGCCTGTCAGGAAGCTATACTCTGCATTAATCTCTCATTCAGGAGACAGGCTATGTGACAGAGATGATTAATCCTAGCCACAGATAACACTTCCTGTCTTTAAATAGTTTCGGTAGATAAATAACTTCTATAGTGAAACACTATCCCACAAAGGGTTTTTGGTCTAAGCCAGGAACTTTTGCGTTTTAATTCTGGCTTTCAGACAAAACCCTTTTGTGGATAAGTAAGTAGAAGCCTGAGTTTTTCCCAGAGAAGGTACAACCTTAGTTTTTTTTTCATAATCCTCAGGTGTTGCTCATATTAAACACCTGCAAATGCAAGCCTGCCTCTATGTCATCTTCTTTTGCTATAAGCTAGTTTTAGAGTTTTCCCTGCAGATGTATTGAAAGCATAAACAATGGCAGAAGAATTTCTGAAGATGCAGATCATGGCTTGAGGCAGACTGTAGTCACGCACTGTGCTCAGAGCTGGCTCTGGGGAGCTGCATTGTCATCATGGTTCCCACCAGGACTCAATCTTTATCTGGAAAACGCATCCATCAGATTGCATTCTTGAATCTGGGTCACACATACATTCACTATTGCTGACGGGTAAGGTCTGGTCTAAAGCCCATTAAAATCACCAAGAGTCTTTCCTAATTTTAGTGAGAGGGAGTCAAAGCTTTGGAGGACACATGAACACCAGCCTTTTCCCCTCTTGTTGATAGCACAGTGGTGATCTAACACACAGCTGCCTTCTGGGAGCATGTTTACACTACTGGGGAAGTCTCGGCCTCTGGAAGATAAAGGACTTTCCACCATGGGCACTGTCCAAATGATATTTAAAGAATAACATTCAGACTCCTACAATCTCTCTGCAGTACTTGCCCTTTAAATCCTTTTTCAAATCACACAGAAACAGAGCACATCGTAGTCATTTGCTTTGATTCCCTTCCACGCGACAAAGCAGGGAAAGGGGGCTGTGACCACTGCTTGTGACTGAGGGGAGGTAAATGGAAATGGAAAATGCTGTTGCAGG
Source organism: Alectura lathami (assembly GCA_013399715.1). Lineage (NCBI taxonomy): Eukaryota > Metazoa > Chordata > Aves > Galliformes > Megapodiidae > Alectura > Alectura lathami. The sequence continues at coordinate 99,298 of VXAV01001691.1, forward strand.
CATCCTATGTTTGCTAGGGCATTTGGAAATAGGGATTGTTGATGACATAACAAATTCTTTGAAAGAGCTTGAATTTATTTAAGGGACTTTTTCTTTTCTAACACGAAAAGTAAATGGGCTACATGCAGGAAGCGCGTACTAAAGATAGCTATGCAGATGCAGGGGCATCACTGAGACACACTGCAACTGCAATCTTAGCTTTAAACTAGTGCCTGAGGACAAGCTCCACATCCCCATGGCTGCCCTGCTGCAGCTGCTAGGCCCTGAACTAGCTGCACAGCGCTGCCGAGCCCTGTCCATGGCTGTGCTGCTGCTCACAGTACCTTAACACAGGCAAAGCACCGAGCAAAGGCCAGGACTCTGCACCCATGATGGCTGGCAGCCACAGGCAGACCTGCGTATGGTGCCCTGATTAACGTCTGAAGTAACAGACCGTTCTTCCACAGTGATGAAAGGATGGCTCTGGTACCCATGCTGACTGGCAGAGCAGTGCACTGTGCGGCAGGCAAAGAGATGAGGCCAGATTCCACCTGGAATCCATCATAATGACTTTTTCTGATACCAGAGCAGGCACGGGGATCTCATGGACTGAAGGGAAGTGATCCTCGATCATTTTTCAGAGCAAAGTGGGAACCACAAACCCACACCTCTTGCTCTGTTCCCTCAAGCAGAGACTTGTAGTAGCAGTTACTCAGAAAAGTAAACTGGCTCACCCGTTTAGCATCCCAGGCCAAGCAGTGAGAAGCAAACAAAGTTTCTATTTCATGAATTTGAAGCAGGGAAACTCTTTTACCCATGCTTTCTTTTGACTAGGCTTTTACTGGGAAAGAACTTGGGCAGTATGTTTGAATGCCCATGCCAATTCAGCACTGCCTGTGAGAGATGCTTTCCCCAGAAACCTCAGCCTTCCCCAGCCTGGAAGGCCAGACAGCAGCGGAGCACCAAGGGCAGCAGAGCACCAAGCTTCCAGGTGCCCAGCTCTTCTCAGAGGGCAATGGCACCTCTGCCCCAGATGATTCCTCTATAGCTACTGTTTCTGCTATAATTTAAAACCAAATGGGCCAAGTAGCAAATCCTTATTTTGGTAAGCTGCATTCAAACATGATTTTGCTTATGAACATACTGACTGCTGCGGCTCATATCCATGAAGAACATTGTTGACAGAAGGGTCTCCCAGAACTTTCCAGGTAATGTTTTCATGGCAGGGTGGGGAGGTCAGAATGATAATTATTTATATTTGGTAACTGTACCCTCAACCATTACATCAGACATGCTACCTCCAAATAGGCTTTAGATACTCTAGCTTAATATTTTAACTCTAGGAGATGAACTTTAAGCTCTAAATGTCATATTTAAACTCCTAAATATAAGTGGCCTGATTTTCCAGGGTGTTAAGCATATGCAATGCCTGTTGATTTCAATGAGAAATGTGGGTGCCTGCCAAACATTTTGGAGAACCAGGCCATTTTATTTAGTCATTGACACATAGACGCCTAAATTTAAGCAGACAGGTTTGAGACCTTCTCTTGCTTCACGCAGTTCTGCTTTAGCTTTAGCAGAAAATCCCTTCTATTAAGAAATACCCTTGGCCTACTCCCTCCCTGCCTGATTTTGCATGCTGTTATAAGTATTCAAGACTGATTTTGCAGCAATAAACAACAAAATCACATCAATTTAAAACATTCCTTTTTTTAAAATGCAGAATAAATCATTTCACACACATGTAAAAAAATGTTCCTTACAGAAAGTGACCTCATTTTTGCACAACAATCACTACTTAGACGGAAGGCAATTTGTGCTGCAGAACTCTTCTCTTTAGTACAGATGACACATTTTAGTGGGAAAGGCAAAGTTAAATACAAAGCAAGTTAAACACGCACACTGGGTTCCAGCTGTATTTGGACCGTATCACGAAGTAAAGAAGACTAGAAAATTAAAAATGAGCACTGCCTCTCAACTCTAATCTAGATTTATGGTGCTCATCCCACGTGATGCTTGATAAGGAAGGAACAGTAATGCATGTAGGCCCAAAACAATGTGACAGGTCAATGCTAGACTGAATTTGCCAACTGTTGAAACACGTCCTCCTGCTGGAGGGGGCAACTGCGCAGAGGAAAACAAATACGCTTTAACCTATACAGTTTACACTAGTTCAGCATTTGCTACAGTGACCAAAATACTTTCCTCTTAGAACACCGTCATGTGTGTTAGAGTCATAAACGCTGACAAACTTTTCTTTCTGTGATATAATGGCACAGGCTTTTAGTGGTCTTAGCTTTAATCTTAGACTTCCAGAGAGAATTAGCAGCATGTGTTGCTTGTATACATCTCCTTGCTATCTGTGGAGTCTTTAGGTTCAAAGGAGGCAACAAATACTCCAGCATCTAGGGAGCAATTTGGATCCTGAAATCTGCAAGCAGAAAGCACTTATGAGAGGTTGCATATCGTCTGAACCCTCACACAGGATTGTATGTTGCAGACTAAGGGGTCTCAACACGGCCTTAACGGCAGCAGAAAATCACTTACAAATACCTTTGTGAGGCAGCAGGCAGGGTTAGGGAAGATTTTGGAGTCTTAAGGATATAGCAGAGGGTGCATTTTTCTCTTTGAAAAATACGCAAGTCTTCTGAGAGATGAACATCTTTTTCCAGGGTATGGGTCTGAGCTTCGATGCATCTTACACAGTCTTGCATACAACATCCTGACCAGCTTTAATTCAGGTTCTGGTTATGTTCTTTTGGGGAAGAGAGGTTATGCTTCTTCCCTCAGAGTGCCCCAGGTTCCTGGGAGTCCCCAGAGACGTGCACAGAGGTGGATCTGCTCACGAGGAGTCATACAGCAGGATGTAGGTACCAGCAGTCCTGCTATTGGCTGGTTAATGTAAGGCGCTACCAGGTACTCACTGAAAGGAAAATCTGGGGCTGTAGTGGTGTGGTCTTGGCATGCTGGGGATCTGGTCGCAACTTGACGCTGGTATTTGTGGTAGGATTTCTATTTAGCTACTTAGAACAATGGTGTAAGAATAGCCCAGAACAAATCATACTCACACTTTCCTGACTTTGCACACACAACTATAATATTTTAAACATGGGTATTGGGCTCAGTCTCATGTCTTTGACAATGTACACAGAAAACCCATGACATAGTCATAACTGGATCCTACATAAACCTCTGTAATAAACATAGCCAGCAAGCAAAAGACTTAGAGCATATGGGGTGCTTCTGAGGCTGATTTCTGGTTGGTGGTAAAAACAACCAAAAAAAATGAGCACCTCTCACAAGCGATCTAAAGGAGACACAGCTGTGTGCATCACCACTCCCTGGTGTGGCCCAGCTGCACAGCCCCTGCCCATCACCAATTATCTACCATGGCAGACGAGACCCACCTGGGTGGCTGCAGGCCCTCACCTCTTCTGTTAAGGCAGCAGTACGGCTAAGCAGCCTGAATGTTCTCCAGCACTTCTGTGACTCAGCAGGGGTAAGTCCCTGGGAAGGCCAGAGTTCTTTTGTACTATTTCTTGTTTGTATTGCAGCAGGACATGGGCTGTGGTGGAGGAACGTCATCCTGGTGGAAGGTGGATGTTTGGCTGGAGCTGCTGAAGCCACCATGCAGCCTGAAGGCTGGATGTCTCCATCCCGGCTGCTCCAGCCAAACTGGCCATCCACTGCGTCCAAGGGCAGCAGGCATGCTGCTTGCATGCTGGCTGTAGGGGTGGCAGGTCTGTAGTACAGCTGGTGCAGCCTGGATACGTGGGATGTGCTGCCTGCTATGAGTCAGTATTGCCACCCCAGGCAGCAGTAGGGGTGTGGTGACCCAGATCCGGCCTTTATTTCCAGTGCTCTTCTATGCCAGGTATTCATGCATATGTAACAGGGGGCCTACGTTTTACTAAAGCTGACTTTTAGTTTCGACACAATAGAAAAACGTGGAAGAACGTCCAGTGGAGGAAATGGGAAAGGAAGGACAAGAATAGCAAAGATAAAAACAGGCAGTGACACGCATTGATTTTGTGCACTGTAAGCATTGCCAGATGGCTATTTTAAGACAGCTGTATTCTTACTGGTTGCGGTGGTGGTGGTTACAGATGTCAAAATGGACTGCATATGGAAGAGGTTTCTGAGGGACCATGCAGTGGTTTCATACTTTTGTTCAGGGAGTTTATTTTAGGGTACAGAAGAGAAGACAGATTTTACTTACAGGAGAAGGCAACTGTTCAGCTGGGGAGAAAGAAATGGTTAGACTTCGATGGGTTTTGCGAGAATTTGAAATTTATGTGAGCAGGGTCTACTGGGCAAGTTGGTTAACATGAATGGACCTTTGGGAGGATCTGGAGGAGGAAACAAGCCTGCAGAGTTGTCTAACATACAGCCCTAATAAGAGAAGAACCGTTAAAATTCTTTCCAAATTATTGTCTGGAGGAACTCACTAAGTTGCCAAGCATGAACTGGCTGCACTAGTAAATGCACCAGTTTACAGTTATTGGGAAACAATGGGATCTGTCCTTTGAAGCTGTTTTCGCTCTGTGATCTTGTTTGCTTCTGGTCTCTTTATATAATAAATGTTGCTGGATTTTTTTTTAAGTCTGTTTTAGGCCTTGTTGTCAATAAGTAATCATGAAAATAATTGGTTTTATATCTAATATCATAAATAACTTCTTGAAGTGTACTTCTAGATCTTATGGCTGAAAAATTGTCAGTTTAGTGTGGGCTTAAGAGCTTTCCCATAACTATTTAATATGCATATAAAAAGACCTTTAATAAGGCAGCATCCAGTTATGCCTGTAGCCTGACTTACAGAAAAGCTACCTGCCACAGTGAGTCAAAAAACCCACTAGGTCCTCTCTTTCTCTGCATGTACATGCTGACACAGTACAAGGCAAAAATAGTTTTAAGATGATAAAAGAAGACAAAGTGCCTTTCACCTAGACAGTATCATTCTGCAGGATTTCCCTCATAACCAGAAGCAGCCTGTGGAAATTTATGCCTGTCAGTCCTTCCTCGGAAGCTTGTCCACACTGACTCAGAAGTAATCCTCTAATAAGCAATATAAGTGTGGCAGAGTAAGGTGGAGGGGGATTTTATTTCCAGCTTTCTTAACACCATATGTTCACTTAATCCCACTCTTTGCTTAGTTAGAGGTAATCCCTGAGTGCTTCAGTACAAGTTGTATGCATTGATATATTGTGCATATACATGTATGTAACATTACAACTGTGTGCAGTGTTAGACTGATAGGCAAATCACACTGGTATTTAAGGCAGTGGAGTTTTCCTGAAGCAGACATTCACAAGTAGTCTGCCTCAGAAGCACACGTTAAGATTCAAGAAGAAAATTTTCTCAGAAATAATTACCAATGAGGAATGCTTGGAGCTTTGCCTGTAAAATCTTGAAAGTTATTCTGAAGTGCCATTTAGTTCTTCCTGTCTCACCACTGAATTTATTCCAAAAATGATGGCCCTCTTTTATAAGTCCAGAAACAGTGCATGGGCCATGTTAAACATTGTGAAATATTTATTTTTCACCTCAAAACTCAGTGTATTTCTAAACTGTGAAAGTTTTAAAATACGAGGGGAAAAAAGCTGGATTTTGCTGTTCAAAAATCTATTGTCCAATCGCCCACAGCTGTTCAAAACAGAATCTGATATGTCCCACAACTATTTTCAGTCTCTTGCTAGTTGAAGAACAATGGCACTAGTTTGAACTACTTCTTTAAAGAATGTGACAAGTCTAGCCAATGTCACTTCAAGTTGTCAAGACAGAAATTCCAGTAAATCCTAACACATGATTTACAAGGCATATGTCAAATAATTCACATATGCACAAAAATGACAAGGAAAAAAATAGTATGGCTATATGAACACTTGATGCAGTTAAATAACACAACTTTTGGAGAAAGCTGTATTTCATACCCAGTCTTGCAACTTGATTGGTGCCAGCTGGCTCCTGGAAGTCAAAAGATTCACCTGAGCATGGCACTATTCAGACTGGGATCTGGGTACAGGGCACGGCTGAAGACAGCTGGGAAAGAACAGCTAATGGTACCTAGAGAAGCAAACAGCAGTGCCAGCACTGTTCCAGAGTTGTGTATACTTATCCCTGCAGATCCAGAACCTGTACTACATGGCTGCAGTGTGTACACACACAGCTTCCCCCTGCAATTAGGGACGGTGCCAAAATGAGTTTGAATTCCAAGTATATCGCTTGAAGAAGAGAGGTAAAGCCTAGCTGTAGTACATTGGATTTCCACAGTGCAGCAGAATAAGCACCAAAATTCTGCTCCTTCTCAGACTGCAACTTGACAGAAATCTTCAGTGTCTCCTTTATTGCACATTCGTAGAGTCACTTTAATAACTATTAAATCGGATGCAGCCAGTAATTATTCTGTAACGAGGATCAACTCTCTTTATTGTTCCCAGTTCTCTTTTATGTTTTCATAAATGACCTAGACGCAAGGCTCGAATGTATATGAAGTAAGTTTGTGGACAATGCTAAACCTGGAGGAGCTGTTGGCTCCCCCGAGGGCAGAGGGGCCTTGCAGAGAGATCTTGACAAATCGCAGGGCTGGGCAATCACTGACTGCATGAAGCTTATTTAGCAAGAGCAAGTGCTCAGCTCCACACCTGGGATGGGGCAACCCTAGGTATATGCACAGCCTGGGGGATGAGAGGCTGGAGAGCAGCCCCACAGAAAGGGATCTGGGGGCTCTGGTTGATGATAAACTGAATGTGTGCCCAGGGCAGTGGTCACAGCCCCAAGCCTGCCAGAGCTCAAGAAGCATTTAAATTACGCTCTTAGGCATAGAGTTTGTTTTTTGAGAGGTTCCGTGTGTGCCAGGAGTTGCACTTGATGGTCCTTGTGGGTCCCTTCCAACTCAGAATATTCTGTGATTCTATGATTCTGTAAGATGGCTGGTCTTGCAGGAAGGACACTTTCAACATTTACTTTAAAGCATTGCTCTTTTTCTGGCTCAGTGAGCAATAGACTTCACTTCTGAAGTGAGATTAAATTGAATCTTTTCAGCACAAAATGGAAAATGTCATCATGAAAGAAGTAAAACCAAAATGTTAAAAGTCGCCTGAAAGGTAAATGACTTGCTGTTGCTTCTTTTATGCCTTATGCTGTACTGGGGACGTGGACAACATGAACTCTCCCAAGCTCTTCCGGCAAGTGCTTTCCAGCCTGTCCCAGAGAAATGCCTAATCCAGACCCTGGATTATCCTGGGACTCTTTCAGTTTGAAATCAAGCAGAGCCATTATGCCTTAGGACTCAGTAAGGCCATATCAAAGATCCCACTGCAGGAAGAGGAAAACTTTTCTTTGGAACTACAAGACAAACTTGCAAAGCTGCAAAGTAGAAACAGAAAGCAGAAACAATCTCCATTTGTTTTCCCATCCCATTCTGCCATTCATCTCACTTAGTATTTTAAACATGCTGTGGACTGTTTTTGCCTTTTTTTCGTGTGTGTGTAAAAGCAATTTTTCTTTTTTTTTGTGACTGCAGAACTTCTGGCATGCTTCTGTCTTTCCACTGTGATGTTAATGGACAAACCTTTGTCGTTACACCATAGCAAATGGGATGACTTAATGTTTATGGAGATATGTGTGATATTTGTTCTTATCCTGAAAATTCTACTGTTCTTTGAATGAATGTGTGGAAAAAATCACTATTTGTATTTTGAGTGAATTATGGGCCAGATCTTCATAATCCTTATGAATGACCATGTATTTTTTTTAGAGGCATTGCTCAGAGAAGGCAACAATGCTTCAGGGTGTATTTTATAGAAGACTGGTTTGCAAAGTTGCAGCTATAGCTTTGGACTTTTTTTTTTTTTTTCCAGACTGACCACCCTTACTATGTAGTGACTTCTCAAAAAAAAAAAAATAAAAAATAAAAAATACCATGCCAGAGTCAAGGTCTCCTACATTAGCATTTGTTTACATCATCTCCCTTGCTGTTGTTGGCACTTAATTCCAGTTTGGCACCATTTCTTTTTTCCTGTGCTAACAGGCCTTTTCCACTTCATCTTCAGTGAGATTTTTTTTTTTCCTCTTGGTTTTCAAAGTACTGCCAGATAGAAAAGTATTGGCTCCTCCCACCTCAAAGAAGATGATGAAAAAACTTGTTTTATGAATGGCCAGAATAACTGCTGTAGTTGGGACCCACAGCCACGTTATTTTCCCTTGTAATCGTATTAAGTCAGATGAAGCAAAAAGAGAGGCAGCTAAGGAGTATTAATAGAGCCTGGGGGCAATGGTAGATCCTAAGTCCTGGTAGCTGTGCTGCAGAAAGATACTCATTTGTCAGCTCCTCAGTAAGAAACTCTAAAAATAAAAGTATTTTACACTTTTTTTTTTCCTAAAGGTATAATATATATACACATTCTAATTGCACTTTAGAGAAGGAAAATTAATAAAGACAATTGTGCCATCTCTCATTAGTGGAAATGCCTAACAGTAAGCCTGCCTCAAGCACTTTCAACATCACTGAATCCCTTGGGTGGGATTTTCCAAAGTGCCAGCATTAGCTCAGCCCTGCTCCCATTAAAATCCTTCATTGACATCAGCATGGGAGGGGACTCCAGGGAGTCCCTGTGGTGCTCTGTAGGTTGGAAGATCCTAACCTTTGCATGTGCTGTTGCTTCCCTGTATTTACATGCATGGCTGCACAGCTACTCAGATACATTTGTGAGCGCCAGGGTTTTCCTCAGAGGACCTGAAAAGGGACTAGTAAGTCAGCTGTGCAGAATAAAGAATAAGGGAGGGTAATATAAATCATGGAGGAAGGGCAAACTTGATGTAAGATGAAACTTCATCAGTGCCCAGTGAAGTCAGCTAATTGCAGCTTCTGTGCCCCAAATCACAGAGCAAAACCTTCCAAAACACATTTTCAATACTATTTTGTGCAGTATATTTTCTATCTATGGAATCCAATTGCCACAGGCAGTCATCAAGGCAAAGAGTTTAGTAGAATTAAAAAAGGGATTTAGGAAGCTTTGTGAGCAAAGACAACATTTGCAGCTGCATGTGCTAGATTAAAACAGTGCAGGGGACAAACAAGCATCCTGCTTCAGCAGTATAAGCTGATTGCTTTGAGGGTCAAGAAGAAACGTTTCCTTGCCATGTGTTAGCCCTGCTGGTTTATTGAGATGTGTGATGGGATGGGATGCTTTGACTTTTCACTAAAAGGAGTGATAATGGTGATGAATGCTACAGGTAAATTATTTGCTCGTCTGTATTACGGCAACCCTGGTGCTTCCATAAAAAGAACCACAGTCAATGGGTCTGTGATGAAGAGTGACTTCCCAAGCAAGACACTGGCTTGGGACCGAAGAGAGCAGGAGTCTGACCTTGGCTCTGAAACGGACTTCCTCTCTGACTAGCAGGTAGCTTACTCTCTCTGTGCTTTAAATCACCCGTGACGTGCTAAGACTGTACTTTTGGTTATCAGAAGTACAAGGCAGGCAAAGTACATAAGGACAGGGCAGTCACGTTTTCATTCACGCCCATTTTGTGCTCTGGATTCAGAGCTGCCATCCCACTGTAAATCGGGAGTACTTGAATTAGTCAAGATTTTCCTGATTTTTCACTGATTAAATGAGTTCAGAAAGTGGTGTTTTCATTCCACTGCTTGTGGTGCTCCTCTGTTGGAACTTGTTCCCACATGCGAACAGCAGCAGCCTGTCCTAAGAAAGAGCAGTAGCCCTGAGAAAGTCCAGCAGCCCTAAGCTAGAACGGGAGCAGTTTCTGCAATGCATTGTGGATCATGTTGGTTGGCTTGAAGCCCCAGAAGCTCCTGTCCAAGTCTTCAGTCCTATCCTGGACTACTCTTGTCATTAGACCTTGTTGCTTCAAGGTCAGAACCTCTTCAGATATTCTTGTTTACTTTGAACAATAGATAAAATCTGAGAAAAGACGTTTGTCAAGTACAGACTGAATGAGCTGAATTATTTATGCTAATGGCTATGGGTGCTGTACCTGTTGCTAACAAATGCTGTAATACTTCATCATAACTCCTGTTTGGAAATGCCATTGTAGCTAGCTGAGCAGCAAGAGATATAGTGTATGTTGAACAAGTTATTGATGCACAAGAAGGGTTTTTAATGATTTTGTACCATGAACACATTAGCTGGCAAAAATTTAAGCAAGTAGTAGGTATAAACAGTCCAACTGCTCTTGTCCTTGTGAGAGCTGACAGGGACTCTACATCCTGTGCTGGGATAGCAGTGTGTGTATTACAGGTGTCCTGATGTATGCACATATATACATAGCTCTGAATCAGACCCAGATGTTCTTCACACAGAATCACACAGCATGGCTGAGGCTGCCAGGGACGTCTGGGCCCACCTGCTCCAACCCCTGCAGGGTGCCCACGACCATGTCCAGGCAGCTTCTGCAGACCTCCAAGGAGGAGAGCCCACAGGCTCTCTGCGCAACCTGTGCCAGTGCTCCAGCACCCACACAGCACAGAAGTGCTTCCCGATGACTACATAAACCTCTTGTTCCAGTTTACACCCATTGTCCCTTGTCCTGGCTCTGGCACCACTGAAAGAGGCCTGTCTCTGTCCCTTCAGGTATTTGTAGACATCGATAAGATCCCCTCAAGCCTCCTCTTCTCCAGGCTGAACAGCCCCAACTTTCAGCCTCTCCTCAAAGGAGAGGTGCTCAAGCACTCTGACCATCTCAGTGGCCCTGTGTTGGACTCTTACCACTATGTCCAGGTCTCTCTTGTACTGGGAGGGGCAGAACTGGACACAGTCACCAAAATGCGGAATTTCTACTGCAGGAGTCTTTGGGCTTTCTTGGGTCCAACAAGCCAGTAAATATGGGAGTTGGTGGTTGCTGCTGTTGTTTTAATTTTGAACTCTCAAATTTCCAGCCCTTACCTGATCTTCCTGGCGTCCTTTGTGGAAATTCCCCCAACTGTGTAATGATCCAAAAGCCTGCCTAGCCTTTCTTTGTTTCCTTAATCAGAGTTATTCAAATACAGAAAATAAAACCTCTGAAGGATTCAGAGTTAAGCTCCGCTGCCTATTCTGCTTAGCCATTCCTAAAGCCAAGGCTGGTAGGCAATGTTTAGGAGGGAGGAAGAGTCTATAGCCATGGAATGACTGCCCCTGTTAGAAACAATGACCCATTTTATCCTTTCTTATCTGGAAGCAGATATACTTTTTAACCTATTCAAAAGGCTTGACTACTTTTATTATTTCATTGGGTGTTAACTTTATTGGGTGGTGTACAACTAAATCCCCTGTGCTTCTTTGAAGACCTTATCCAACATGTGCTGCTGGTACGTGTCATGTCCCTGGCCTGGGGGATGATTTTATGTTAGTAACTGATGTATGTAATTGGATAGTGGTTCTGAAGGATGCATGTAGATCCAAGCTGGTCGTCATGCTTAAAATGCTCGGGCTCTGCTTTCTACCCTGCATTGAATTAACTGTGTTGTCTGCTCAGACTCGGGGCAACTTAGCAAGTTCCATATACAAGAATAACGTTTCCACGTGCCAAAAGCAGGGTTTGTGTTAGCCAGCCACAGCCTCTTTTTTCTTTTGCAGCACTTTCATAGCTGAGCGTATGAAGCTTCGCACAGTGCATGGCTGTGCAGCTCTCAGGCTGAACGTGACGCAGCTGTGAAACAGACTAATTCTGCATACGTGACTTCAGTCCTGGCTTGTCCAGGCTGTTGGTAACTGACTTCTATTGTGTTGTCTGAAACTTGGAAGTGAGTACCTGCTGCAGCCAGGTTGCATAGCAAAGATTCGTTCCCTCTCTTACATTGTATTGTAATTCTGGACTTGGTCTTTCAAACCACTTCATTGTATGCATACATCTGAATGCTTCCTCTGCGCTAGCTTGTGTTCTCAAAGCTGCCTCTCGTTGCTTTTGACCTGCCTCGTAACCTTGTTGGTAAATCAGTACCTGCACAAGTAAAACAGGCACTATTGAGCGGGATTGTGCTCAGCTCCGGGAGCACAGCGCGCTTAGCTGACCCAAGGTCTCTCCCTGCGCACCAGCGGCGGCACGGCCGGCTGCGCGACCAGCCCCCGCTCCGGCAGGGCGCTGCCGGCCGCTCCAGCGGAG
>VXAV01001691.1:128653-147428 GCA_013399715.1 Alectura lathami
GCATGATGACATTGTTTCAGAGAACACCTGTCTTTTTTTCTCTCCACTTTAAACAGTATTTTTGGTGGATTGAACTCTTAGTTTTTATGATCTCTGGATGAGCAGGTTTTTTTTTTTTTTTATGTTGTCTTCATAAAGAATCTGCCGTGAGATACGATATTATCTAGGATGCTCTTTAAACAGGACTTAATGTAATATCCAGTTCGGTTCTTTGGCTGAAATCTTGGTTCAGGAAATTGGGTTCAATGATGGATAAAACCCCATGTTTTCAAAGCAACATCTGTTTGGCTAAGTATGGGACAGGCACTGCAATATTTTGGAGGGAATAAAGGTTTTTACTGTGTGCCTTCTCTGTAGAGCAAATTTGAGATGCAATTGGATAAATTCTTCAGTGGACATTTCAGCAATTTTGGCATGTCCTCTGTCAGGATGAAAGATCTTTTAAACGTGTTTTGGTGTACAAGAGGTCACCTTATGGGGTCTAATTTAAAATTTCATGCTCTATGGGCAGTATAGGTAATAATATTTTAAAATAAAAGTGTTGAAGTGTTAATGAGAAGCCAATGGTGTGGAATGCAGGGTAATCTTAATCCACTTTGTTTTTCACCTCTCCCTTCAAGCAAAGAAAGGATGGAATGGGTATTTTGTGGGTGTTTTTTCTGTGGCACATCAGAGGAATTTCCTGTTAGAAATCAAGATGAAGTAGTAAACATTCCAATATCTTCAGTTGTTTATTTCAGGAAATTGGTGGGTGATTGAGTAAACTAGAGTTAGAGGGGGAGTGTACAACTTCGATTAAATACAGAGGGAATCAGTAGTTGCGGTGGATGTGAATATGGAGAATTGTTTTTATTTCTTGATGCTAGTAGCCAAAAAGTACGTTTCTGTCATGTTTGTTTTGTCTGCAAAGACTACTATGTCTTATCCCTGCTTAACAGACTGTCTGCTTCAATTTGAAGCTTTGGAGCTGAATCTGAGGAAAGCTAGGGAGCAACTGTGGTATGTTCAGTTTTTCCTGGTTAGAATCTCTGGGATAGTTGTTGAACAGCCTCTTATAACCTGAAAGGTGCAAGGGCTTGTGCATGAACACCTTGTGAACTTCAGAAAATATTTACTGTATACAGCACTGATGTGTACTGGGGGATTCCAAGAACACTGAGGCAGCTTGCTTTGATGTCCGATATCTGATTTAGATGTCTTTTCTAATTCCAGTTGCTTATTGAGACAATTGTTACATTAATTTTAGAAACTCTTAATGAAAGTTGTGTGCTGTGTTGCTACAAATATTTATATTCCAAACTGATAGTTAATGTAAAGAAAAACAATTAAGGGCTTAGTGAAAAAGTTGTTGTTTGTCTGGGCTTGAACACAAACAGCCAGAGGCAAAGGCAAGTTCTTGTACAGGCCTGTGCTCAGTTTTAGGGGTAGCGTTAGAAATCACCCTGCGTGTGTTTGACTGACTGTTACTTTCAGCAGCTTTTAATTGATCTTTTATTGAAATTCTAACCTGTTTGCAATTCAAAACATGCATTTCCAGACATGAAGGGTTCTCTTCCATGTTTCTCTTTGCTTTCAGAGGCATTCTTGCACGTCGCACAGACTGCTGGGTAAGGGAGGGACACTTGCAGGCTGTCTGGTCTTGCACCTCCCAGTTAAAGCTGGGAATAAGGCGAGGATGCCTGGTTTTTGTACTTACTGGAGGTCTGCAATTCAAGCTAGCTGCTTGATCAAGTAAAAGACTTGAAAATGAAATAAGTTGAAAATGCATACTGCTTTTTAAACTTTTTGTTTGTTCCACATATTGCCTAATGATTTGTCTTCCTTCTCCCAGCTTCTTTCAGCGTTGAAGTCTTGTACATTCTGTGTTTTGATCTCGACTTCCTGTGTTTGAAGAGCAGGATTTCTTGCTAAAGTCCAGTGTTGTATTTTAATTTTGAGGAACAGCTTAAAGATGAGCCCCATTAAACTCAGCATAAATTTTCGTTTTTCAAATTGCAACTAATGAGTTTATTTTAAGAAATGAGTAAAGAATGAAATAGTTTCCTAAATAATGCTGACTGTATTGCTTCAATGCTTGGAATGGAGTTGAGTTTGACAGGACAGGTCTGTTGAGTTGTGGCAGATCATGTGTTGATTAGCTTAGTGAAAACATCTCAGTAAGGCAGAGGGAAAAGGGATAAGCAGGAAACAGATAGTAGACATGGTCAAAGGTTGTCATGTTCCTTGGTAATCTAGTGACCAACTACTGAAGTATATTAACTTCTGACTGTTGATGTGTGATTAAGTGCAACTATTTCTTTCTTGGATCTTATATGGGGGCGGGTAGAGACTGCTGTCAGGGACCTCAAGAGGTCAGCCGCAGTACTTCTGATTGTACGAGCCTTTTCAAATGTGCAAGGCAGAGACTCTTATTTTTCCATTTTACAGTTGCATTGCGTAAATAATTTGTGTGTTTAACTGGTACAAGAGAGCACACAGATACGACTTGTAAGATGTGGCAGCAGATGCTATCTTTATGCATTATACAAATACAGAATTTCATCTATTAAAATTGCTGCCTGAGCAAGTTCAGAAGCATGCAAGGTTATTGGTGGTTGAGGTATTTCTGATTTTACTGAAGTGGCTGAAGGTTTTTCTTTCATCAGACATTCCACATGTTTTCAGCATGTTGTGTTGAGTACAAGCCTGGAAAACTATTGCCTGAAGCATAGTTTTTAAAAAAAGAAAAAACAAAACTCAAAGTTGGCTCCAAATATTATGTTGAAGGAGGCTTTCACATGGTATGGGACTTTTTGTTTGGGAAGGTTTTTTTTTGTCTAACAGGTTTTCTAATTCAGTGTTTGAATTTGAGAGGTGTTGGAATGTCTGTGCTGTAGGAGCCCTGGGATATATTCAGCCTATACGTGTGCTGTTTGAAGCTAAGTGCTCTTGTTCAGGTGTTCATCTAGATTACTCTTAACATAAACTGGGTTATAGGACATTGGATGATGCACAAAAAATTTCCCATGATTTCTAATCCCCTTCCAGATCTTTTTTTCTTTTCTCTTTTTCTTTGTTTGCCCTCCCCCCCATCACTTTATTAAGAGGAAACATGGAACATATCACTGGCTTGGTGACAGTATTAAATTCAAAGGAGTAATGTTAATGTCAATTACAGCATAAAAATTTTTTTTTAAACAGAAGGCATGGTGGATTTGTTTGATCTCTGTCATGTGAGCAGAGTATTAATATGAAATAAATTGTTTATGTGCTCAAACTACCTTTCATTGTTTACCAGAACTTCAAGGAAATGTGTAGAAATGTGAATAGATGCTTTGATAGTTTTGCAAATGTGTTTCAAATTCGTTTTCTCCTCTGTAAGGAACCCCAAAGCCCAAATTGTATTAACTGCACAGTTTTTAAATTTCCTTAAGCAGCCATATGAGTGCTAGGTAAAAATGTGCCAGAATCGTACTCTTGTATTTATGTGCGTGCCATGCCTGCGCGCTTGTATGGTGCGCTGGGGTGGTGGGGTTGTGTACAGCTCCTTAACCAGAAGTGGATGCTGCCATAGTTGCAAATGGAAGCAGAGCTCTAATTTCTAAAAACATTTTGATGTGTGCTGTGTAGTTCCTTTAGGTTTGTGAGGCTAGATTTTTAAAATGCAGAAGTTCAGTTACATTACATGTTGAGATGGTGTTCTGAGCTTTCATATATTGTTTACTCCACCCCTAGAGCAGATTTTTAACAATTTCCCTAGTTATTTGAAGAAGCAGATCTTTAGTTCAGTAACAAGCATAAGCTTGTACAAAGTTTTTTTTTTTTTCTTGAATAATAAGAAAGGGTGGGAGAAAGACATCAGTTGCCTGAAAGAGAGATAGTTTGTTTTAATGTTGGAGTTTATTCTGTCAGTTTTCTCTGAACATACTTAAGCATTGTTAGCTCAAAATGTGTGACACTACTTCTAGAACTACTTCTAGTGAATAGACACATTGTTGACCCCTTACAAATTAAGCACGTTGGCATTTCAAATTGGACTTGGAATTCTATTTTTTTATTTTTGAAAATGTTACTGAAGTGTGGCATAGACAAATCCTGTAGTTTTTTCCTATTACAATGGCTTGCTTCAGTGCAGGGTGTTTTTATTATAAGGAAATACTGTTACTGCAATTTCCTGTTGCCTTGAACTGGGTTGATTGAAGGTAGGAACTACCATATCAAAGTGCAAGTCTGCAGAATGGGGTCTCAGTGAAAGGCACTAGAAATAGTTCTATAACTTCTTGCTGTCCCAGAGATCAGCTATTGCCTTCTGGTAATAACAGTTTTTTAGTTTAGAAATTCTGCAGTTGAGTCTGGTTTTGAAAGTGTCAGAAGGGTAGACTGGAAACATTGTTCTTGGGCTTTTCATTTTTCCTTTTTTTTTGTGATATCGCAGCATCTCATGCTCATCCTAGCATACAAAAGCTACAACAGATTGCAGAAGAACCAACTTGAAAAAGTAAACTTTTTTCCTAAACGAATAATAAAGAGTTTTGTCTTTCTGTGTAATTAAAATAATAGAATATGATTAAATGTTGCAACTGTTGGCTTCTAATGAAAGCCTCATTACTTTTTCATTAAATAATGCTAGAACACTGGGCTTCATGCATTTAAAGGTGAACAAACCTAATAAACTGCTTTGGAAACTAGCAGATTTACAGCAGATTATGGGTCTGCCAATTTAAATAACATTTCAAAGGGATCAGGCTGGCTGATGTAGTCCAGAGTGGATAATGAGATAATACATAGATCACACTTCAGTGCAATAAGCCTTACTTGCATATGGAAGACTACGCCATGTTGAGATCTTACGTTATTGAGATGTCCCAGAATGACAGATGCTAAGAAGCCCTTGCAAGGGAGAGAGGAGGAGGCAAGACTGAAATCTAAGTATTTTTATAGACTCTGATGTCTTTGTTTTGCTGGAAAAACGAGAGCCAAGTGCTGATATGATAAATGATCACTGAAAGGGCATGTAATATTTGCAGCTTAACATAGTTTCCTTAGTGCACTGGGTATTCTCATTCAGGTTAGCCCTGTTGTATTTGTTATGACAGCAAAAGAGAATCGAAAAAAATATTGACAGCATTAACATGGAAAATAAATGGAGATCCAATAATTGTGTTTATTGTAACTGGTTTAGATTAATCTTACTAAGATACAAATAGAGAAGTGCTTAAGATGGCAATTAGTATAGATATTTAGAAAAGGGATTTTTTTTTTTTTTTTTAAATCATGCTTGGCAAGGGTTCTTGGAGGAGCAATACTCAGGTACTGGGTTCTAATCTAGTAAGCTGTCAGTGCTGTTTCACTCTAAAAGTGGAATCAAATTGGAATTGTTGCTGCCATCAAGTGCATCAGTTAAAGGATTGAGGGTTTTGAAAATTTCCCATGGCTATTGTTGTGTAGGTGTTTGACGACAAAACTTAGTCACAGAAGGTGTTTAGGCGAGGGGAATGGCCAACAGTTTTGAAGAGCAGAATCTCTGTGGAGAGCCTTATACCGTACATGGGAGGCAACTACAATTACAGTTGCAGTCATGAAGGAAAAGTAACTTGCTGTGTATTATGTGAGCGGACAGGTTGGAGCCTTGTTGTACAAATGACAAATGGGCAGTGAGTCTTCATTGTGTTGTCTCTGACTTGATCGCTTTGTCCTCCTCAGTCTGTTCAGTTTGTTTTACTGCTGAGCTGCCCTGGACAAGTCCAGCACAGATGAGCAACTTTAACTGGGAATTTCAGTGGGCACATTCAAAACATGGTTCTTTACTATAGATGGCTTGAATGACATCTGAAAGCTTCTTATTTTCATTAAATTCTGATTTGACATACACTTGAAATGAGTAGGACATGAAGTGTTGGGAAAATTTTTGTCACTTCTGCTGGTTTGAGCCAAACAGAAGCATGAGCTGCTTAAGTTCTACTAACCTGCAAATGCTTCCTTTTCCCATTTCTTAGACTGAACTTAGTTCTAAATGATTCCTTTAAAAAGAGAGGAAAAAAAGAAACCTTTAAATTTCAGCCATTGTCCTTTCTTGTTAGGAATGTCATAGCCTTAGAAGGGTGTTGTAACTCCCAGTTAGGTCCTAGTTTGCTGAAATACGGTGCATGTCGGCTGTGTTCAATAACAGTTGAACATTTCTGTAAAAAGGAAAAATTCAAACTTCTTAATTGGAATGTGCACTCTTCTCAAGTTGTTACTGTTTTCAGTTCTGTTGCCACAAAATTCAGATAGATAGCTGAACACTTTGTCTCGTCTTAATTCATCGATTTAATCGAGTAGTGGAGCTTGTGTGAAGACATCCATTTTACAGGACTAGCAAGTTAATATTAGCTGTTTCTTAAGTGAGACACTGTCCTCTGTGTGCCTTTTGCAAGCAAACATTGACAGGCTTATAGGAAAAGCAGCTGACGTTAGAAAGCTTGGGTGGGGACTACAAGGAGCTGGCAAATACCACAGGGTTTGGTGCCAGGCTTGCTGACACAACAGTACTTTACTTGTATAAGTTTTCTTTAGGCTGCTAATTCTGTCTTTGGAGTAACTGGAACTGAAGCTGTGTCTCTAATGCCAAGTTAAAATAGCTAAGGCAACAATTTATGGGAAATTGAGAATGCTGGTTTCTTTCCACAGCTGAAATCTTCAGAAATATTTAGTAATAAGAACAAACTTCTCTCATACTGAAAGGATGAATTATGAACAGTGTCACAGAATGAATGCACTGCAGAACAAATCTCATCTAACTGTAGAGTAAGTGGCAAAAATGACTTAAAGAGGGAAAGGCTAGCTGTGTAAAATGCCTGTAAATACAGAGCTCTGTTTGTTTTATATCACAATATCTGTTTGATTCACCAGTTTATAGTCCTGTTTGCTAAGGCACATTTTTAATAGCTTTCCTTAGGCTTCAGATAAAAATTCTTAACATCAAGTGTATCTAGACATTGAGAAATGCTCTGTTCTCAAATGGGAACAGTTACTGTAGTTTGTTTACCGCATCACCTTATGTATAATGTTTTGCCTTGAATTTACAGTATTTCTGGTCCATGTAAAGGAATAAGGACTCATAAAACTTTGAAGGGGTGTGAAAATGAAATCCAGCTTCTGTTTGTTTTGCGGAAGGTAGAGTAGGAGTTGCTGCTTTCTCCAGTTCTGTGGCAGGGAGGGTTTTTGCATAATGCCACAGAGAAGATCTTTGTGGGGGCTGGAGGTGATGATGGAAATAGGCATGCCTGACTTAAAAAACATAAAAACTGGTGTGGTCTTGGTGGAAGGATACTACCCCATTATGTCAGCATATTGGTAATTTTTGGATTTCAGTATCACTTGTAGATTTTCAGATCTTTCTTCCCTTCCCTGGAGTGCCAGAAGTACTTAAAGGTCTCAGAGTAAGTGTTGGGAGAAGGGAGATCTAGAAGGTGAATTTAATGTTTTGCATCTACGCTGCAGTATGCCATGCCATGTTAGCTTTAATATTACTGCCGCTTTAAGATAAGCAGCTGTATTCTGTTCTCCCACAAAATCAACATCTCAGGAGTTTGAAGCTGTTTTGCCTGGAGCAACTGAGTGGCAGTATCTTGCATCTATGGGAAGTATTGGCTTCTGCTGACCTCTGAACAGTAGATTGCCTCTAGTCCCTTGTTGCCTGATTATTTTATCAAGGTGAAATGAAATGCAAGCAATATATGAATAGAAATTGAGGCTGTTCTAAATCATGGAGGTCTTCTTTGCATGAACTGTTGTCATAAGTAGCTAAACTATTAAACTGGTTGAACAGTTTTTCTCTGAGAGCACCTTTCTCATCTTTGGTAATCTCTCATCAGTTCAACTCTGCAGCACTGTGATGTCTTTCAGACCAAGAATTGTCTTCCTGAAGACTAGCATTTACAAAATTTGCTTTTAAGTCCACAAAATCGAAACTGGTGCTTTTGAAAGCTATGTAGCAAATTATTGCATAGTCCATGGGTTGTTCAAATAAAGGTATACTGCACACCGTGGTTTGTTCTGCTTTATTTAATTTTTGGTGTGTGGCTCTTGATGGTGATTTGTTCTCATATCTCTTTGAACGTTCTATAGCATATCGCTAGCGTTTGCTCTTTTGTAGTGCCTAATCACTCCTGAGTTGCTACCCATGTCACTTGTCCTCTGAGTATGTTAAAATCTCTTGACATTTCCATTCTAAACAAATCCTGGGTTTAACAGTGTGGATATACCCAGCAAGATATGTTTGTCTCATCCCCGCAGAAGGGGCTCCGAAGACATGTTTGGCGAAGAGAGGCTTATTTAACAAGAGAATGATTTCCTTTGAGTTTGTAACAGGTAACCTTTGGAGAATGTTCAGTCTTTATCTTGGTCATTCAGACTTGTTAAATGAAGGAGAGTCAGCTAGCTAGCTGTAATGGTTTTTCTTTGCTTCTAGGTGAGGGGTTTCTTTGTCAGATGGAAATTGTGCAGTATCACTGAAGTGATCTGGAGAGCATCCAAGATTTAAACAGCCTCATTGCTGGTATTCTCTGTGGCCTGTTTAAGCGTTTCTGTTTACAGATGTGTAAAGTCAGCTATTTGCTATGCAGTGAAACTGCACTTCCTGTGGGTTGAATAGCATTGCTTAACTGTGGTCAGCTGAATTCCTTGGACAAGAGTTGGATTTTTTTTAATGTAAAATCAGTAGACTTTGCCAACAATAGCTGGCAAAGAATGCGTGTGCAAAGCTAGCATGAAATAATTTCTGATGGTGTATTAAGTGTTGTGGACTTTGTTCTTCATCTTTTTCTGCATGTTTCCGACAAAAGTGGACTTCAAGAGTGGCTTCGTAACTATCCATTGCAGCTTTCATGCTTTTTATATGTGAGCATGATAATAAACCTAGTGAGTGTGCAATTTTTATAAAGCTTATGGACAAACATGCTTTGACTTCAGAATGTTTTTCCAGGAATTTAGTAGCTGACACCAGCTTTCTTAGACGATACAACCTGAGTATTCCATCTATTTTTTTTTTTNCAGATGGAGCAATTATCAGATGAAGAGCTTGACCATGGTGCAGAAGAAGATAGTGATAAGGAGGATCAGGATCTGGACAAGATGTTTGGGGCCTGGCTGGGAGAACTGGACAAACTCACACAGGTTAGGGAGGTTTCAGTCGTCTCACTGAATAATTCTTTATAATTATGTTTCTTTCTAGTTGGATGCTAACTACATTAGCCTTAACGAGGATCCTGTTGAGCACTACAGATGGGTATGAATTAGGGCTTTCAGCTGTGATGTTTTGTCAGGGCCAAGTATGCATCCTCAGTTGTTTTATTGTGTAAGGGTGAAAGCTGCCTCTCTTCCTCAGTTCCTTAGCACAACCATTTGCAGCAAGACTGGCTGTAGCATGTGGTCACCTCAGTACTCTTTAAAGGTTTCTCAGTTAACTTATGTTCCCCATCTCCAAGCTGTTAAATTCATTTTCACAATCTGTTAGTTCAACCTTTCCCAAAGGGTACAATCCCTTCTGAAAACAATGAAATTGGTGTTCTGTCCTCATGTATATAGAGCCTAGCGCTAGCCAGGCAAAGACAGTGTTTCTCAGTCTCTAAACACGCTGCTGGACGCTGTCCAACCGCAACAGAATTGAATCTGTTTGCACCTGAACAGCAATAAGGAGCAAGACAGCGTGAATGATGCCACTGATGATACGCTGAGGTCGCCTGATACACCCCACAGGACCAGTATTCCAGCATCCTATCTGGCATGAGAGTGGCAACTAATAAGACATCTTATCTTGGCATTTATTTCTAGTGCATTTCCTTTCCTTCACAACCAAATCTTGCGTTTTGCATGGTATGCCAGACTCCTGGGGTACAAGTCCATTTCTCTGTTACTGCCTGCTATGTTTTTTTTCAGCCAAGTGAGCTAGCTGTCCTGAATAGTGTATTTCATTGTTTCATTCTTTTTCATGTGGACTTCAGTAACGATGTGATGCTTAAAGTTTTAATAAGCTAGAGAGGAGAGTGCTTTTCTCATCACTTACTGTAAGCTTGTGGAAAAGGAGGGATCTTCATCTTTCATAAAGAAAAACTGAGCTAGTCATACAACAGAGCATTTCAAATTCAGTCTCATGTCTGTTTTCTTTGGTTTAAAGGCTCTACCTGCAAATTTTAGATGTAGATGGCCCTTCAAAATAGGGTAAAACAAATGCATACAGGGCTGTAAAGAATCCTGCCTTTTCAGATAAATGGAAGACAGCATGAAAGAAATCTGCATATCATAATTCATTTTGTCTGTAGCTCACTGTGGAAGACTTTTAGTGGTGAGAACCCTTTTGAAGGCATGGGCTCCGTAAATTCCCTCAAACGAGGATCTTCACAGAGGAGTACAGTGGGCAATTGGTTTTAGACATCTTGTTCTTTGCTCCAGATAGGAGGAACTTGGAAGGATGTGCATTTTACTTGCGGCTTACAGCTGTACATTTAATATATAGAGTTTTTGGTGATACCTGAATTTGTGTGTTGATCCATGCAAAATGCGTAAAGCACGCTAACAAACACTGAAGGGGAGGACACAAGTTCTTTGTTTCTCACGTAAATATTGCCATGCATCACAGTCTGCAATATAGCCCCACAGTTGCCCTTCCATCTTTAGCAACTACTGAGAAGTAACATTTCCTCCAGAACTTTGAATAACCTCATAATGTTTTGTATAAACAAGTTAATGCAGTCTACTATGTCTCGGTTTGTTTGGAAAGTGATTAGGTCTTGATGCAGCTCAAGCCCCTGTAAAAGGGTGTGATTAGAATTGATGAGTTCCAAAGTGCATTCTAGCATAGTTTTAGCATTTGTTACTGTTCATCACCTCTGAGGGCAGTGGGAGAAAAAGATTTTTGTCCCCAAGTTCCTTGACCTTTAATTTCCTTTCTAGATTTCCTATGTGTTTGTTGTGGGAAGATTGAAAGTAAGACCCAAATTCTTTTCCAGATGAGGATGCTTTTTAAAAGATGTGTAATTGTTAATATTCCTTTGAGATCATTTGAATTCACTTTGCCCTCTAACCCTTTGCCAAATAAAAGCATTATAAAATGTAATCACGTTCTTGCAGCACATGTGAGCAGTGTCCAGCACTAACGCAGAATCATAGAATCATAGTAGATCATCTAGTTCCAACCCCCCTGCCGTGGACAGCGCTGCCAGCCACTAGCTCACTAGATCAAACTGCCCAGGAACCCATCCAGCCTGGCCTTGAACACAGCCAGGGATGGGGCAGCCACAGCTTCTCTGGGCAGCCTGTGCCAGAGCCTCACCACTCTCTCAGTGAAGAATTTCTTCCTGATGTCCAGCCTCAGCCTCCCCTCTTTCAGTTTTAGCCCATTCCCCCTTGTCCTACTGTTATCCACCCGTGTAAAAAGTCGGTCCCCCTCCTGCCTGTAAGCTCCTTTCAAGTATTGGAAGGCCGCAATGAGGTCTCCCCGGAGCCTTCTCTTTTCCAAGCTGAACAGTCCCAACTCCCTCAACCTTTCCTCACAGGAGAGGTGCTCCAGCCCTCTGATCATTTTGGTGGCCCTCCTCTGGACCCGCTCCAACAGCTCCACATCCCCTCTGTACTGGGGGCCCCAGGCCTGGACACAGTACTCCAGGTGAGGCCTTCCAAGGGCAGAGTAGAGGGGGACGATCACCTCCCTCTCCCTGCTGGCCACCCCTCTCTTGATGCAGCCCAGGATGCCATTGGCCTTCCTGGCTGCAAGAGCGCACTGCCGGCTCATGGCCAGCTTTTCGTCGATCACAACGCCCAAGTCCTTCTCCGCAGGGCTGCTCTCAAGGAGTTCTTCTCCCAGTCTGTACACACACCTGGGATTGCCCCGACCCAAGTGCAACACCTTGCACTTGGCCTTGTTGAACCTCATCAGGTTCTCGTGGGCCCACTTTTCCAGCCTGTCCAGGTCCCTCTGGATGGCATCCCTTCCTTCAGGGGTATCAACTGCACCACTCAGCTTGGTGTCATCAGCAAACTTGCTGAGGGTGCACTCAATCCCACAGTCTAAGTCGTCAATAAAGATGTTGAAGAGCACCGGTCCCACAGAATGCATTAGTATTTGGCAGCTGGTTATCCTGCTACATGAAGAAGGTCTTACTTTGCTTTTCTTTTCCGTAACTAACCTTTTGGTGCTGTGTCAGTTCTGAGCAGTTCTTCAAGCTGCTATTTTGCAATATATATTATCGAAGATGTGCTCAAATAATAGTAAGAGCCTACCTCAATTATTTCCATGGATGTGTACTAACTTAATAATTAAGTTCAGTAAAATGTATTTTAGGTGCTCTTAACAAGAATATATTTGCTTTGCCGGAGATATTTTGAGGTAATCTGTTGGTTCAACTGGAAGGAAATGAGCCCTAATTTGCCTCCTTTGTTTCAGGTTTTCACTGCTTCCTGTGAGGTTCTGATCTCATGTTTTTCAGCTGTTCTGTGTGGAACCATATGTAAGCTCCATCACAGGATCTAGAGCAGTTTTTTCCCCACACAATGGAAAACAGTTCTGCCTCACTGGCTTCTGCTTGTTGAGTGATGCTTGACTTGGTAATAAAGTGATTTTTTTGAAGCTCAAGGCAAACTGAGGAGAGAAAGAAGAGAGTTCAGGAAAGACGAACACTAAGGGGAAAAAAAGATCAGGGAATTTGATTTTAAACAAAGGCTTGAGTAAAGATACAGGAAATAGAAATAAAAAGCATAGGTGAGAAAATTAGTTCTGTTGCAGCTAGAAAATGCTTTTCTTTCAGACAGTTGTGTCTTCAGGAGAGATTTATCAGTACAAGTGTTACTTTAATTCACACCCTCTACAGGCCTGTCAAGCAGCACCAAGACCTAGATTCCCCATGTAACACTTCTCACTCCAGGGGTGTCAGGCCAAGCCTTGGGTCACCAGCAAGATCATAGCGCCCTACTGCTTGCTATTTAAAAAATGCTGGTGTTCATTGTAAAGTTTTATGTCCATATGAACCTTCATAATGTGTGTGTTCGGCAAAAAGTGATCTTGTCTTTTGTTTTTTTTGTGTGTTTTTGTGTGTTTTCTTTTATCCATTTTTTTCTTTATATTTTTGTTTGGTTTTGTGGTTTTTTTTATCATATATTTGTCTGGGGGTTATTTTCACAATTCAGCGTTTTTCACAGAAAAGGCTTAAGAAAAATGTTTGAATTTAGTGATTAAAAATCCCTTTTTTATAAACAGGGATTCTCTATTGAGTGCTTTTCTGTGCTTATGCTACTGGTATGCTCTTAAGCTAATGATGCATTTCTTAGGGTGTCACATTTTGCATGTGTTAAACCCCTTTGCAGTTCTCTGCAGGGAAGTTGTTACAGGTAAGTCAGCTGTATTTCAAAATAAGCTGGTATGTAACACCGCTGAAAATTGCATTGGAATATGCTTCTTTTCCTTTTAATTCTGTAACAGCAGAATGTGTTCAATATCATTTCTTCATTGAGCATCTGAAGTTAAATCTCTGATATAGTGAAGTATATTTTGGGTCTGAAGCCTGAAAAAAGAAGGTTTTTGTATGCCAGTAGTTTTTGAAAAATTTATCATAGAAAATTAATTTTCATCCTTCTTGAAGATTTCCTTGTCAAATTTCAATCTCCCCTTTTTCTTGCCTTCTCAGAGTTTGGATACAGACAAGCCTGTGGCACCAGTGAAGAGATCGCCTCTCCATCAGGAAACCAATCTTGCCAACTTCTCATATCGTTTCTCCATGTACAATTTGAATGGTTCGTTGAATTATTTACCCTCTGAAGTGTTATTTTTTGGGGAAAAAAAAATCACTGTTCCAGCCATAAATGAGAACCTTGTGAAATGGTTTAATACAATATTAAAATACGCTTCTAGCTGAAGTGAGAACGTGTTTGCTAACAGCCTTGTTCTCTGATGGCAGAGAATTTTGAATATGCACAAACTGTATCTTTTACAGTACCCAATCCCTAAGAATTATAGGCTGGCATTTGTGAAGAATTGCTTGTTCTTATGGTCTTATGAAAGAATGAATTCATGTGTATTTGTTGAACAGGAAGGAAAAGCATCTAGCTTCATGGGACAGAATGCATGGACATAACTACAGAATGCTTTCATGTTAAACAAAAATCATACTTTTCCTTGTTTTAAAACAATGTCCCCTAATTGCAATTCAGGAAGCCTTAATTTAGAGGTTTGAGTGTGTGTATAGTATTTTATAGTGTGGTGGCACTGTTTTTGAAGTTTGTTTGTTTTTAAAGTAATGTCGCATTTGCCTAGCAAAACACACTTCTTTGAAGAGCTGAAACATGATATATACAAAATACATGTTTACTTTCTACTCAGAGGAGAGCAGTTTGAACCTTTCAAATGTAACCAGACAGTCACAGATTTCTCCTATCAGCAAATAATTTTTTAATTGCTCTTAGACCAGTCAACAATACCAGCGCAAATAAATTTATTAGTGAGGAGAGAATTCCCAATATAGATGGGGAATGACAATACAACTTCCTCTGCCCCCTTTTTCTAGCTATTAAATTTGATATAATAAAATTAAGAGTTGCATAGAGAAAATATAGTAAACCAGTTCATACTAAAAACTCTTTTTCATTGCAGAAGCTCTGAATCAAGGAGAGACTGTGGATCTAGATGCCCTCATGGCTGATCTCTGCTCCATCGAGCAGGAGCTCAGCAGCATTGGGTCTCATTCAGCAAACAATGCTGCAGTGAAACGCCTTGCCACAGAATCCAAAACTCAGAAACCACCTGCTAGCCGTCCTTCTACTAAGCATGGCAGTATGAAAGGATTATCCTCTTCATCCGGTAAGGTTGCTAAACCATCACATGCCAACGTTTCTTTGGATGACATCACTGCACAGCTAGAAAAAGCCTCTTTGAGCATGGATGAGGCAGCCCAACAGTCTGTTGCAGAAGACACCAAACCAGTAGTTACTGCTCAGCACAGGAGAACAGCATCTGCCGGCACAGTGAGTGATGCTGAGGTGCGCTCAATCAGTAACTCATCCCGTTCCAGCATAACTTCAGCAGCTTCCAGCATGGATTCTTTGGATATTGATAAGGTGATGAGACCTCAGGAACTGGACTTGACATCGCAAGGACAACCAATCACTGAGGTAGCGTCATCAGTTCTTTTGTGTGTGTTGTCTTCTTTTTTTTTTCTTTTTCTTTTCTCCTTTGCTGATTCTTCTTGCTAAACATGTTCAGTATAATGAGGTTGATTATAGATCAGGCTTGCTTTTGCATGGGTTACATGCGGTGTGGCTGCTTCTTTGTGTCAGTCTGCAAGGAATCTTACTAAAGAAGGTATATCATTATTTATTTCTTTCTTAAAAGAGCTTTCCTCATCTTTTCCTTTTCCAAATCCACTCAAGTATTTTAAAATGTTAGATTTAATGTTTTTCTTCTAAGTAAATCTCATGTACTGTTTAAAATTTAAACCTGAGAAGTGTACAGCTTTGGAAAAAGGGAGTAAAAGCTGAATCGACACTACTACCTTCCTGTAACAGTATGGTTAGATTACTGCATGTGTTTCAGATACTGTGAATCTATCTGGAGCTATCCCAGCAGTCTGGCGCTTCTTAATATTCCTGTTTAATGTGTGGTAAGGAGAACTCTTTGAAGCAATGCTCAACACAGGAAACCAGTTGGTCCATGATACAGCAATAGCAGATGTTCATTTGAGATTTTGGTGCCTCAACATTGGTTAATAATCATAGGGCAATTTTTTCAGTAACAATACTGAGTTTGAAGAATGTTGAAAGTGCTAGTGAGTTGTACAGAAATGGGGAAAATATTCCAGTAAATTTAACAACTACAGCTAGATGATACTTGTAGAAACACTTGCTGAAATACAAACCTGATCTGTTACTCAGAAGTTATCTGTGCTGTTATGAATATTCACTTTTAGTTTTCTCTCCACCAAAGAGAAAACAAAAATTGTTAGAACAAGTTTGTTCTAATCAATAATTAATGCTAATTTGAATGAGTTGTGCTGAAAGCATGCCTCTACCTATCTGCAGCAGAAGTTCATCTGGTGTAAAGAGTGAATGATACGGACATGTTAGCTTCATGATGAATTCGCGTCACGCTTAAACCTTTAATTGAAATAGTGAGAAATGTGTTACAGATTCTTACATAGAAAGCTAGTGATCAGTATTTTTTTTAATTATTTGGAGATTAATTTTAGTGAAGAAAAACAGAAATAGATATTTGCCTTCTCTTTAGAAAGTTGAAATGCAAACGTTTGCGTTATTGCTATAGACCTAAGAGTTAGAGCCCAGTCTGTGACAGTCTGATTGTATTGTTTTTCATTTGTCAGTCGTTTTCTTTCTGTGGTGTGATAAGACTTATTTTTCCTTTTGGATCTCCAACTGTTCATGCAGATATCTATTTTAACGACTCACTTTGTACAATAATGCGTTATTTTAGCACAAGGAGAAATAACGATTTTTTTACTTGTGTTATTCTCATGTAACTTCCATGGCATAGGAAATCTTGATTTTTTTTTTTGAAATTTTTTTAGATTTCTTATTCATTTCTTAAAAATGCAAGATGCTCTTGGCAGTTGATTTTGCAGGCATCAGTCTAGATCCCAGCCCCCCTTAAGCAGTAATATGCTGTGGCATCAGTCAGATTACCCTTCTAGTCTCTCACATTTTTCAGTTCTTTGCATAGTAATCAACAAAGTACCTGCTCCACTTAAGTGACTTGATGTTGTTGAATCAACAGGCAGAGGTCAAGAAGTTTCTTCGTCTTCCCAAGAAGCTAGTACTTATTGCTGCAAGTGTTGCAGTTACTTTCTGAGCTCTTAGCCATTGGCTTCAACACTCAAAACTTCCCCCCAAAGCTTTTCTCACAAAGAGATTTGAGAGCTGGCTTTGTAAAACCAGTAACTGTAGTTATTGTTTCTCTGCCCAGAGAAGTTGATAAGAATGATCCCTTCAAAGGAAGTAACTTAGCTTGGGCGCCAAATTCTGTTCTCCTCTTGAGAGCAGAAACCTTTGCAGTCATTAACAGTGCTGCTTTGTTCTGTGCTGTCTGGTCTTCTTAGTTTCAGTGGCATGGGGGAAGTATTCACCTCAGAAGTTTTCCCACAAGTTTACAGAATGGATACATAACTACTCAATATTAAATCTGTTTCTTCATGGGACTTTGACTGTGAGGCTTTTTTTTTTTCCACCTCAGTTCTGGTGACAGGGCTAAATAAAACTTGATTTTCGCAAAATCAGTGGTGGTGGTTGTTTAATCAAAGTAACGTTATAAATTAGCAGAAACCCAAAGATTTGTTGGTAGAATCACTGGGCATCACGAAAAGTTCTTTTTCCTTCTTTTCTTCATGTAGTGCCTGAACAGTATTGCTTGGGGAGTACTGTTAGTCTTTATGTCTGTGTTGTGAATCAATACACCTTTCCCTTGTAGGGCTGAATTCTGGTCTCCCACCCACACAGTTGACTCTGGTGCTGTTTCAAGTGGAGGACATCACTCACCCTGAGGGAGTAGTCTTTGAAGACCTAGTGTCAGTGTAGGGGGGGAAAAAAAAGATGCAATTTTTTTTTAATGCAGAAACTGAGAGAGGCTGTTACTTCATGGCTTTAGCAGATGTGTGTTGTGCTTGTTATTCCCACATAGTGCTTTAAGTTGGCTCTTCTTTTTGCTTGTCTTCCTGGTGGCTGTCTGTGCTTGAGCTGACCTTTAAAAATTTTTTTTTGCTGCTATGTCTCTTACTAAAGAGGTCAGTGGCTTGGCAGCTCTGCCCTTTTGGCTGATCCTCTCTGTCCTTTCCAGGCAGTGTAAGGACTTGTCCTTCCTTCCACAACTTAGTTTTATTGGAATCACTACAGGAAGAGAGTAACATAATGTAAAACAAAAGACTATCCTGGTAGGAGGAAATACTTACCTGAAAATGGAAATTAAGCTTTGCTGTTATGAACTTCAGCATTCTATCTTAGAAAATAATTCTGCAGTGTGTTTGAGCCTTCTGACATGGAAATGTAGGGAAGTGCTGTAAAAGAACAGCCATGCAGTGGCACTCTGTGCAGGTATGTATTAGTCAAGTACATTTTCTGAATGGTGGTAGTGACGGATGCTATGTAAAGACACTGCAGTTCCATACCCACCAAAAATGGTAGGATATGCGTTCCCTTTCCTGTCTCCCTTCCTCACCCAAAGCAATGGTGCTCATTTATATGATCTCATCTTCTCCTTTGTCCCAGCTTTGATGTCTACTGGTGCTTAACATGCCAGAATTTACTAGTTTTATTCTGGGGCTCATTCTGTGTGAGTTGGGTAAATTGCTGGGGGCCTGGTGTATGCTGATACATAGTAGGGCAGTGTGTAGCCAAGAGCTGGTGGCTGAAAGGGGTATACACCCATTAGTGGTAATGGATTCTTCAAATCTTCTTACCTTAGCAATCGGGCTGGCACTCCAGTGTGTTCTTCCTCCTCCTAGCAGTCCACACTGTATGGTGTGGAAAATATGTAAACATCACGGCAGATGACTCTCAGTGGTCCTGTTTGCCAGGACCATCCTTGTTGTTGTCATTATTCTGAATTTGTCTCTTTGCCAGTTTCAAGAGAGTGAAATTCCCTGGATTGTCTAAAATGATGGTTTTATTTGTTGCCATAATAATTTGTTCAGTTTTCTCCCTTAACAATTCTTAACATTATCTATTTGGACACTTCTAATGTTGAGACTACAGAACAAGTCTTTGAAGTCATTAAGTTCTTTTTTTGGCGGCACTAACTGTTGTCCATCTGCCCTTGTGTTCTTGT
>VXAV01001691.1:165866-179296 GCA_013399715.1 Alectura lathami
TTCTTCCTCCTTCTCTGCTGAAACAGCATTTGTCACATCAGCAGTGCTGCAACAGTGGCCTTAAAACAACGATAAAGACAAAATCAAATAACTTAAAATCCTTGACTACTCTCAGCTTTCAGAAATTCAAATTCTTTCTTCCTTTCAGACCTCTTTTTATCATTTGTAGCTGGCTGAAAGTGATTCTTATTTTTAGCATCTTAAACCTCTTTTTTATTTAAACTGAATTTGTTAAAAAGTAGTATTGTATAAGGAGTTCTGATCTCTGAACCCATATAAAAGTGTAATAGGAAATGAAAAGTGATTGGTGGCGGGTGAGACCAGTGAATCCTTGGAATCTTTTTTGGACTAGCATCTAGGAATGATAATGGGTTGTGAAGTTTGAGAGAAACAGATGGATTTTCATTGTGTTGGTGCAGGTATATGAGAGATCCTCAGCTGATCCCTGGCTGCTTGCTCTCTGTTGTTGTTGCTCGTACCTGTGTTCTGTGGCCATAAAGTGCTCCCGCTGGCATGTGCTATAGATAGCTGCATCACACAGGTGCATGGTGAAATGGGGTGGAAAATTGTGCTTCTTGACTTTGTTTAGTGAAGAGCAGTACCAAATGTGCTGTCAACCTTTGTACAGCAATAAAAGTTTATGGCTGAGTTAATGAGGCTTTTTTAGTCTGCAAACCAAGTTTCTCAAAATGTGCGTTAGATTTTAAAAAAACTTTTGCTAATTTCAGAGTGCATGGATGCATAGCATCACTTCTAGAAACTTGTAAATATTTAAAACCTTGGGTTCTTTTTAGTTATAATTTATTTCTATAGATGAAAGGAGAAGAAGAGTATTGTAGAATTCTAGATGTCTTTTACATTTAAATGTTACTAGGTATCATGGCACTTTTTTTAATATTTATTTGTTGTTTGCTTTGTTTGTTTGTTTTAATTCTTAGGGTAGTTGTATATATTAGCCTCAATAAAAGTCTCCACTTTAAGACTTCTAAAACCTGAAACATATATGTGATCATGTTAAAAAATGTGGTTGCTTGTTTAGCTGCTCATTTCAATTCCATTTTGAATAGAAATAATAATCTGCAGAAATTAAAACCTGGTAGTATTGATAGTACTACAATATGCAGGTTCCTTGGTACTGGCAGGTAAAATAGATCTACATTACTTGATTTTTGAATGTGTTTCTGATTTTAACAAAACTAGATTGTTGTCTTAGAAGAACATCACAGAAAAGAATGTCTGCTTATTATATGCGTCTTAAAACACTTCAAGCAAGGAAAAATAGTCTGGATTTAGTAAAGATGAAGTGTTCAGGCTACTTCCTTACTGCAGATTAATTCTTCTAAACCAGTGGGCATAGTGTGAAATCCTATTTAGAGGATTTGTTTTTCATACTTTATGCTGTTGTGTTTTGATATTTCTCACTGTGCTATTTGTTTTAAGTCGATCAACCATAAGTCTGTTGGGTGCACTCAGTTGTAAAGTCTTGTTGAATATGTCTTGTCCAAGACTATGACTTTAAATACATATTTTAAAATACTTGGTAATAATGTGCTAGGCAACTTACAATATGAGAGAATAGAGATAGACCAGGTGTGTTTATACACAATAAATACCTCCAATATGTTAATTTGGAGATAACGGCCGTAGTATTTCTAAGTTTCAGACATGCATAGTACTGCTTTCTGTTTTAAAAATAAGTCTTCATCGTTGCTAACAAATAGTTGTGGAATTATAGGTGGGCGAATTTCAGTTCTTGTTTGAGAGTATGGTGTCTTCAAAATTAAATCCACTAAACCTCACCTGAAGTTTGCTTAACTAGATTTTGGTGTGTCTTGCCCCTCTAGGAGGAACAGGCTGCTAAACTGAAAGCTGAGAGGATCAGGGTAGCGTTAGAGAAGATTAAAGAGGCACAAGTGAAAAAGGTAAATTATTTACGCTGTTTTATGACATCTTTCCTTTACACTTTTTCACCTGGAAAATGCAGGCGGAATTCTTCTCATTTGTGTCTATA
This sequence comes from Alectura lathami, assembly GCA_013399715.1. Taxonomy (NCBI): domain Eukaryota; kingdom Metazoa; phylum Chordata; class Aves; order Galliformes; family Megapodiidae; genus Alectura; species Alectura lathami. The sequence continues at coordinate 167,878 of VXAV01001691.1, forward strand.
ACCCTTAAGATACCTTAAAGAAAATAGGGACGCTGTGGTGTTCTGATCTAGAGTGATAATGTACTTTTTCATCTAGACTGCATGTAATCAAAAAAATCCTAGCATACGGAATAAAATTATGTTTCGCTTAAGGAATTTTGCAGGCAGTGCACTGGTAGAATACTTTGCCAGCTTCCACCCACAGCTGAAACAAAGATCCAACTTTCTAGGACTGTCTTTGTGTATTAAGCATTCTCACCTTTAAAACCTGAGTCTGCTTTCTTTACATACCCCTTTCTTCACACACATGCATTGTGGGGTTTTCTAGTGATACATGGAGCACAAGTATTCCAGGTTACAGTACATTTTAACTTTTGCGGCTGAGCAAGGTGTAAAAAGGCAGCAAAGAGCATAATGATCGGCACGAAGAAACAATTGTCTTCATTGTTTTGATTAATTATAAAAACAGCAGCATTTTTCTTTCTGGGCAGTGACCTCTTTAAAGTAGCTACAAAAAGCTCCTGTGTTTTAGAAGTAGATTTGTTTTACACTAATGCTGCATGCTTCGCAGGAAAAGAAGATTTTGTGTAAGTATGCTGTTTATATGATCAACATTTTTAGAAAATAGGGAGGAAGCAGGCTGAAAGCTTGACTTGCAGATATAAAAAATTATGATTCTATGTAAGTTTGTGCATAACTCTTGGTCTGTGCTTGCGCCACCTACACATGTGAAAAATTGTTACACAAGACACTTTATTAATCAGATCAGGACACTTTGGCAGGAGGAATATTTTCCTCCTTATCACACAAGTAAAGTATGTTGATGTTATATTGGGAAGACCTTTATTGGCCTCTTACTTGTACGGAAGTAAAACCGTATCTTGTTAAGTTTCAGTGAGAGAGATGCCTAATCATCATTTATGGCTTTCTTTTTACATTTTTGAGGAAGAATGTAAATGATCTTAATATTTTACATGATTTAACAAAATCTCAGAAAACAAATGAAGATCTTAAAAGAAAATAATATTTTTATTTGAAATGTAGGAAATGTGGGAAGGTAATCCTCTTCTTGTTCCCCTAATTTTCTGCTTAACAGTTGGTGATCAGAGTCCACATGTCTGATGACAGCTCAAAAACAATGATGGTGGATGAGAGGCAGACAGTGCGACAAGTATTAGACAATCTGATGGACAAATCACATTGTGGTTACAGTTTAGACTGGTCATTGGTGGAAACCATCTCTGAATTGCAAATGGGTAAGTAATTATTATAAATGTTTATAATCCTTATCAATTAGTGTGATACTTCTCCCTATCTGTATCCTCAGAGTGACTTAAATTCTTGTCTTTATAGTGTTAATCAGCCCATGCTAGGAATCACATTTCATCATTATGAGTTTGTTTGTTGGTCTTTAGACTTCAGTTCTGCATGAACTTTACTACACATCATTCTGAATTGACTTGGGAATGTTTTCTTCTTTGGTATTAAAATCACATCTAAATTTTAAGGTGTGATATAGGACTTTTGTAATGTCTAGTCACTGAGCCTCTTGGCTTTGATGTGTTCCTCACATGAGAGTGAGACAAGGGATTAAAAACAAACAAACAAAAAACCAAACCTACCATCCATCTTCCTGTTTATAAATCGTATATTGTACGGATCCTAAAAGCTCACAGAAAGCTGTCTACGTGTTGGTTTTTTTTTTTTTTTTCAGTTAAATGTTATTGCAGTTAGCATGAAGTGGATCCAAGAGCAGTGAAAGCTCTTTTGTGTTGCATTGCACATACCACAATGTGTGTTGTTCATGTAGCATCTGAATGGAAAAGAAAGGGAAAAGTGATAGTGGGGACTCGTAAGATACAGTTTTTCTGTGACTGAAGAATTACATCAAAGAGCTGTTAAGTACCCTGTCCCTTGACTGAAGAGAAGCCCAGAACTGAGCCCAAGCATCTTGACTTCAAACTAAAACGCCAGTTAATATTCCCCCTATCTTTTGGCAGAACCTTCTCTTTTTCAGGCGATGTAGGATATTAACCATGGTTATTGTTAGAGGAAAAAAGGCTGTTAGAGAGTGACAGGTTATCTTCTGAATCTTCTACTTTTCATATGAAAAATACCAGTTTACTAGGCTCAAAACATTACCATTTTACTGAACTAAATCTTAAAGTTGACCTGTATTCAAACTAGAAGGAATTTGCACACATTCTAATTAAACATAAATTAGATGCATAAAAATCAAAGGTGTGATTCAGTTACATTTTACCAATAAAAATAATCTGAATAAATAACCTCATTAACTCTATGATAGTTTTATGTTTCTATCAGTGAAAATCTCTGGTGGCTGAATCCTGAGCTCAGGGTTCAAACAGGAGTCTTCCTCATTCCAGAAAAAAATAAAGGAAAAAGTATCAGAAAACATATTTTCAATTTCCGTTAGAAACACAAAAGGGCTAGGCTGCAAACAGAAAGATAACCTTATATTTATCCAAATTAACAGTGCAATTGAATTAAAATTATTGTGAAATGAAACGAGGTTTATCACATCTCTTTGGTTGCTGGATGTTTTCCCGGTACATGCATGCCCAGCTGGATGGGTTTAGGTGACATACTGGGAATGACAGAATTTCACTGCTGTACTGAAGGACTTTCAAGCTAAAGAACAATGTCTACTGTAGCTGCAGGATTTAAAATTGAGAATACAGCATGATAAACGCAAGAGGGTAGAATTCAGTTTTGTCTTTCATTTTTCAGTTTGACTTTCCCTGTTCTTTGGAAGGGCAGCTGTTTGTTAGTCTTTCACAGATTTCACATGTGTTTTTTTAAAAACACAGTCAGAAGTGCAGCCTGTTTGCCTCATACATTTTATACAGGAACTTAAAACCGATGAAAAATGATTAGAACAAAGCTATCACATAGCTTTATAGTGTGCTATATTGTGCTGTGTTACTGTGCCAGCAGTTCATCTTTCCAAAGTTTTTTTGGGCAATACAGATGTAAGAGGAAGGAGCTCTTTTGTTACAGTGTTTTCCCTTCGCAAGGCGCAGCAGACGTTGTCGTTTTGCCTTGGCAGTTGATTGTGCATTGGTTGCGCAGTGCAACGGAATGCAGTGAAAGCATTAAGCTAACAAACTGTGAGACAAGACAAAAGGCCTCTAGCATTCCTGATTGCCTTTGCACTTTATGTGATCTGTTTCATGTGTGTGGTTATCTAAGTTGTGAGGAGTCTGAATTAGGCGTATGCACCTGAAGTAAGGTGAAATAAGGCCACTATGTAATGATTTAACCAGGAGCTTTGTATGCACTTTTCAGAAGAACTCAGTGATATTTATATTTCCATTTCATAAATGGAGAAATGGACACAAAATGAGATGCTTTGTCCAGTTTTAGCAATGACGTTTTGTTGCATTCGCACTGCTTAGTATTCTTAATTGCTAAGGATTTTGAGATTTCATCTATCATCTCGGTATTCCTTCATGATAGCTCCTAGGTCCAGATGTGATCAGTGCCGTATGCTCTCTGTAACAATGGGATGTAATTGATTCGGGGGGGAAACATGTTCTGATTTAACAGGCTAACAAAAGGTCAAGCAAGTCCCAAAGGATTCTGAAAGAACTAATTTGCTTAAATGATACTGTATGGCCTATATGGAAGGGGAGCAAATTGCTGAAAGTAAGATGCTGCTTGAATGCCTTTTAAAGGAGAAAGTTGGTCTAGTGATTTCCCAAAGATATGTTCTTTGTTACTTACTTTAGAATAAAGATTTTCAGATATTTCTATACCATTTCTAGTAATTTTTCCTCTTTTTCCTCCTCTCCTCCCTTTTGCCTGCTTTCAGTATCCTGTACTGGTGATAACCATTTCAGCAGAGAGTCATAGCTCAGTGTTGTCAGAAGCCACTGTTGATACATCATTTGTCTTCTGAGATAGATTGGTTGTAAGAAATACACAGTGTCAGTTTTCAGAATTCTTCTACTATTCCCCCACTATCTACCGGTATTCTGCATTTCAAAACCATTTCATTTTCCTTCTAATCATTGTTGATTATTTTGTTTGAAACTTCTTGAGAGGGACGTAGCAATTGGGCATGTAGAGACAAAGTTTGTGCTGAAAAAGCTGCCTAATCAATTCCTCCAGAGGCTCTGTGAACGAGAATATATATAAATATGTTAGCTTCTCTGAATTTGTTGTCATAACATTTCAGATAATGTTATTTGAGTCTGTTGTATTCATGTGGGATGGTAAGCTTCATCAAAAAAATGGGTTACTAAGGCTTAATACAGAGAAGGGACCACAAGCCTGAAGAGAGAGAAGTGAGAGTATCGAGTATGTGAATGTGTAAAATTAAACTAGGCACTTCTGAAAGCTGATTAAATTATTTTAGTTTCTTTGCATTGTAAACTTTTTCCCCAATTTAGTAGGTCTTGAACTGTTTTTTCTTTCTGTACATGTCTTGTCTCCCAGATACAGCTACAGAGTAGCTTCTTTCACAGCACTTGGCAGATTAAAATGTATTTGCTCTTTTATTATTGCTGCAGAAAGGATCTTTGAAGATCATGAAAATTTAGTTGAAAATCTTCTGAACTGGACAAGAGACAGCCAAAACAAACTAATGTTTGTGGAACGTATAGAGAAATATGCACTTTTTAAGAATCCCCAGGTAAGACAAAGGCTTATGTTGGATGTGAGTGTGCACACATGCCTGATGGCAATTTCTTAATAATTTTGGTAGCATCCATATCAATACTTTTGTTTTGATACTTGTCTATGTATAAAAATGCCAGGCAGCTGTACATCTCAGTGCCGTGTACATCCATATTGTGACTGGTACAAAATCAGGTGCCTAACAGGAAAACATGAGCTGAACGTGTTTGTGAGCAACTTTAATGGCGACAAAGGCAGGCTGTTTAATGGCATTTGTACTAGTACTTAGTGCTGTCTGCATTTATAAATATGCAAGGAAGGTATATCGACAGATATTGCTCAGAGTACTGCCTCTCCTCTGCGTGTTCTTACTTTGCTGGCAAGAAGGTGAACAGATAAAGAGGATAGCTGCTCCACGGTCAGATGACAAGAGAGGAGGACAAACCCTTCCCTGCAGAATTTGGGACTTGCCTCTGTTTATCTGTGCTTCCTGCTCCCTGTTTAAGAAACAAAAGGGCCCTCTTCTCTCTTGGGGGCTGATAATGGAGGTTTCCAGATGATATCTACAGATTTGATACCCAGCAGCAGTTCAGTACCAAGAAGGCAGCTATATGAAGAGTTTAGAATTCAAAAATATTGCATATAATATAACTTAATCTCTTGTAACGCTTAGTTTTGTATTGCCTTTTGAGGCCATAGATAATTTTTATTTTGGTATGGCATTTATGTGGTAGCTTCTTGGATCTGAACTCCCTGTCGATCTAGTGAGCTGAGTGTCGGTTTTGCATGCCCATCTTATGGACATTGTAAGTATACTTACAAGCAGAAACTGAAAACCGAGCCTTACTCAGCTGCTTTGTGAGGAATCTGCAAAAGTCTGCCAAAAAAACAGTTGTTTTAAAAGCACGTTGTTGATAAACACTCATTTTTACTACATATGGTGCACACTGTCAGTAAGAAAAAGGCACCAGCAGAAAATCAGTTTTTTAATGTACGTATTTTTTAAGGGCTTGATCTGATAAATTTGGTGAACATTGGTTTTGTTTTTGTTTTTTTCCAGTAAGAGCTAGAGGTTAGGAAGAGGAAGATTTTCATTGTCCCAGTCTTTTCCAAGCTGAAGAAGAGTGCAAGAGTAGTAATTAAATAAGATAAGAGTACCTGACCTTAATTAATTTCATTTCAATAAAACAAGGAGTGTTTAGTAGTTACTCATGACAGAAAAAAAATTTTATTCAGAGAAACTGCGAGCACAAGGTGGAAGGAAGTGCATTTCTTCTGTGCGTGCTTCTGTCAGCACATAAGTAGTGTTAGGATGTAACAACTTTTAAGATACTGATTTTTTAATATTATTTTTATTGTAGGATTTTCCTTTCTGGAATATTTTATTTCTGGATACATTGTACCAGTCAGCTTACTGTTGTGTGGAAAGCCAGGACAATGTTGTTATAAGGCTGTTTCTTTAACATGAGTAGGGACTGATTCTCAAAGAGGTGGTTGTAATTAAGTTCCAGGTGTGGTGTAGCAGTCTGATAGTTTCAATTGGACTGTAAAGTTTTGTTTAGCTAGAGTATCATTCTTAGCAGCTTTTTTTTTTTTTCTTACTGCTACAGAAAGGCAAATGAGAAATGTTATTTGGCTTTGTTTCAGAATGTCTATAGAAATACTGAGCTTTCTCTTGTTACAGAACTATCTTCTGGGAAAAAAAGAAACCTCTGAGATGGCAGACAGAAATAAAGAGGTGCTGCTTGAGGTGAGGCTGCCAAAAAAAGGAGGACATATGATCTTAGAGGTCTTTTCCAACCTTTATGATGCTATGACATCTGAGTTTGAAGCTGTGCTCTAAAAGTTTGTGGCTATAGCATTTAATGGATGGATCTGAATATAGTTCTGCGAAAATGCAGTGCAATGTGTTACATTTGAGATAAATGACTATTTTAATGTTACTGTGTTTCATATAAAATCAATTAATAAAAATGTGTCTTTGTTTTGTTTGATTACCAAGATGAGGTTATCTGTAACTGTAGTTAAACACAGGTGCAGAAATGTCACCTATCTGTTGGTCTGAGGTGGTATAGAGCTTTTATTTTTTTTTAAAACTGATGCTCTCCAAATTGTTATTCTCTACAAAATTTTATAGCATTGGTTCAGTGACTAGTCTATGTTGGTATTTTAAATTTTGGTAGTAAGTGAAGTAATTAAAAATAATTTCAGTTACATTTTAAAATAAACCACTAAAAAAATTTTAAAAGTGAGTGAAGAAAAGGAAGTTATTTAATAGTGAAAACATTAAGTAAATTACAGAACTAAGGACAACTAAAAAGGAAGTGTGGTGCAAATAAAGCAAATAGTAAATATAACATCTGTAAGCTGAAACCAGAATGGTTTTGTGGCGTTTTTATAGAGACATACCTATGCTGAAGTGATAGCTTCCACTTGATTTCCAGAATAGTGATTGTGATTTCAATAGTTACACAAAAATAAATATAATTAATGTTTAATTTTGGATTATACTTAATAATACAGTTGCTCTTACAATTGGCATATTGCATGCTCTTAGTATATTATTAATACAGGTTATAACAAGGGGCTGTGTGAATACTGTGTATCAAAAATTTGTTTGGAACCATGACACACAGAAGGTTGTAATGCTAATTATTCCTGTCCTCTAGGATTAGTCTTAAATCTCTGTTCTGCATATTAGCCTGGAGTGTATTTAAAGGATTTATCTTTCCTCTGTTAGCTCTTTATAAACAGAACCTTAACAGAAGTTGTAGTTTTGGCAGTAGTAGCAACAAGGTGCTCATGGAATGGGTTGTAACCATATCTGATGCATATGCAATTAGGCTTTGGGTGTACTTAGGGTTATGAAGCTGTATCTGTAAGGTGACCTTGTGACTTTAAGGCCAGTAAAGCTGTTGGGGGGATCTATTTCTGATAAGCAGCAGTTAGAAATTTTTTACAGTAGTTGCTAATATTTTTGTTGTCATGCATTGAGAAAATGCTAAGATCCTTTATGGTACTTGTATGATTTATGTTAGAGCTTCTGCGATTAATCTCTAGGTCATATTATTGCATGGAGAAAGAGCTCTTCTTGTTGTGTGTGCATTCCTTAGATAAAGAATTTTGGAATTTCAGTCTTTTGAAAAAACAAACAAACAAAAAACACTGCATTCTGTATGTTCTCTTTCTGTCTCTTTACAAACCATTGTTTTTATCTGCAGGAATGTTTCTGTGGAAGTTCTGTAACTGTGCCAGAAATTGAGGGAGTTCTGTGGCTGAAGGAGGATGGTAAGAAGTCTTGGAAGAAACGTTACTTCCTTCTTCGAGCTTCTGGAGTCTACTATGTCCCTAAAGGGAAGGCAAAGGTATGCTACTTTAAAGCAATTTTCCCAAACTGTTTATTGCTGGTAAATCATTTGTGCACAAGAGTAATCCTTGAGTTTTGACTTAGTTGTGCCCTGCCCAGAGCCATATCCTTTAATTAAAAGTGTAGCTTTATCATGAAAGTAAATTAGAAGGTTACTATAAATTAATGTGGTGGCACTTGATGTGAATTGTCTAACCCAGATTTAAAAACATGAGACAAAGATGGTCTGCTCTTTGAGTGAGTTTGGGCTTAAGTGGTCGGAAGCACACAAGAAAAAAGATTTGTGAATCATAGAATATCCTGAGTTGGAAGGGCCCTGTAAGGATCGTCAAATCCTACCCCTGGCTCCGTACGAGACCACCCAAAAAGTCAGACCATATGGCTGAGAACATTGTCCAGACACTTCCTGAACTCCGGCAGCTTGGGGTCTTGACCACTGCCCTGGGGAGCCTGTTCCATGCCCACCACCCTCTGGTGCACAACGCTTCCCTAACCCCCAGCCTGACCCTCCCCTGACGCAGCTCCGTGCCATTCCCTTGGGCCCTGTCGCTGTCCCCAGAGAGCAGAGCTCAGCGCCTGCCCCTCCGCTCCCCTGGGAGGGAGCTGTAGGCCGCCATGAGGCCTCCCCTCAGCCTCCTCTGCTCTGGGCTGAACAAACCCAGGGGCCTCAGCTGCTCCTCACACCTCTTGCCCTCCAGACCCTTCCCCATCTTCGTAGCCCTCCATTAGACACTCTCCAATAGTTTTGTGTCGTTTTTGTACTCTGGCACCCAAAACATCTAAGAGGCTGTCTTCTCTCAACTAGAATTCAGATGAACGACCGCGCTGTACTAGTCCTTCATGTGAATTCCGATCATAAAATGCCAGACCAATTCCACAGTCAGTATGCATAATTTTGTTGGATTTAGTTAGTTTATATAAATGGGATTCTTTGTGGACCAATTTGTGGTGCATTTTGAAACTGGTAATATCATTCTTTTTTTTTTTTTTTTTTCCCAGTGTCATTTACTACTGTTATTCATGTTTCAATAATGAAAACTAAATAGAAAGCTGCTATAAATGCATTATATATAGCATCAAGGCTGAACTACTGAAAGTTCAAGTTATCCGTGAATCCATGGGTCTTGACAGCATCAACTGGTCCGCAGCATGGGGAGTCCACTTCCCACGCAGCTGTCAATGAAGAGGAAATTGTCCCTGTGCTCTGTCAGTGCGTTAGCTCCCTTTAGAGTTGAACTAAGATGTTCACAGCCTTTTATTTCATTAAAGCATCTATATGCAAGATATCCTGTTGAAATTCTGTGCCCTGCAATCAGTGCCAAGCATCATTGGAAGTATACTTGTGGTCACATTAGAGTTTGGACACCTTGAGTATTACCAAGATGAAGAATAGCCAGTAGATGTTAAAAAGTTCTCTGTCAAATCAGTCCTATTTACTCTCTCCTGATACCAGCTCTGAATAAACATTAGCCATCTGCTGTAAAATGTTGTCAAAAGGAAAAATACAAATAAAACAAACACACACTTAAAAAAAAAAAAAAAAAAAAAAAAAAAAGGACTGAATTTGAAAAAAGATGCCCTGGTTAAAAAAATGAATGTCTGATGGAAGAGTTTACACATGGCTGTGTTCCCTTGCTGTATTGGTAGTATTAGAATCAGACTGAAACTAATGTTAGACATTATATTAGTACTGAATCTTAACTAGACCAATTTTGTTAGTGCTTGTGGTTTTCTTATGAGAGTGTTTGTAAATGAGTATTTTTGTACTTAATAGGTCTCTCGGGATCTCGTGTGCTTTCTACAGCTAGATCATGTCAACGTTTACTATGGACAGGACTATCGGAACAAATACAAAGCACCCACGGACTACTGTTTAGTGCTGAAGGTAACCTGCTAACTGATTTAGAAGTTTGAACACTGAAGACAGCAATTAAAGGTCTTCAGACATTTCCACACTAGTCTTAGTTGCTTGTAATTCTTAATGATCATCTGCTTTGTTTAGTAGTGTAACAATTTGAAAACTATGTGAGTTTTCAGAGTGAATCTCTGGATTATACTAGTTCTGCAAATAATAAATCTGAATTACCATAAATTACAGTGACAACAGGGAAGCTTTGTTTAACTGTGTTCTCTGTGTAGATGGTGTAACAAGCCTCCTTGAGAGAGAAATACGATAAGAAATGGAGAAAATGCTATGCAGGGACTAGTGCAAAGGGAAGAATTAGCTGTGAATCACTTTGTTCCCAGTCTAGCTGGCAAATTTCCTCCTCCTGCCAGAAGATCCACGTTCAGACTGTGTAGTTGGGAAAAAAAAAACACAGAGAGTAACAGAAGAATGGCTTTACTGGATTCACTTAGCGCTCTAGCTTTCTCTGACAATGGCCTCTCTTTGTAAGGGAAAAATTGAAGGTACAGGACAGTCTTGCAGAGATCCTTCCTCAGAATACTTTTTCAGCTTTCAGAAATTCAGGGAGCCAGGGAGTGGATCTTGGCTGTTTAGTAGCAGTGGCTACAATCCTACTCTTTGAGTATGATCTCTTTTCTTTTGGGACTCCAGGAAACTTTCAGCATAAATCTTGCATGCTCCTTTACTTCTTCTGATCCATTAATTGCTTTCCATTTCATTTTCCTTAGTTCTTGAATATGTAATGAACAGTTAGCGAATGGTTGTTGCATGTTCTCCATGCTGCTCATGACTTTGTAAATATTTTCGTATTGCCCTGCATTGCCTTCCTTCCAGACTGATGAGTCCTAGGTAATTTAGGTGTTCTTTTTATTCTGAAATATAACACCAAAATCTTTGGCAACTGTATGCCTTACAACGATTCGGGTTCAGTGGATTAATGCTCCTTGAAACGCTAACATCAGGGAGTTCCTGTCTTCTTAGAGCATAGGTCGAGAGTTGTGGAGAAATTGGTATTAAGAGTGTCAAGCCTATCCAGATTGCCCAACCTGCGGGAAAGGGGATGCGATAAAAGAAGAAACTCTTGAGTACAAAGGAGAAATAGAAAGGACAAGTAGAAAAAATGTTATGAAAGCAGTGACCTAATCTTAAACTGTGGGATTAATAAGTTGAATGCTTTTGGTTATTTTAAAATACCCACACGTTGAAAATAGTTTTAGCTCTTGCAAGATAGCTAGCTACAATGCTATTAAAAAAAAAAAAAAAATTCACAGTGTGTTCATACCAAGTAAAATGTTTTCATGGATTTGGAAATGGTGCAAGTAATGAGATAGTTGCGGTTGTACTTACAATTTTGCTTTCTATCATCCCGTCTCATGTGGTGTTGGGTATGGCAGTACATTAGAATGTTTTGTGTGCTTGGGAGTGTGTGGCTGCCCATCTGTAGTGACAAAAGGATTTCATCTTCCAACAGAGAGGGCAACAAGTGTTTGGGCCCACTGAGAGGTAGATATTGAATATCAAGTATG
>VXAV01001692.1:0-13913 GCA_013399715.1 Alectura lathami
CCGCAGGGCGCGGTGCCGCTGCGGGCACACGTCCCGCGCTCGTTTCCACCGGCGCCCGACGCAGAACATGAAGGAAATCCTGCGCGATTTTTATTCTGTGAGCATTAAGCTGTTGTGAACCCCCCTTCGGCACTGAAGCATTACAGATATAGCGTTTCCCTGGAAATATAAATTATTAATATATTCAGCATTTTGGGCACTGTTAACCAAATTAGACAAAACTTTCCTTTGCTAAGTAGATTTTCTCTCTGGGATTAGCAGAGGGCCACCACGGTCAAAACTGCGGTCATTTACATATAATTTTGCAAACTTGCACTGGTCCATGACAGTCTTTGTATCTCGAATGTTGCTGTTCTGGATTTGGTTTTGTCCTCTTCGTTTTCATTTAGCCGTGGAGGATAAACCCCTCTGGCTTTACAATGACTTTGGGCTAAGTCTCCCCGCAGCCCCGCGCACACGCTCCCTGCCCGTGGGCTCCGCTGGCTCCGGGCTCGCCCCCAGCCCGCAGCCCCCGGCTTGTGCTCCAAAGGCTCCTGGGCTCCCCCCACAGGGACACCCCTGCCCCAGGACAGGTGTCCCCTGGGCAGGGCACGGAGCTTGAGTAGCGGTCCCTTTTTTATTATTTTCATGTTTCTATGCCTGGAGGGCAGATTTTTCAGCTATTTCAGGTGGATTTGTTCAGCTCTGACTGAGTGCCTCCTGCCAGCCCCGATAGGAGCAGGCGGGAGCTGGCTGCCGGCAGGGAGCTGTGGCCGTGCCTGCTCCGGGTGGGTGCTACACCTGGGTTGGTGACACCCATCTCCCACACGGCAGTGCCACGCCCTGGTGTCTGGCAGCAGCCAGCACGGGGCGAACGGTGGGGTTTTGTTCCTGAAAATAAACCACTCCAAAAGGGAAGCTTCCCTGTTACACACCTGTTTTTTGTGTGGTTTTTTTTTTGTTTGTTTGTTTGTTTTTTTCTGCCAGGGTCTTTCTCCTTACACCTTCTTAAGGCACTTTTGCCTCATTTTGCCTTGCCTTGCCTTCCCCCTGCCCTTCGTGCCCTCATTTCTACCTCTTCTCCCTGCTACCTGAACCCCTCCCACTGCCACACCATGTGAAGTCCTACGTATACTGCAGTTCTGCTTACCCCTCAAGGTAGCTGCACAATGCAGTCACATCTCAGTAGGCTTGTTCACCCTTTTCTGCAAATGCGCGCTACAGGCAAAGAACCATTTTGGAACCAGTGGAGAGCAGGATGGGAACTGACAGTTCCGCACCGCGTACTGGTGATGGCTCCCTTGTCATTCACCTAGACAGTAGAAGAGGTTGTGTTTATCTCTGCAATGCTGCATCATTGAAAACATCTCCAGCTCACTGATTTACCATCAGGATTTGTGTGAACTCTCATGGAAGTAAAACATCACCAGTTAGATCAAAGAGATGTAAGTAGTCTTTGTCTCTACATTAAAAGTTTATGTTCCAAACGGGCAAACAACTGGCAAGAAGCATTCACTTGCCACACTTGCTACTTCAATGTGAGGAAATGGTTTGTGAGCTTAGCACATCCGTAACACAGATCCGAACTTCTCCTTCCTCCCACGGCTTTGCAGCGGTCTGCAGCCGTCATGCACAGACATGGGTGGCAGTGCCACACTGCGGACTTTCCATCCTCGGACACAGAGCCCATGCCACCAGAGCACAGTCCCCACATTCAAGCCAACACAGGCATTTGGGGGATAACTTGCCAGCCAGGTCACCTGCTAACGACCAGAGGACTTTTATTTGACTTTGGGTGCGGATGTGGCCCCTTCTCCCATGGCACCGCAGTTCTGGTCAGTCTGTGACCCTTGCTGTCCCTGCCCTGTGGGATGCCACCACCGCTCCTGCTCCCCTAAGGCTCAGAGGTGCCTTGCATAGCCTGCACCATTGGACCAGGGTCGTACCAGCTCACACAGGAAGAGCACAGAAACTGTGGCACCAGGGTACAAAGCCCACCCTGCCCAGTCAGCTTTTTTCCCTGCTGGGAAAAAAAAAGGATATTTTTGGACTCAGGATATCAAGTAGGAGGAGACTTCCAGTTCCAAACTGCAAGCATGAAGCTGAGCTCCAGACTGACGGGGTCTGCGTCCTTTCTCCGTGCAGGGAGGAGGGGGGACTACTGCCTTCATGGCTCGTTCTCCTCCTCTGGATGTGTATGTGCCTCACGTGCCGCGGGTACAGCGGTAGGTGCCGCACGCACAGCAGGCCTGTGCAGGACCTCTGCCGCAGTTCAGCTGGATTCAGTTCTGTTCTTCTCTGCAGTTCCCAGCCTAGCTTGCTGGTTCTTTGCTTAGATGTGGATTTGGGAGATCCTCAGAACTTCCCACGTATGCCACATTCGTGCCATTCCAGAGGATCAGCCTTTAGGGGTCAGTCTTCTAGGACTAAGATATGGCACTGGTCTTTTTTGGTATTTTTCCCCCAAAACTAAAATGTCCACCCATACAGCCTTAACGACTGCAACAGGTGATGCCACTATGGCTGTGAGCGAAAGTTAGGGTGAAGAATGTTGCTGTCAGAGGAGGCAGGATGGAAATAACTCACCCTTACTACCAAATCCCCTGCTGGGTTTTCAGGACCAGGATCTGTAGAAAGAGCAACAACAATAAAAGTTACAGAACAAACCCCACACAGCTTCACTTTCAGAAAGAGAAAATACAACAGGGATCAATGAGATTCACCATTTTTTCAACATATATTACCTATAACAGCCATATATTGGAAGGTTGTAAGTAAATCAGTATAACCCGAGCCTTGCCTATTCCACTAGAAAGCCTCTTTTGATAAAAGGATGTAATAATAATTTTCTTACACCGCATACATTAATCACATATTACCTTCTCTTTCCTTAAAAAAACCACTGAAAGATTTGTAAATTCTCTTTGGTGTCTGGAGAAGGAGGGAAAGTATTAGGGAAAAAGAGCAAGAGCAGGAGTACATCTTTTCTTGTTAGGTGGCTAAGATGTATGAAAACCAATCAAAGGCTGCTTAAAGGTCCCACTGCTTACAGTAGGTTACTAATCCCTATCTTCAGGCAAGTCAGTACGTTAAAGCAAGCAAACAAACAAAACAAACAAATGATCAAAAGACTGCTACATGCTTTTTACTTACCCATATGTATTGCTGGCCAAATCCTTACCTACTGCAAGAGGGCAAAACTTGGAGACCCCCGAAGCCAGAGCTGCTTACATGAGGAGGCACAATGGGGCTGCATCAGCAGAGACCTTGCCAAACAGGTGACACATATTTCAGTGTCCCCTCGTGCTCAATTTATTAATTCAGCTGCGCAGCCACATGTTTGCAAAGATGCATGGAAAATAAGTAACCTACCCTGGTCCTAAACACACGGTCACTCTGGTGGTACAAGTGAGGTCGTGTACATAACAGCTGCGGAGCAGGGCCTTCTGCCAGCTGTGCTCCTGCATGAGCTGCTCCTCCTAGAAGGAAAGAAAGCACGACGAGGCACAACACACCTAAGTGGAAGTCCAGCTTCCATCTACAAGCACGTGCAGGACCTAAGCTAACCCTACAAGGCCAAAGGAGCCTTTTCCCTGGTGAGGAGGCTCCCAGCAGCAGAACAGCGTGCTGTTCTTCCCTGAGGATTTCACCTTCCCAGAACCTGTTTGCTGCTCCGTGGTGCACCTTTGCCTCTCCTTTTCAGAAAGTTGTGTCTCTTGGTCGCACAGCGTGTGTTGTGTATGGTCACTAACTGTGTTACACTCAGCTTTGCTTTAAGCTCTCAGGAAGCGCTGCTACCACCCCTCCACGGAGCGACACGCCGTACTAAATGTGGCAAGCAACCAGCGGAGGAGGGACGTGCATCCTGGGGGAAATACAGGACACAGCTAGGGTGGGCAACTGGGGGAACATAAATGCTGTTCTCCTCCTAGTCACAGGAATATTCTACATTAATTTCTAACAATTTTGAAAGGATTTTATGGTGTTTTTTTGTTTGTTTGCTTGCTTTTTTGTTTGTTTTTTGGTATGAGATATTTCCAAAGTCGATTTGTAATTTACTTGCCTTTTGAGACTGAGATCAAAATTAGAGAGACTGTGGTATATTTCATCCTCTTCTAGCAGGAAGGCATGGAGATTTGGGATGGACTGGAATTCAGCTGCCAACATCCAGCTTCTTAAAGGCCCTTTAAAGAGACTTCCAGTCACCATAACAGCAAACAGAAAAAAAAAAAAAAAAGACAAATTATTTTGGGAAAATGACAACTTATTTACTGGAGCACAAAACCCCTTTAAGCATCTCACCAGAACTGCCTTAGTGCAAGGTTAGGATATAGCAAGCTTTACAGCCTGTAGGTCCACAAGCTGGCAGGTTTATTCTCTGAATTAACTGAAAACCAAGGATGGGATGAGACCAATGGGAATTTTTAATTCATGTACTTGGAAAAATTATTTTATCCTAAAGCATGCCATACTGTAAAGGAAAACTCTTTCAGTGGTCTGCCAATAGAAGGATGTACTAAAATTTGTGAGCATCTGACTTTAACCAAACATTACATGTCTAAAAGGTAGAGGTCTAAGAATGAATTAATCACTCCAAGCTCTTTTTCTAGTCAAGAAGGAAAAACAGGCCTTTCCAGCTGGTGATTTACCAGACTGATTTTAGACTTTCCCTTAAAATGAGCTGATTTGCCTTGGAACATGTCTCTTTCCCCCTTTTGAATCAAGAGGGAATGCGGGATCAATAGGTCAGATTCACATATACAGGCAGGGGAAAAATCAAGGCAGCTGAACCCCACCCTCACTGCTGCCTGGCAAGTAATCGAATTCATCTGCTCAGATATTTCAGGGGGGTATGCATCTCCATGCTAACATTCCATGTCTAACCAAGAGAAGTTCGGATCAGTCCCCAGCAACTTAGCCAACCAAAAACTTTTTCCATCTTATCTGCAAGACCTGTTGCTCATTAAAAAACAAACAAACAAACAAACAAAAACCCATCAAACTCTCTCTTCTTGTGTGTCTGTTATGCAGACTGAAGATGAACTGAACAGCTGAGGAGTGCTTAAGGGTGTCCCAGAGGCTGGTTGTCCAGCTGACAGATGCAAAGGACTTCAGGAACTCCACGTATGAACAACCTGCACACAAAATCATATTGTAAAGTGCACAGGGAGCAATTTGCTGTCGATTTCAGTGGAAATCCCCTCCATGAGGGACAGTGAGTGGAGCGCCAGGGTCATCACCACCCACCATGGTTCTAGCTTACTGTCAGCAGGATTTCCAAGGTCAGGTGCCACACCTCTTCAGCAGAATGTAGGTGCTCTCCTGGATGAGACACTCAGAGTTAACTTCATCTAAATCTTCAAACTCCTTTTTAATTAATGGGTCGTGTTTATACGCCTGAATGGCTTGGGTGGAAAGGACACTGATGCAAAATGTTACAAGCCAGACTTTGCCTGTTATCATGCTGACACCATTTCTCCTCGTGATTTTTCTTTCTAGCCTTCTCTGCAGATTTGATATGTGACAATACCATGATTTCTATATGGTCCTCACTATATGATCCAGAATCCACCGCAGAATGCAGCTCTGAAGTTGAGATCACCCAAGTTACAAAGACTGGAATTAATTTTGGCAGCTACTCAGTCAGCAGATAAACAGGGAGCAGAAGCAGGTTGCTACTGGCAAAGAACCACAAGTCAAGGTTAAACTCCACATTGCTGCCAGGCTGCAGTCCAAAATTCCCTTCATTTCTGATTTCTTCTTGTTACTGCTGTTCTTCAGACCACAGCGTAACATAGCTTCCACTTTATTTTACAGTATGCTCAAGCTAACAGCTGGCCAGAATTTGTGCTAGCAGAAAGAGTAATGCAGTTGGTGGTACTGAACCTGCAAGAGTGTGCACACAAATCCAGCCTTACGCACCTGGCTGGCTTTATTTTACTGAGGGCTAATTTCACTCAGATTTCAGAGGAACTGGTAAAAAAAAAAAAAAAAAAAAAAAAAAACTGTGGTCACAATGATGTGTTCTTCCAGGCTAACAATGCTTGGAAGTAGGACTTCAGCTGCAGCCCTGAGCTTCCCTACCAGATTTTAACCCAGAGGGGTGATAGTTAGGTCTGCCCCAGCGGAAGAGGAGCTGCTCTTCAGGACAAGGAGAAATAGCGTTGCAGGAGCAAGATGCATGCTGTTCTCTGTCTGCCCAGGAACACCTCTGGCTGTGCTGCTCCCTTTCTGGTCCTGCTTATTTCCTTCTGCTCCTGTGCGTGTCCCCTCTATAGGCTCAGATCCCAGGCAGAACAGAAACCTCTCATCTAGACTAAGCAGCCCTTTTCTGTAAGAGAAAACACTATCAGTTTGATCCTCCCTCTCTTTACAATCGTGACATCTTTTGTGGACAATTACACCCAATTATCTCCTGAACAAACCTCAGAGCCCAGGTAAGCAAGAAATACTCATTACTGTGACACCTGCCAGTACACTTTCAAGTTGTCTTTCTTCTTAAAAGGTAGCCACGGGTAATGGCACTGCTCTGCGTTGGGCAGAACCGCCCAAACACCACCGTGGATCAGATGCTGACCCGATTTATAACCTCTGCCAGCCCCAGAGAACTCAGGAGCTGGACGTTTGCGCATTCCTTCTGAAGGGCAAGACACCCGGATAGCTGCGTTTGAGGGCACAGCTCGGCGCGTAGTCCCCCCAGCCCACCTGGCGCAGCTCAGGAAGGCAATTCAGCCTGTCTGGGAGCAGCATTCACCTCGCCACGTGACAAGCAGCAGTCAGGACTGGGCACCACCCAGCCCAGCCACGCTCTGGGTGCTGTACTGCCTCAGCCTTGCAAATCCCCCCTGACGGTAACCGGGGTTGCGTGACCGAGACACGAGCTTGGATTTTGTGTTTTAACCGCAAAGTGCAAAATGCCTATCAGCCTATCAGCAGCTGGCAGCCTTCCTGCCTTTCCGTTCTGCGGGAGCGTGACTTCGGAGCAGCGTGTGCTCTTGGGCACGGCGTGGGGTGTAAAGCAGCTTCTCAAAGCACAGAGCGGCTCCAGGTGGCGAGGTGCACGGGGATGCAGCCAATGTCTGCCGAGGGCGTCACCACAGTCCGGCGGGGTTAAAAGGGAGGCTGTCCAAATTCATCCAAGACCTGAAAATCTCGAAACACGTAAACCCTACATGCGTCAGATAAAGAAGGCAGAAAGAAAGGTGCCCCCTAATGAGTTTTTTTTGCGCTTGGGTGAGCGAAAGGGCTGCTTCAGGAGGCTAATAACTGAAAACCTTCCAGGCTTTTGTCCGGAGAAATGGCAGGCACTTTCCATCCCTTTGAAAAAAAGAAGGCCTTTCGGAGTCTTCACGAGAGATGTGGATTTTAAGGGCGACCTTAGGTCATACAGAACTAATCAAGCGAAAACAATAAGAAAATTAGACTGACAGTCAGCAAGTATCTGAGGACTTTATCAAAAAGAATTAGGAATGGACAAATTCACTGGGAGCAAAGGATCAGATCTGCAAGGTGGCATTGTGTGGCGGGATTAAATTATTTATTCATTGTTAATTTATTTATTTATGTATGTGCAAATGACCTAGCTGCTGCAGGTGCTGAGGAGCTTGTGAAAAGGCCCAGTTTTAGAGCCAAGGCTAGAATATTGGTCCATTTAACTCATTCTTTTCCTTAAGGCGATCAAACAGTGACTTTTATCTAGGAGATAGAGGAGGAAAACCATATGTGTACCAGGAATGATGCGGGGTCTGAGCAGCACTAAGTACCCAAGTATTCCAGTCTCATTCAAGAATGCTGTGCAGTTTAATGTCCAGCAAATTAGCAAATGAATGCTTATGTCAATATGTGAAAAATCCCTAGTTGGTTTAAACAGATAAAAAGCCTCTTGGGAAATGGCAGAAAATGCAGGCTTTCTCTCTCTGTCTTTTTTAAAGAAAGAAAGAGAAACAGTACTTAACAAGTTTTCCCCAAACTTACAAAAAGTTGCAGAAAACAACCACAACTGTCTACATGGATGCTTGATCTTCTGCATGCATGAAATATTTCCCGTGCTGCTACTGCAAAAACACAAGGAGCTTTTGCCAGGCACTCTTTGACTTGCTCTTCAGAAGAGACAGTCACAAGCTGAGACAGCAAGGGAGCCTGCGGGATGCCATCCCCCTATCCCTCTCTCAAAGGTGCAGGAGGTCAAAAGCTTTGGAGTGCGTCTGTCTTTCCATTTTGCCCTGACTTTATAGAATCAATCTTCAACGAAATCCATACAGACTTCTTCTTTTTCCTTCTACAAATTTAATCATTAATAGCAAAGGGTAAAAATTGTCATCTCGTGCTTCCCTTGACCCAGCAGAGCAAAGCCACAGTGGGGACTCTGTGTAAGACATGACCCTGGGGAAAAAAGGAACATGTGATCCCAGCATGGGGGGTGGAGGCAAGAAGTCACACGTACCAAAAATGACAGCACCGTGCCAGTTAATGCCACGTGGTGAGCGAGTCCCGCTGGGTTTTACGTCCTTCTGCGGAGGCATACTTGGAGGCTGACTGCACCTGGTAAGGAAGATTTCTCACTGAATCCAGAAATGAGTTGCAGGTATTTGGGCAGGACAGATCGTGATGAATTATCTTTCTTCAGGACAATCATCAGGAGCTATGCTGGGGATAATAAAACTGCCCCGTGAGATGGACAGAAACTTCTGTTTCGTGAAGCAAGACAGGCAGGGCTATGTAGAATGCTGTCTTACATCCTTGTGCTTTGCTCATATTTCCCTTGCCTTGGCCATTCTTAGGCTCTCTGCTCAAAAACAGTCCTCTTTATGCCAAGTGGGAGTAAGGGCTACTAACAACAAAAGAAAAAAGGTATTCTAAAGAGCAAATCTCTTTAATAATGCTAAATCTAAAACCTTACCGCAAATTAAATGGTAAGGAAGAGAATTTCCCAGACCAAGCAAAAAGCACAGGTTATGCAGAAAGTCTGCCTATAGCCAAGCACTCCTCCTTTCTCCCTTGAATGTCGGCGTGTGAGGATGAATCTGGTTGGTGCAAATGCCAGCACGTCACTACAGAGCTGCCACTTACCTTCTGCAGCTCGCTGTGACACGCTGCAACTAGGAAGCTGCCAGGGTGTCTTGCTGAAAGCAGAACACAAACACACCTGTTGAACTTGAGCCAGATGAGACCGTTCCATCTGATTTGATACAGACCAGATGACCCCTTCTGCTCTATGGAAAATCTAGTCCGCTAAACTAGCAACACAACATCCTATAGTCCTCAGTTTTCAAAATCTTTTGCTTTTGTAGACAGCCAAAACAACCTCTCTTATCAGTTTTTTGCTAATCTAAAGAAACAAAGCACTCTAATCTCTTCCCCTATTTTCGTCTTTCCCTTGGTCATGTGGCCATGAAATCTCAGCATCTTCTCCAGTTGCACCTCATTCTGAAAAAGGCACATCTAGTTCTCAGCCCTGTCGGCTGAGGTATTTTTAATGCGAGCAAGCTTCATACCACTGTAAAAGGCATTGCTGAGACCGTGTCAGGAATGCTATGTTCAGAACTGGACGCAGCGTTCCACGTTCCCAGTGCCTTTTGAAACAGCACGAGCCAAAGGCTGCACCTGCCTTTTCCAGAGCTGCACAGCACTGATAGCTCAGTGGTCTCGGGAACACACTGCACAAGCCAGGCGTCTTCTTGCTCATCTTTTCATATGAACACTTGCTAGCAGTAACAAGGGCATGATGTACTACTGAATTTTGCGTTCTGAAGACCATCCAATTCATCTTCTGTGTTGTCTCTGACTTCAGCTGTATAGGCAACATTTCTTAGCTTTATCTCATGGGCAAATTTCACCACCACCTGTCTACTTTTGGTGTTGAAGTCATTGGATGTAATGTTAAAGCTAAAGCTCTGAGGAACTTCCATTAGTAGCAGAACACTTTCGATATTACGTTCTCTCACCTATCTTCCCACTTACTCATTTGAAGATTTCTCTATTTCCCACTTTTTTTTTTTTGTTTCACTGTTCATTTTTCAAGTTGTGGGGAACTAATCACTTTCATGCTGTTGTTTTGCTTAATGTCTTACTGATGATTTACATAGAAGAGTCAAACTGGCTTCAAGACCTTCTGCTGGAGAAACAGGGTGGCAGCCTAAATAAGTGAAAAGAGACGCCTCGAGGGGGAATGGAAATACGGAGCTTTTCAGACAGGGCTCAGAGCAAGACCAGAGGGAGAAAAAGGG
Source organism: Alectura lathami (assembly GCA_013399715.1). NCBI lineage: Eukaryota > Metazoa > Chordata > Aves > Galliformes > Megapodiidae > Alectura > Alectura lathami. The sequence continues at coordinate 10,206 of VXAV01001692.1, forward strand.
TAAAAAGTAGCTTGAAGTGTTCAAGCACCCATCAGCACACTTTGCCAAGGGATTCCCAGGAGATCTTCCCCTTTGCCGTACACATGTGCAGTTGCCCTCTTAAAGCACAGCACTCGTTTTCTGACAGCCCAGACTGCTTCACGAAGTGGTAGTATGCCAGACTGGCAGGCCCAAGAAATGCAATGTGGACAAAGAGTGTTCTGCCACTTGCACCAGTGTGTGTGCAGCTTCCTGAGAACAGAAATGGGAAGGCACGAACCCACAGTCGCCAAGTTCAGTGTTTGTGCCCAAGCGTGTAATTCTGCGTGCTCTGGCAGAAAATCTTTTGGAAATGGGCATTATATTGGTGACAGCTATAAATACACACGTAATATTTGTTACTTGAAATGTCAACAAAAAGCGGGCAACTAAATCCTGCAGGAAGTCACATGTGCAGAACTTTGTTGTCACATATGCTGCATGAACAGCTCCTACTTGCATTTTAGGATAAGAAAAACCAAGAAGCAGACATGACTGTCCCCCACGCTGCCAAGGAACTGACAGTGACTCCCCGGGCAGTCGCACCGCTACAGGGGCTGACGCTTTTGCCACAGCTTCCATATACATCAAGAACCGTGATGTCTGGTAGCACAAACTCTGCAGTCTAATTCTGTTCTTCTCTTGTGCACCGGGCTCCTTCTGAGGAGAAGGTTTTCACGTGGACTACAAGACCGAGCAGAAAGCAGAGATCTCACGCTGCTTACTGCTGTTACATTCACACTTCTCCAACATTCTGGGTTTGTTTCGGTGGCCTGTTGTTGAAGTAACTCTTTCACTTCAGAAACTGGTGGACCAGCCTGTAGGTCACTACGCCCAGAGTTCAGAAGGCTGTGCTACAGCCCCATCTTTGCACGGGAATGAAGCATGAGTTGAGGCACAGTTTCTGCCTCTATTTTCATGTACGTAGGTTAGAAGCTAGAGCATCCTTTGCTTTTGTTTTTAAGATGTATCACAGCTTATTAATTTCCTTTATTTGTTTATTAATTCTAATACTGCAGTTGCCTTAAGATTTACATCCACAGAGCCATTCTGCCTGGAGCTCCTCAGCACTCCCAGCTTAGGCAGTCAAGCCGTCAAAATCCCTGGCTTTTTTAAGCACAAAAGGCAAAGGATAGTACCAGAGATATTTGCAGCTGGACATTGCACTAGCCCTCAAAGAAGGGGCAATGGATGTCTTGTATGGGGATACACTGCACTTGTTTGTAAGCTTAGAGTAACTAAACATCCACAAACGCAGGCACATGTCAGAAAGGGAAAAGAGAAATTAGAAGAGGAACTTAGAACTTCAGTGGCCAGGATGCAGCATGAGAAAACCAGACCCTGAGCCGGAGGGAGGTAGTTCAGGCAGGCTCCAGGAAAGTCCTGTCACAAGTTCAAGCTGCAACAGCTACAGCCTATTTGTTACAGACTTCTGGAATATTTGTATTTTCCTTCGATATGCAGATAGATGTAAAGCCACTGCAAAATTAGTGTGCTATTTTTATATTCAGCTGGGTGCCTGGATGTTTACCTCTCCTTAAAGGAGGAGAAAAAAATAACAGCAAATAGAAGGTAGGCAAAGTGACAAAATGAGTCAAAAATGATGTCTTCCTAACAAGAAAGAACAGCCGGCAAAGTGCGTTTAAATGGATGGTGACTATTGTTCTTCCAGCTTGCAGCATAAAGGCTAAAGGCAAAGTGGGACAAAATGCAGAGGATCTTAAAAAGAGACATGCAAAAGCAAGACGTTGTTAAAAAAGACGTTACTAAAAAAAAAAAAAAAAAAACAGATAGGTTACACTAATAAACACATCCGTAAGTGACGCCAAGAGCCCTCCTTCAAGTAGGGGCAGATTGGCTTGGCTAACCAGAGACCTAGCAAGACAAATGCCAAAGCAGCGAGCGCAGTGCACATCTGTCCTTTTGGGTCTGTTCCACCCTGGCAGCTGTTTTCACACAAGTGCTTTCAAATATACTTTGTATTTTCCCTACCACTCAATATATGCAGCTACAACCCACTGACACTCCACTGACACTCCAGCTTCAAAATTCAGAGGGTCAGAGACACTAGAGCATCCTGAACTAGCAACACATCCAATCCCTAAAGCCCTGCTCACATTTAGTCCTAAAAAAAAATGTAACAGGACTCTGAGTTGCTTTTCAAATATTACAACATCATATAACCTTAAAAACCTTGTGCAGGAGGAAGGATGACTCCTTGATATTCTGACTGTGTGGCTGGTCACAACGTCTGTGTATTTTTTTCTATAGTATAAATTCTTCTCAACAGTGTCTGAACTAATGGATAAAATACAGCAGGGAGAACTGCCAGCACCCAGCAGCTCAGCCCTGTTCAGGTGTCTTCAGGAAATTAAACTGTGAGTCAGGAAGCTGCCTGGCACATAGCCTTTCTCAAGAAATTTCCTAGTGGTCCTACAGAATTTGGTTTGGTTTACTTTAAAGGGAAGACATACAGGAAAAGAAGTCACAGAAGCAGGAATTTTTTGCTGGATACCACCAGAACAGTGGCCTCTTAAAAAGTCTACAGAAGCGAGACCAATCTATGGAGACTCTGTCCCTTCCAGAGGCAAAATGCTTATTGTTTTTTACACTTTTATGTGGGATAAGCATATGAAAACACAATTTATATTTTAGTGGGCTTGGTGGTGATGGGTTGACGGTTGGACTAGATGATGTTAGAGGTCTCTTCCAACCTTAGTGATTCCATGAGTTTATATTGATTAGAGTCTGATAGAAAAAATAAAAGAAAACAACAACAACAACAACAAAACATAAAAGCGTATAGGTTTTTTTTGTTTGTTTGTTTTTGTTTTGTTTAAAGATCTACCCAGTTGTAATAACCTAATAGCTGTCAGTCACAGAGAAATTGATGCAGTGCCTAAAGGCATCATTCTAAACTGCACGAGTTGGTGGAGCTGTTGGAAGTTAGGGATGCCTCCAGCTCAGGTCCAACCAGGACCTCACATAGCCACGCATTTCCCTGGAGGCTGTAAAGAGGGTAAGGACCGGGGAAGACGCATGGGAAAATGGAGAGGCCTATTGTGCTGCTATTTTGGTAACAAACTTGCACGGCATGCCCTGCGGAGCGCAGCCTGCGCACCCACGTGCTGTCAGCTGACGGCTCGGGACGGCGGGAGGGCCAGGGCAGCTCCAGCTGGACGTCAGCTCCAGCGGCTGAGCCAGACGGCTCTAGCAGAGGCTGTGCTATGGACATTGGTAGCTACGGGCTGGAATGAGATCGCTCTCATGCACCTGCTCCCAGCTCGGCTTGGCCCACGTCTTTTCGCGCACCTGGGAGCTGCCTCCTGCTTCTCTCTGCTCTGCAGCACGGGCCCGTCACCCACCCAGGACCGGAGGGGCGACGTCCAGACACAACGCAGGGCGGCCTTCCAGACGCTCAGTAATTCTCGGCGCACCCACCACATGGGCAGGGCAGCTCAGGTGCGAGCGTTCACTCCAACAAAGAGCACTGCCCCGCAGCTACCACACTTGCAGCCGTCTGAACCGTTTTAAGCACCCACGGCCCTCTCGCAGAAAACACGACCCGCTGCGTCCCACGGCACGTGGGATCTTCCAGACCCCGAAAGAAAAACCCAAAGCAGCAGCACTCCCCGCCCTCCCAGCGGCCCGGCCCGGCCCGGCCCCGCCCGCGGCTCCCGGTGCGGCTCC
>VXAV01001692.1:13939-16439 GCA_013399715.1 Alectura lathami
GGCGGCGGCAGCAGCGCCGGGGAGCCCCGGCCGGCCGCGCTCCGCTGCCAAGCGCTGCTCCGTCGGCGCGTCTGCAAGAACCGGCCTTTCGTCTTTGCGCTGCCACAGGTAACTGGGTGACCGCGTAATGCATCCTTCCACTGGGGAAAACAAACAAACAAACAAACAAACAAATCGGAAAGAAGTGATGCAAACCCTAATTTTGACCTAAAACTCATCACAGCCTTTGGACAAAATAAGAAGGGAGCCAAGCTATGGGTCTGAAAATTATTTCCCCGAGAAAGCTGTGTGGAAAGGCATCCTCTGGTTTTCTGTCAGCCCTATTTTTCCACCTAGTTTTACAGCTGCCGCGACAGAGGTCAAGTGATATGTCACTCTGTCAGATCACACAGGGAGGCAGTGGCTCTTCCCGGATTAGAACTATTCCACACGGCCCCCTGAAAAGATCTGTAACAAATGTCAGCCCCAACTGTCCACTGCCTAAAGCATATGTTTAAAGCTCTTAGACATCTCAGTCAAAAGGTATTGTAAATATAGGGACAAAGCTAGTAAATGCTGCACTGTGGGGTTTCAATCATGGCAAACCAGGACCTAGCATGAAAAAACCCACACTCCAACCAGGTCTCCTTTAGCAGGGAATTTGTGCCCAGTTTTGGAGCCATTCCAAGACAGGAGAGTATTTCATTTTTACCTCCAATAGTAACCAATATGATCGAGATGCTGCTGGCTCGGCACAGGCTGGTAAGGTCACAACGACACAGGGCACAAAATAACTTGCATACAACTTTCTATTCTCATCATCTTAGCAAGAAAGAAATACAGCAGCTATTTAGAGAAAGACCACCACAGGGCCCACAGATCACTCCAGGCTCTGGAAACTTGTTTGAGGTTTTAATGTCGAAGGAGTTTGTCCTAATATGCCGGTTCTGTGAAGAGAACCTGTGAGGTATCAGAGATAAAGCGGGGTGACTGAAGTGAACACCCCCTTTGAAATCTCAAGGCAGGTCAAGCTAAGGTAACAACAGATGTATATTATGTATGAAATCTTCATCTTAACGTGAAATCTTGCCACAAATCATTATTTCCCTGGTGTCGCTGAGCTTCCCTCAGAAATATAAATCGCACTGTGCCTCCTGGCCGACTCTTTATGCCTTATAAAAACATGGTTGTGAAGTAACCTAAGAACCTACTGTTTACTTTAACATGGGGAAAAATGAGAGTGAAAAGAAACAAAACTTCAGACTGAGCTTTTTGATGAAATCTTAATGAAAACACAAAAAGCTGCTTGTTGCCGTAAAGAGAATCTTAGGAGAGTTCAGCCACCACAGCTTCACCAGGGAGAATATTCTTGCACTACAACACAGCCAAATCACCTGGCAATTTTTGTCTATGCATGGTCCAACCTCCTAGCTACGGAAAAGGACGTGAGTCCTTTCCTAGCTCGCCTCACCCTCACGCTCATCCTTCTGAAGTGGTGACAACCCTGGCAACACAAAGAAGCCAATGTCAGCTTTCAAAGTGTTGCCAGAGGTGAAGGGAGAGCGAAGGAGCAGCCTAGGAGAGAGGCCCCAGGGAGTCAGTTAGATTTCCTGTGGAATTATCTTCTGGATTTTTTTCTCCTTTTGGTCTGCAAAGCCGTTTCCCCATAATCCAGCATTACATAATTTTCTTCATCTAGGTGTTGCACTGGTTCATGAGCTACATGATACAGTGACCTACGGTTTGTTTTAAGCAGCTGAAAGTGCTGACAAAACGTTTTTTCTTTTCGCACAGTAAGTTTATAAACCAGAGAGTAAATTTGTTATGTGCCTTGAAAATCCGCAAAGGCTGTCAAATAAATATTGTATTGCCTGATACCATCTGGGGTTGACCCGGATTTGGGAAACATCTTGTTGCCTGAAACCTCTCAGTGGCCCAGGACGTTGTCTGCATTACCTGACCATGGCTTTTGCAAAGCTCTTTGGCTGCACAAGTCATTACTGGGTGATACATTTAATACCGATGACGTACTTCATACCAAGGAAGCACTGCATGGAAATTAAACCTGGCACAAAGGCCACTGATTACGGAAGGAATCCGATACCAGCTGCTGCCCAGATCAGTCCCTCTTTAGTCCAAAGGAAAGGGTTTCTTTGGCCCCATTTGGGAATGTAGACCTTAATCCAGCAGCAAAACGATGCTGGCAACTGCTTTATGCACAGACTTACAGGTACTACTTACTGCTAGCCACTACCTCTGCTTTGGAAGTGAGGCTGATAGGGCAGGTAGCTTCCCAAAGGAAACAGACGCGGGATAAGTGGCCAGCTTGGCAAAAGCATACTGCAGCCCAGGCCATCTTGACCCAGCAGGGGTCTTGTTTGGTAAAGACAGGGTTTATTTCCAGAAGAGCTAGCACTGACTGCAAACTACTGACCAGGTGTGAAATACCCTACGAGGTCATACATCGGCTGGACTTAGTCAACCACTACAAACCTTGCATTGAAGGAAGAGGTAGTTGCTT
>VXAV01001692.1:18939-36274 GCA_013399715.1 Alectura lathami
TCCGTGTGTAAGATGGAATCACATACAGCAGCAATCGTTAGGAAACAGATACATCTGCTTAAATTTTTCAAGCAACTAGAACATTTCTGCTGAGCAAGGTGCAGTCTGACTAAGATTTCTGATTTATGGATCCTCTTCCCTATCACACATCTGCGTAGCTATGTAGTGCCAGGTAGTCCTTTTGTTGTTAATTTGCAAAACCTTCCATACATTCCTACAACAAGACAATGCCTGAAAAGCAAAAGTGTTAAAATAGGTGCCTGGTTTTTATCTGTATTCTACCTGACTGCAGATTCTTTAGGGTGAAGATTACTTGTATGCCTTCTGCGTACTGACGCCATCAGGCTCAGAGCCAAGGTGCACAGACTTTCTCCTCGCTTAACTCCAGTTTATCCCCATCTTTGCAACATTTTCTGCGTATTCCATCACATTGCTTCTCTTTCATGTGCTATCCTCTTCACAAACAGGACCCATGGAAACACGGCCTGTCGCTCCCTATCACTGCCCAGCACTCTGTACTTCACTTGCCTCCTCTACCAAGTTATGTCCTCTGCTGAGGTAACTCTGGCACCAAGTCTGCTTGGGAAACCGAGGCGCTGCAGGAAGCACACACCCAAGGAGATGACCAGCCATTCCTTCCTCCACACCTGCAGGCTCCAGAGGAGAGTTAGCATGGAACAGGAAGGGCGGATGCGACACCCAGCTCACAGAATATCTAAGATATTGCACATGGAGACAGTAGGATGTCAGAATCCACTTGAGGGCAGAACAGCAGCCTGTGTAAAGGTGGAAGGAGATGTGCTCACGGAAGAGAAAAAGACAGTCAGAGAAGAGAAATAGAGAGGAAACTTCTTTGGAAAAGAGTGGAATGGTGGCATGGATTTCACAGAGGGAGCAGAGAGTCTCCAGGGGAGAGTTCAGAGAAGCACAGGATCTTTGAAAGTTGTGAGAGACACCGCAATGCAAGCCAACATCCCACAGAAGAGACGGAAGAGGAGAGCAGGTAAGGGTGGAGCATGTGCCTTCTGCTAGAAGAGAGCTCACAGACAGGCAAATGACAAAGAGCAAAACAAGAGCGCTTAAAGACAGGAAGGTGCATTGCCTAGAAAATGAGGGAATAATAAAAGAAAGCAAAAATAAGAAGCAGATCAGAGGACAAAGGAAAAGGGAAGATAAACTTGAGATGGATGTGATGAGCAAGAGACAAAAACAAACCAATCAAACAAAAAAGCAGAACAAAATGTTAGAAAAGATACTGGGATCTGTTATGGAATCGAGTGATTTATGGTTTCCTGTCCTGCAGTACTTCATTGACAGAGCATCTCAGATCTCTTCACCCTGCAAGTCAGTAGCACCGTTACTTAACTGAAGAGCAGCCAGACTGCAAGATCTGCAGTCTTGCACTGAAGAAAACCCCTGTGCAGTTTAGGGACAGACCTGGATGTGGCATGTGTGAGCTCACTGAGCAAGCTGCTGTTCAAACTGAGAGCCATGAAGAGCTGCAGGCCTGCCAGGCTCATCCTCAAATGTCTCAGCTTCCAAGTTCTAATAAAAACTCTTCCTGAACTGTAACACAGTGCTGCTCTGACCCACCTCACTAACTCTGTCTTTCTGCCTACCTCTCTGATCTTTGTATCACCTGTCATTTTCTTCTCTTTCTCCTAACCAATCTCTCTCCTGTCAGCAGGCAAGTCTCTGTGCTGTCTGGTTTTCTGCCAGACTTTTTCTGCCCTATCAAAACTTCACAGCATTTAAATCACATCTGAAAAAAGGTATTTCTTTAAACATTCCTTTTTCCTCCCTTTCCAACTTAACACTGTGATTACAGTATTTATTTTTCCAAGCCTGTTGGAAGCCAATTAGAGGGAAAAAAACAACACCCTAAAGCTAGAGAGCTACGAAAGAAAATGAAGCTGTACTGAAGTTGGCTGACCTACAGGCCTGGCTAGGCATGCAGAGTTAACAGCAACCCACGGGGCATTGCAGCAGAGGGGGTGCCTGACAGCCGGGCAGGGAAGAGAAATCTGTGTGAGAGGTTGTCTGGCAATCAGAACATTCACCTCCTACGTTTGGTTTGGATTTGGGGAGACAATGGGGAAAAGAGGGTTATTTTTACAAAGCAGGAGACTCAAGGGCACGCGAGGTTTCGGCAGGATGGGACTAAGTCTTCACCTGCAGCCAGCACCTCGCCTTAGCTCCTTTTCAGATATGGCACTGAAGGCTGACATTCATCCTTCATCATTCCTGCCTGTTGTCACAAACTGTCTGTGAAATCTAGCCTGGGCTGTAGCTACCAATGGAACTCTACAAATGATACAGCAAACTACCAGAGCTTAGCTGGCACGTATACGCTCTGAAGTATTCATTATCATTCCTTTGTATGTTTGAACCATGCCCAGCCCACTGGGGTCTACAGGTGACACTGTCACTTCTCCATCAGCATCACCAAAAACATACAACCTTTAAAAAGCGTGCAGGATTAGTATCAGATGCACACACCACAGCATATGGCTAACAGGAACATGGCCTATGGATTAGGTAACTAACACAGCAGGAGAAAACAAACCAGCTTTGAGCACATTATCCTCTAATGCTTCAAAGGTCACACATAAAATATTACCTTTTTATACAAAATTCGCCTTGCATATAATATACCTATAGCAGATTCTTAATAATTTTTGTCTTTATTGATCCACTTACCATTACCACCAGTATGAAGTGTCCTTGTAGAGAGAGAAGATACATTTTGCCAGTCTTACACTAAACTCTGTATGGTCCGCTGGGGACAAAGGCTTCCAATTAGCCTTACTGATCATATTCCTTCAGGCTCAGAAACTACCTTTGCAAATCTTTAGGTTCTTCTCTCGTTAATATCTGTGAGATGGGGAACAGACTGCAGCTCACTCTGTACCTTTAGGGTTTGTATCAGGCCTACCTGAGCCGGTAACAAGGGAGGGATGAGGGAAATGGATGCCTGTGTGAAAGGGAAAGCCATCACAAGCCAATGCACAGTCATTTTTCAACCAAACTTAGACCTAGATCTTATACAATGTCATTTTCCAATCAAAATTGTACTTTATTTGAAGATAAATTATGCATATAATTTATAGCAAACTGAATTTCCAATTAAAATGTCATTTCAGTAAATGAAGCATCTTCACTGCCGCTTAATGAGCAGCTGACTGGAAGTTGGGCTGCTGGCTGGGGCGAGCCCACTACATACAGTAGAGAATCTGAGACAAAACTTGTGAGCAACAGTTGGAGGAAAGATGTTGAGGGTGTGGGGGATGAACGTGAAAATTACCACGTTCTATTCCCAGTTACACTCCAGTTGTGCACTGGAGTAAATGAAATTACCCCACATTAACAAGAAGGGAATCTGAGAAAATCATCTGGCCCCCAGTTCTCACCATGAAGCAGACAAAGACCTATTACCTAAGGTATGCTGTGGGGCTTATGCACTCTCTCCCACTCAACTTGAGCAACAATATTCCCAATGAACATATATAATTATTTGCTTGGATCATGTTCAAATACAGAATTGTGCCATGGAAGGTACAATGATTTCTGTATAAACAGTCATTATTTCTAAGCAAGAAGTGTAGGCATGATAATAATCTTTGAAATTGCTAGATTGAGTGCATTCTGAAGGATGACTTGGAAACGGGACTGATGAGTTCAAAACTTGACTGCAGAGGAAGCACTTCATCACTGCACGATCAGATTTTATTCTCCCTACTGTGAAAAGAGCCAAACTCTAACTTTAGGTCCCCCCCATTCCATCTTATTCTGGGTTTCTAATCTAACACTTCTTTCACCTGCAATCAACACAGACCACTTCTCCTCATAACATTCATCCTCTTTTTCATATATATGGTCTACCTCTGGGTCTGACATACAAGACTTGGCCCATACAAAACTCAACTTGTGCAGCCAACCATTCAGATTTGCAGAGATTCTGAGAAGTGGACATCTCCGGCAAGAGATGGCAACAGATGGTAGCTCAGCTTCAGTCTTCATAATCCCATGAGCTTTTTCTGCACTTTCCATGGCAAATGTAAGCTATGCATCCAAGGTCTCTGCCTAGCACACTCCCATTTATAACAGGCTACTTTAAGCTGCCAGTTACTGCAGATTCCTTCCTTCACTGTTTAATGTAGCTGGACCAAGTGCTTTGACTGACTTTTGGAACTCAGCAGCAAAGTCCTGGATATTGTCTGTAGTTCTCTGGTAGATGTCATCCAGCGTGTGATCCAACTCAACCAGCGTTGCAAAGGGCTTGAAGTCGGCAGAGCTAGGTTAGTACAATTTAGGCTTCCCATGTCTCTACAAATCACGGTGTTCTCTTTCTCCCCTTAGTCCAGAAGAATGTCAGATACAAGCCTGCATATTAACTACTGGTGAATACTACATAGCACAGCTTCCTACTATTGAAATACGGGATTGGTGATAGGTCTCCTAAAGGCGGTGTGTGTCCTTATAGGTAGACTTCAAGATGAGTAACAGCAAGTGGTACATCACGTGTTAGATGCAGCTTCTTTGTAGTGAAAATGTGTCACGTTAACTGCAAGTAAACACAAAAACTGAAATAAATGTGGCCTCCAGATACATCGTAACCCACAAAGCGATGCACAAAATTAAGGCACTTACTAAGGTGAATATTGCTTCTTTTAGGGACATCAGCTTTTCTTGATTTCAGAATTTACTTGGACATGTGAGCTAAAGTAATACGTATGTGAGAAAGAAAGACAGAAGCGTAGAGGAGGGTTGCTGCAGTACAGCACACAGTGAGAGGAAGAAGGTCCAGTGTTGTGCCTCTCTGTATCTTTTATTTTTGAAGCTTTTGGTTTCTCAAAGGTTGGTCAGTTTTGCTAGAGGATCTTTATCCTCTGTCCCCTGTTTACATCCTTACCATAAGAGAACCAGGGTGTATTCCTGGATCTGAGATGCGTCTGTTGAATCCTATGTCATATCTGACAGCACTGTAATTTATCCTGAAATAAAACTTCCTGAAGCAGGAAGACAAGGACAGAGATGAGCGAGAAAGGGTAGAAAAGCAGTTAATGGAACAAGAAGGTGGAAGCAGTTTTATCATCAGCTTTGCAATATTTGGTTGTTACCTGAAGTGCAGGAGCTACCCCATGTGGTTTCAGTACAGTGAACTCAAGACTTCTACCTACCCTTCATGTGTGCATGCAGACTATATTCAACATACACCCTTGTCTGCTAAACAACTCAAAAACATTTGCATTTCCTTTAAGCACTCTAAAAATGTATGTGTGCATGAGAGTGCTGGAACTTATTTCCCCATAACTCATTGGTGGAATGGATTCCTCCAGTCCTAGATTTTCTACATGAGACTTGCTCTCATCTCAGTGATGTCAGTGGCATCTACACCGCTATTAGCAGAACAGTTTGGGGGACAGAGCCCATTTGGAAAACGACAAAGAATCTCTGCTTAGCCCAATGCTTCTTTATTTTAATTAAACTCTAATCCATATCTAGGCCCTGGAGGCCATGTAGAGCTTTTATTAACCAATATCACCATTTCAAAAGTACTTCAGATTACATACAGGGTCTGTAAATGCTTCATATTCTTACAGCAGTATTAAGTACATTTATTACCATTTTTTGGAAATAATTAGCTTTTACTTAGAAGTCTGCCATATTTCCCAGCCTACAGGAAGCATGAAGGTATGATGCATGACTCTGAAGTCTTCTAAAACATGTAACTGGCATCTGAAGAGATATTAAACTATGAACAATACCTGTCCATAACATCAGCTAGCTTTAAATGTAATCAGCACACTCCATGCAGGACGTATGTCACAAAGGGGTGTATTTAAGAAATGAGAATCCGTTTGGAAATGTTATGTGAGCCTCTCAGATTAAAAATAATTCTATGCACAAACAAGAAATAAAATGTATATGCTGCATACGGGGAATCAAACCTGGCCATGAACTGGGGTTATCTGACATTTCCATCTTCATCAAGGGGGAGGATTCTGTCAAGTAGCAGCTCAAACTCTTCATCAGTAATCTCCACGCCAAACCTGAAACAAACAGCAGTTAGCAGCACTAGCTGGCGGAGTTCACATTTGGGTCAACAGTACCCACAATACCCTGAGCATATGGCTGCCATTAACTCTTTGTTACTGCTTTGGTCCTCAAGATCAAGAGCACCACGTGAATATCAGAGGTTAATCAGGGTTTTGATCGCCTCAGCTTTCCCAAAGAAAGAAATTCTACCCTAGAGTCCCGGCATTGGTGAGGCACAGAAATAGAAATACTAGCATATTGAACTGTGTGCAATTGTCCTCTATAAAAAGTTATTCATTACACTAAAACACTGGTATTGCTTAAACTAGTTAACTCTGAAAGGCTTTTCATTTGGACTGTTTGGCATGAAAGAAAATGTAGAGAAAAACTGTCTTTTCGGGAAGCAGCTTCTTAGTGCTTTTCATAATGCTTTAAAGACATTTTGCATACAAATATTTAACAGTGGCAGTGTTTATTCATCAGCAAGAAAGTGTTCTCACCTCTCCAGAACAATCAAAACATAATCCTTGAAATACTGGCATAAACAGGAATGACTTAAGCAATAATAAAGAAAAAGGCATTCATTCATCATTTTGCAAAGCTGGCAAAACTCAGCTGACTTTTGAGGGGATATATTTTCTTTTCGACAAGGCAATGAAAGGGTACACAAAACACAGCGCTTATCTGCTGTTTTGGTTTCATCCTCATGCTCTCCCATCTTATCTAACTCAAGAAATCCTTTCGTTAGACTGCCATGTGTCCCTCACTCTGCAGCAGCTTCTTGTGGGGATTTCTGATTCCCAGGTTCGGAGCACGGCAAACGGCTCATTTACCCTGCTTTATGCTGTCGGAAGTCTGCTGAGGAGGGCAGGTTCAGCTGCTTCTGCACTTGCCCTCAGCTGACAGTACTTACTTTACTGCCTTTCAGCTTTGCTCAGCTACATTCACTTTTCATTTAGACACGTGCATTTACGGAAGCTTGTGTTCTGCCAGTACCAGCACACGTAGAAACACACAAAACCAAGGTAAACCTGCAGCATTTTTTCCGTTTGAAGAACAGAAAATCTAACTTGGCTGGGGAGTTTCAGTAGGAACTAATTCTCAAGAATCCATCGCTGTTCTGGGGTTTAACAATGTTGCACAGGTCATTTGAAGATTAGCTACTTGCATATGTGACCAATGGAGAATATCTCCTGTCTGTTGCCATCTCCTAATCTGTGTCTCTGTCGTTTGCTTCAAGGGATGCCATCCCAGAAAGAATTCAAGGCTGTGTGTAAGGCATAAGCAGTTGAGAGTCTATGCTGAGAACTAAAAAGTAAATTGGCCAACGTGCAGGTCTGTAACTGAAACAGACAGGCTGACTACTGTTTAATATTTTATCACTTCTCTGTGCATAGTCATACTTACAAAGCAAGATAGGCAGGCTCCATGTGAAATAACAAATGCAATCCAAGGAAGAAAAAGAATAGCACTTAGTACAACATTTATGGGTTTGTATAGCAAGCATATGTATCTGGGGGAAAAAAAAGTGGGTTTTTGTATTCTGCAGGGGTGTCTTCAAATAGTCGGGACAGCAGCAAAACCACTACCTGTTCAAAAAGCAGAATGAGGCTTTTTGAACATTGTAACATTGTTCTGGAGTTAAAAATAGGAATTGCTGTGATCTAAAAAGCAATGAAAAAAATTCTGAGAAATAAAGCCTATCCATTTTGGCCTCGTTCACAGTGAAACTACAGAGGGAAGGCCCCACTTGTGGCACCTTCATTTCTCTTGTACAAGAGCTTTTGTAAATCCTAGAAACAGACAGAAATTCACACACAGATCACTCCAGTACCTTTACCTACAAATAAATAACCTTTCAGACACTCGTTAGGAAGACCTGTCTCTGGGCTCTGGCTTATATTATTTTTCTGTCTCCATAGCAAAAGATGGATGCTCTGATTGAGCCAATGTAAGTGTTTGTATGAAGAAAACTAACTACGTGTTGTTTTTTTTGTTTGTTTTGACCTAGAATAATTTTCATGTAAAAGGAGGGAGAAAAATCTTTACTTCTTCTGGTAACCAAATGAAAAACACAACCAACAAACAAAAATTTGATAGAAAATTGGTAACTATTTTCTTGGTGCTGAACCCAAACTTACCATGACCTGTTACAGAGAGTATTTCTCAATTCTATAGGTTCAGCATAGCTCTGAATAACTGCTCCTTTAATTTCACTTCGGGAGGCTGATAGCCGGAGCTCAACAGGCATGGAGTGAACCACGCCACTGTGAATACTGCAGTGAGAGCTTCCTAACATTTCTTTCGTAAGAATGTCTCAACCTGTTCTCCATACCAAGACACATGCAGAGACTGCTGGAAAAAGGCTTGGCTCAGTTTAATGCTCAAGAAAGCTACTGAACCATCAACTGCCAAGAAGGACTTTTTAATACATGACACCACTGCATAAACACCAGGTATATAACTGACAGTGTACAAGTATTTTATGAGAAAAATACCAATACCATTTCATGAGCTAAATAAATAACATTGCTTCTACCAGGAGGGTGGGCCACAATCGCGCTCTCTTGAACACTTTGCTGCTTATCTTTGGTGTTACTTAACAGCCTTCAAACCGTTCTGATTGCAGCACTGCTGGTCACACAAAAGTCCTCTCTGAACCTGGCTGGGGAAAAACAGCTGTCTGGAAAGAACTCAGTCATCTCTGGGTGCCACCGTCCCTCTTGGGGGATGTCAAAGTCGTTTCAATGCTGAAGGACCCCAAGCTCCCCAGACACATCCAGGGAGAGAGGGAGCTAATCCTGAGTGTCTGGGCTAAAAGTACACCTGCATACATTTATTTTGTGGGGTGGAACAGAGAGGGAATGAACGCAGGGCTCCGGAGGGTGCCTCATCCCCACCTTATGTTGCATTTGCAAAGTCAGAAAACACGTTGACTGATCTGAAGGAGTGAAACGGGGGGAAGGGAGGCACCATGCTGCACCAACTTTGCATACTGACATTTTCTCCATTATAAAAATTCCAAAGACCTATTTTACATTACCGATCTTGGGATTTCTGGAAACATGCTGTGACTACATTACATCCATCGTGCTCACTGATGTGGAAACAGAAAAAGCATTGAATGAAGAGAGTGTATGGCCTATAGCATTTGTTATCCCAAACACTGATATTATACTTCTCATTCTGAATTTCCCCTCAAGCTTTACAAACATATCCAAGATACACAAAGGCAGTAAACAGGAGGATCAAGTGCTCCAGCATGCAAATGCAGCCACCTGAAACTAGGCAATGATTTAACCAAACAGCAACAGCATACAACAGACGAATCACTGAGTTCTCCAGGGCACATTTTCAAAGGCAGGTGCAATGGGCAGGGCTTGAGAAAAAGCTATCTATTACGTGGAGGGCTAAGCCTATTTAGACAGAAGCTGATGCAAAACGCAAGGGACTGGTTAACAGTGAGGTTGAGAGAAAATGCTTTGGCAAGAAGCCCAGAACCCTGGCAAAGGGAGCACCTGCAAAAAAGCCACATGTGGTTTGTCTTACCAACACCTACATTTGCACATGCAGACTGGGAAATTGTTACTTCTACTTTATGCTATGTTTAACATCTGCAATATCCTCAAATGAAGGCATCTCATATATTAAGTTAAAGGAATAGAGAAAGATAAGGCACATTGGGAAATTCAACAGCTGCTTCAGTGAGTTACTGAAGTATCTCTTAACCATCTATAAAAAAACCACCCCTGGGTACCATGGTAAGAGTGAGTGTTCAAGAGGTCATTAGGCAAAAAGAGAAGATGCAAACAGCACAGCCTCTGCAAGAAGGCATTTGGGAAGAAGCACAGAAAGCTGAGGAAGAACTTGCTGAGTATCAAGACCAGTATGCTGCAGGAGCAGAGATGGCAAGACAAATGAGACAGTAGACTGGCTCAGAGGGATACGCAAGCCTAAAACCATACTGGGCACCTGAAGCAAGAGGTGTTTATAGAGATCTGATTGTAGTGAGAAGTGAGTGGGAGGGTTTTTCAAACAGGGCATGATATAGCTAGAAAGATAAACTAAGGGAATTATTCCAGCAGTGTGACCTCAGATCTGTCCAGGGAACAAGGTAAGGCAGAGGTACGTGCAATTCTTGAGAAATAACAGGCAGATGTGAGTTCCACAGCCACACCATTCCTATCTGCAAACATTTGCATGGAAACCATGGTTTCTGCTGGCAGGCAGAGCAGGAACTCACTCCATGCTGCATTTGCTCATAAAAACACTGCCCCTCCTCAGCACTTTTTGTGCTCTTTAAAAGTGATTACCAGGCATCTCACCTGTGAAAGCAACATTACTGAAACAAAGAGCTAGTAAGGGAAATCAGAAGCAATCTGACTCTTTTGGCATTTTTTAAATTATCAACAACAACAAAATCTGGGTACTTACATACTTTTGAAAAGAGAAGTGAGCTCTCCTCACAGCTGGAATCCGCACACTGCAGCTGCTTCTTCACGCCCACGAGCTAAAAAGACAGGATCTCCTGCTGAAGAACAAAATACCTCATGTCTGATACCTTGGAAAAATAGATGTTCCAGCCCAGTTCAGATCTCATCAGAAGCCTGCCATTTTGATGGGCTTGGGGATGTTGGTTGATGAAGCACTTGACATGAGCCAGCAGTGTGCGCATGCCACCCGGAAGGCCAACTGCATCCTCTAGGCTGCATCAAGAGAGGGGTGGCCAGCAGGGAGAGGGAGGGGATTGTACCCCTCTGCTCTGCTCTCCTCAGGCCCCACCTGCAGTGCTGTGTCCAGGCCTGGGGGCCCAGCACAAGAAAGACGTGGAGCTGCTGGAGAGGTCCAGGGGAGGCCACGAAGATGCTCAGAGGGCTGGAGCCCCTCTCCTGCAAAGACTGGCTGAGGGAGCCAGGGCTGTTCTACAATCCTATGATTATTAAATGATCCTATCAGATAAAAAATATAAAAGGGAAACATTTTGAGAACACCCCTACAAGGTTTTCTGGATGTGTCACTGCAAAGGTGTAACACTGTAAACCGTCCACTTTGATACATCCTTTCCCTTAGGCTCTCATTAGCTCACAGGCTGAATGATATAGACCTGATCTTAGTGCTCTCATTCCCACCTGACACTGTGTAATGTTCCATATGAGAATAGAGGGTGTTACATCTAAGTTGTCCAGACAGACCTATATATTTCATCTTAATATTCTGAAGGCTATAACAACTCCAGCTGAAACATAAGCATCCTGTTTCTCAGCATTATTGCACACGTTTTGTTCAGTTGAATGGGGTTACAATAAAATGAAACAGGTGTGAAAGAGTGAAAATTAGAACCTTAACTCTTCTAAATGCTGACTGAATCTGCCACCTGCAGCAAACTGCCAGTCCAAACTATTTCGAGCCAGACTCCAAGGTCATCACCTGAGCCAGTCTCCTCTTTGCAATTTACTTTAAGGACCAACTGAGTAGTTCAGAACTTGGCACAGCAAGCGTGGCATGTGTACAAATCCGCCAGGACAGACTTACAGTTTAATTGCAGTTAATGCACAACTTTTCCATATTATCTTATTCTGTTGAGTTCTGCAGAATTCAGTTAAGATATCTATCGTACTGCAAAAAAAAAAAAAAAAAAAAAAAAAAAAAAAAANATGGAAATGAAAAAAAAAAAAAAACTGCATTGCAGTGCTGTCACAGGGTCATACTACAGTTACAGTTCTATCCAACACTCCAGCCAAACTTTTGATAAGCTCAGTTAGAGATTTTCCAGACTGAGAGCAAATGAGTGCCGAATACAGCCTGTTTGCTGCTTCCTTTATCCAAAGGGTGCCCTGCCATCTAGTGGCATGGACATTCCAAAAATACCTTTTTTCTTTCTTTGTTTTCCAGAAGGTGAACCTTGTACGAAAAACTTTCCACTTTCTAATGTATATAAGATTTAGCTATAAAACAGCTGCAAATACAGTACACTAAACGTCACGTTCTCAAGACCTATGTAGATAGTGCTCAAGAAAAAAAACAATCCACAAAGTAAAAAGTGAACCTTCTTCATCCATATGACATTGAAATACATCATATATGAGCAATTTTTACATGCAATTAGGTAGCATACATTAAATATTAAGTCCCTTTGTCTAGTTAACTGTCAATGAGAAAGTCATGCATCACAGCTCCAGAGAACCAAACCATTGCATAATTTTTCCATACACAGTTTTCTCTACCTAGTTGCTCTAAAGCAGCTGCAGGAGTTACAGATCACATGGTGATAGTAGTCATTCAGAAAGAAAGAAGTGGAGGTGGAAGAGATTAATGAGGGGTATATAAGAGTGCTGAAGTATAGCCACAGTGTACGAACCACCCAGCTATGTCACAAAATCGGCAGGTCTGTTCCAGAAAGGGCACTTCTGTCATCATCTTCCCTGGCCTCAGCCAGACATTCTCATGCTCACACCCATGTGACAGCTTCAACTCACTATTGAGGACGTGCTGAAAACTCATTTTTTGCAGGGCTGCATAACTGCTAGTGCTGACTGGAGAAGAGGTAGGAAACGTGACTGGAAGGGAGAAGGAACTGAGAGCTGCAATTGAGTCACCAGGATCTTTATGCCAACTATGAATCTGTATCCCCGATTTCTGATCTACTATGCTTTAATGTCAAGCAGCTCTGTTGTACTGGATCTGGCTGAACAGTGCCTGCACAGCATGAAGGCTTTTTCTTTTTCTCACTCTGGCCCCCTCCAGCAGATATATTTGAAGGGACAAGAAACTGGGAGGGGACACAGCCAGGACAGCTGACCCTAACTGACTGGATAGCTAAGAGAACAGGGATGCTTTGCCTGTTGGGGCTCGAACTGATGCATGCAGCATTCCCCCAAACCTTTTCATTTCTGGAAATGAGTATTGTGTTCAGTGCCAGGGGTTTCAAAGATGGTAAAAGCTCTTTTTTTTTTTTNCAAAAACAAGATGAGAATTAGCGAGCACTCATCTGTCTTTAAGCTATTTCTCTCTCTCTGAATAAGCTGAGGGCTGAGAAAGTATTCCAGAACCCAGAAGTGGCTTTGGGTGGAAATGCATGAAGTGACCTGCTTCTTCATGCAGATCATATGTCTTACAACCTTTTATACAAATACTTCGATCTGCTGTCAGCAGAAAATGGGTGCCTTTAAAAATACTCAAAGGAAACGTGAGGTAGAAAGAAGAGGGATGAATTATAGTCATCCTGGGGAAAACCAAGATCACTGTTCTTCCCTTGTGGAAAAGAGACTAGGAGCTGCAGCAGAGCCTGCCGTTCCCTGCCTGGAATAAGTAACACAAGGGTATCTCTTGCTATGAAGACACTGACAGCAGTAAAAACTCCATATTATGGCCTAAGAATCTGAAATAAACCTGACCTACAGGAAACTGCTGAAAAGAAAGAAAATTTGTGTTCAAGCAATTTAAGTTGGTGATTAGCAATCACCATGAAATGGATGCCTCCACACATTCAGGCAAACAAATCAAAGCATTATCAGGAGTTGTCAAAGTTATCCCTGAACTGTATTGTGATCTCCCTCACAGAGACAAACAGCAGGAAATGTGTGCCCAGGGAGACAACTCCTGAAGTTGCAGCAGTGTCTCTGTCTTGCTTAGTCAGTAGCAGAAGCGAGCTGCTCTCTGTGATTACTCTGAATGAAATGGGAATAAAACATAGTAATCAGGCAATATTCCCCTTAAAGATATAGGGCACTCAGTAACCTGTACAATCATTTGAAGCTACAGATATCACATCAGAAGTAGTGTCTCACTTAACGTCTGCATGAAGGATAAGAATCTCTAATCTGACTGATCAGGACATGCAAGAATAACCATTATAGGAATAATGAAAAACTTTTCAGATTTTGAGTCTTCAGAACAATCAGTATGTTGGGCCTACTGGGGATGGGGAGGTGGCAGAACGTTATCCAGCTGTAGTTTGAAAATGAAAAACTAACTAGAAAATTCATTATTTCCCTGCCCCTTAAACCACTTGGTCAATTCACATAGATTTCCTTATACAGAAACACAGCATGTGTGCCTTGAATGAATTCAGCTGCAGGCACTGTGAAAAGGGTGCTTGTGGAAACATTCCTAGGAAGTTAAAAGTTCTACCTTCCCACTGGTAGATGGTTCTGAATAAAGAAAATCGTTCTTACCTGCACTCAGCTGCTGCCTGAAACTCTTGATGGCTAATCACCTTTCTCTTCAACTTGTCCATTTTTCTGAGAAAAATGTAAAAAGGACAAAACAATACTCAGAAAGCACAATTTCATACGCATCGAAAGCAAATGAACCCTAGGTTAGTAAAAGAATTGACCTATTTTAACCAGTAATACCATCACTTGGAGAAAGGGTCTGGCTCCATTACAAATACGTTGCCTACCCTATATGGTAAGTGGAAAATCGTCTCCCTTCCCCCTCCCAGGGCACAGCTCCAGCCCACAAAACACTCTGCACAAGAATGGTATAAGACTTAATGGAGTTCACAAAAATACCGCTTTGTATAAACAACGTATCAGAGGTCTCATACAACCGAGCACAGCAGTGAATCATTTAGGATGCTTTGCTGACATGTTTCGAACTAAACATTTACTTCTGGACCAGTTCTCTGTGACTAGAACTCCCCCAGAATAAAGGCTATTGCACTGCAAAAGCCTCCTGTCTCCAGATCAGAAGTATCAACAATAACTGTATAGCATCATATCCACAACGAATTTTTGTTAGCAGCGCCCAACCTCAACTGCAGGGCAGTCACAGCATTCTGCAAAGACAGCAGGCACCATTCTGGGGTCCAGTGGCTGTGTCACCCATGGGGACCAGCGTTTCTTTTGTCTCAGGGGCAGAATTAGGCAGTGAGAGGAGAATGCCAGACACCCACCAGCTGATGGTGAGCCAGATGCCAAGGTTTCCAGGCTGCCAGGGATTCTCTTCCACAAGGGATATTTCCACCTGACTCTTTAAGCCAGCTTCCTGCTGCAGGAGGAGCGTAGAGGTGACAGACAGGGACTGAGGATTTCTCCAATCACCGTTATACTTATGGTTTGTCTGTTCCTGTAAGGGACTGAGAGCACACTGGTGGATGGTGGTCTGCAGAGCAACACACAGTAACAAAATAAAAACAAACAGGGAGGGAAAGGGAAAAGGAAAGGGAAAGATGATTACCTTTGGAAAGGGATCCATGTCTTCTGTCGTAGGTGAATTTCCTTTGATTTCAGCTTCACCAACTGCAGCAGTTTACACTCACAAATGGTTCACAATTACACACAATAAATGTGATTGGACAGATCTAGAATGTAGCCAAGAGTGAAATGAAATCAGTCTGAAACAACTTTGCCAAGTTGGCTTCAACTGCAGTCACAGCAGATGCTGCACGGATTCTCCCTTCCTTGTGAAACCTATGAAGGAAAGAAAAAGCACAATCAGATTTTATTTATTCCTATTTTTTCTTCAACCAATACCCTTAATTGCTGAGATTACACATAATCAATTTTTCATTTTCCTGTTTTCTTCGTCTGCAAATGGTAATGTGGTGGAAGCAAATACTTGTCAAACAAAAACCTGGCCTCTGTGGAGATCGTGACCACTGTTCTAGTCATCCAGATCCTCCTGCCATCCTAACTGAGGTGCAAACATTGCCTGTGCAAATCAGCATTCCAGCCAGCCAATGGTGTAAGTCTCTCTCCTCTCTCTTCTGCTTTGGGAGCCTGGGAAATGAAGGGAAATGGTCCCAAAACTGAAGAGCAAACCAAGTTAGAAAGGAAAGTTAAAAGGAAACTTTTACAGGTTCAGTATCTTTGCACAGATTGGCCAAGAGTTATGGCCTGATTTATTGTTTGTAACACAGACACAAAGGCCTCACCTTTAAAGGCCATTTGAAGTTGCAGGCCTGAATGTTAGAAAATGAATTATTTAACAGAAATCAAAATATTAGCTCCTGAAGGCAGGGGCAGCTAATGAAGAGCCTCACAGCTCCACTGTTAATTCTTCTACTTCCACTTCCAAAAACTCTCACATATTTTGATAGAAAGTTTGATTTATCTTAACGTTCATGGCCTGGCTGCATAAACAGGCCACCATAAACCTCTGCACACCCTGCAAAAATCTGTTAAATTGCTGACAGGATTAATTATTAGAGTTACACCTATGTATCACTGTAGAACATCAGCTGAGTCACAGGGTTATTGATCAGTTCCGCTTTTATTCAGTGCCATTACCGGCAGCGACAGAATGCAGAATACAACCACAACTTTATATTTTTTGGTACTGGTCAGAAATTGAGAAGTTTTTCGTTTTTTATTTTTTTTTTCTTTGAAAGGGAGCCATCAATTGTTTTTNGTTTAATATTATAACATGTTTTGGGAAGCAGAGCAGTGGTCTCCCTTCATCACATACCACTAGACCATTTATTGCAACAGGACCCTGCAATCAGCCCAGATGCAGCTGTCATGTGCCAGAACACAGCCTCCAGCACAGCTCTTAAGAGCTGCCAGGGATACCTGCACTTGAGAGAGGGTTCAGGGCTACCTATGCCCCAGGTCTGGCAAGGTTGTATGACATTAGGACTAGCAAATGTCCCTTGATGGCACCTCCCTCCAGTTCTGATGGAACTATCAGATCACATCAGATCACATCAGATCAGATCACATCACTATCAACAGATGTGTGGAAGCACATCTGTTTTGCTTCCACACTGGTTCACAGATTGACCATGGAAAAACATTCCCAGACACCTCTACGCACCCTTTACTCAAACAAGAGTCATCTTAGAATCATAGAATCATAGAATGGCTTGGGTTGGAAGGGACCTCAAAGATCCTGGATGACTAGCTTTCTATACAACTTTATCTCAAGTGCCTTTAAGTAAGGAATTCAATAATTCCATGTAATAATAAGAAAAATAACACAAATGCCTCACTTACCATTAGAAATTCTTCCTCTGCATTTCCCCTGCACACTAAAACACAAACAAGCATCCCACAAATATGACTTCTGGGATTCAAGATGCTTTGCACAGCCATGAGATCTCTACTTGCTAAAATAATAATAATAATAATAATAACAGTAATAATAATTAGCCATATTCTGTTGCAACAAACCAAACTGCTAGCAAAGAGATGCTGGCACATACCAACGGGCTGAAGCACTGTATGAAATGAGAGGATGAAATACTTCATGCATTCACATACTGTGGCTTTCCTAGTCACATTTCATTAATGTTTTGCTGAATTTTAACATTGCCTTTCACGATTTTGTTTTTATTCCAACAGCAGAGGGCAGT
>VXAV01001692.1:72356-82986 GCA_013399715.1 Alectura lathami
GCTCCCCGCGCCCCCCCCCATAAAAAAAAAAAAAGAAAAAAAAGAAGAGAAAAAGACAACATAAGCCTTAAAAGCAGAAGGTGTGGAATCTCCTGTGGTTTTAAGATTCATGAAACCAAAGAAGTGAAGAGACATAATGTCTTAGATGTTGCATAAAGCTGAAAACACTATTAGAAAAGAGAAGCAGAGGTCATCTTTGGTGCCGTAAGGGAAACACTTTCAAGCACCTAAACCCCGCAAAAGCATCTGAAAAAGGCAATAAAACACTCAGGAACTCTCAGCTTGAAATGTTACATGGACTTCAGAAACATTTACTAAACATGTCACTTCTGCGAGCCCTGGCTTCGGGAAAGCTTGTACAGTCTGCAGCGCCCGTACAAATGCCTGGATGCTTTCCTACAGCAGTTTCCTAGGAGGATAATGTATTTTAATGCACCAAAATGTGCACAGTTAAAAATCAGAAGAGGGTAGCACTACAGTATTCAATTATGACGGATGGGTAAAAGTGGGCATTTGGCTTATTTCACTTGTCTCAAGCCAAGCACGTAACACTGATCTACTGTTAAGGGGCTGGGAGGCTTAAGTTTTATTCTGCCAGTGGCAGATGTTGTTTAGGATGTTCCCAAATCCTCTGGCTCTACTTGCTATTGGCCCTTTCTCAGGGATCCTGACCCCTTATCAGTGCTGACTGCCAAATCACCTCTTTCTGCGATAGCTGACACTTACAACAAAAAGTGAACTAATTTGAAAACGTCTAGAAAAGAGCAATAAAATTTGAAAGAAGATTAGAGAAGTCTAACTTCTGAGGCTTGGTTTAGTCTAAAAGAAAGAAAACATGGGAAAACTGGAGTCTTAAAACATGTGAAACAGACTAAAGTAAGGTTTGTTCTCAGATACAATCAACAGTGGTTGAGACCATCTAGGGGAGCTGCTTCCAGCCATGTGCCAAGCCCTACATACTCAGCTCTACCTCCTCCCTCTTCAATTTGGTTTCACCTCTGCTGCTTAGAACAACACAGCATGCAAAGGAGGAAGAATCTCTTTCGGAAACTATTTCCCTTGAGGTAATCCCCCAGTGAAGGGAACAACCTGACTGTTTAGTAGATCTATTTTTCGAAGCTCAGATTACAAAACCTGCTACAGCTGCTTTGCACACCACATGCTCCTGGTACCAGTTTCTCCCCTCGCCTTTTGACCATACTTTCTCTGATCTAACCCAAGAGGTTCAACCTGCCGAACATAAGGTCTCAACCCCAGCTTAGAATAAACTCCAACACTACAAATTAAGCTCTCCTCCTCCACACACTTACACATCCTGCACCTGACCCGCTCCTACCTCCTGAGATGGAAGGGAGGGTTAAGACACAGGCAGGTCACTCTGCTACATCTATTGCAAAGCACCACCACTAAGTGCTGGAATTAGAATCGCAGAACTGTTGAGGGAGAGGGGAACCCTCTGCAGGTCACCCAGCCCAGTCCCCTCTGTCAAGTAGGGTCAACTCCAAAGCTGGATCAGGTTTTGCTCAGGGCCTTGTTCACCAAAGTTTTCAAAAATGCCAGGGATGAACACTTCATGACCTCTGTGGGCTTTCTTCTTTAACCAGAATCTCCCACGTTGCATCCAGCAACTCTTACCGCCTGTTCCAAGCAAGGATTCAGTTCAGCAAGCGGACAGGAGAAACTCCTGGAACAGAGCCAATTGCCATCACCTGTTGGAACAAATGAAAGCACATGACCACCACAGAGCCCTGCAGTAGGGCTCAAAGAAACTTTGAGGCTCAAAGGCCTAAAAGTTAATGTACCAGCAACAAAATAAGCCTTGTTCCACTGGACCTGAAAATAGGCAATTCCCTAGCTGCGAAAAGTGAAAACACGTTGTTACTGAGGGACGCGGATCTGTAGCTCCAAGACTTCACACACACACACACACACTCTCTCTAAATGTTTCTGTCTTCAAAGGCCACTCTTGCGTTACTTGTGCTACTGGCTCACCGTTGAGAATCCCATGAAAATCACTAGCAAATCGTCCAAACTCAGAGGGAACAGAAGCACCCTACAATTAATTCAAAAAAAAAAAAAAAAAAAAAAAAAAAAAAAAAAAAAGACAACAAAGAATCATCCACTGTTTGACAAGGCCATTGGCACCTTCTGGCCCTCCACCTTCGCAGCAGCAGTGATGCCACCCACACCCATGTCTCTGCCATGCTCTACTCCCCACCTTCCGCTGCCCTGGGGAAGGCAGCAAGAGTCTAGGGGGAAACTGGTCATCGGCCCTGGCCCTTCCCAGAAGCCATCGAGAGCTACGGAATTTCTATTACACACTTTGGTCAGCAGCTGAACAGTTCCTGGCAGCATAGTTATTTGCATACAAGCACAACGAGCTGAAAAAAAGGACAGACTATTGCCAGGTATCGAGGGTGAAGACCAAGGTAAAAGGAAACGAAGGTTTTCTCACTCCTGCTGTCCTGGTGCAAATCTATGAAGAGTATTTCTGCTTATCACCAAGGCTTAAGTACTGGGGCAACACGTATCCAACCAGGCTGTCCATAACTGAAGGCAGGGAACCTTGCACTGCAGCACAAGACAGACGAAGGCTGGGGTCATGTGTGCCATCATCCTGATGCACCAGTCTGGGGACTATCTGTGTGTGCCTTCCTTCAGCTGCAAGCATGCCATGCAAACACCAGATCCTTTGGGATGTGCCAGGACTAATGGTTGAAAGTTGGGTTCCATGTGACAACTGGTACGCCACAGCCCTGCTCCACGTAGGGGGTGCTTCTGCGTTGATCCCCATTTGAAACACTACACAGAGGCAGGAAATCCCTCTTTCATCACACTCCAAATGCAAATGAGAAAATTCTCTAATATTTGTACAGTAACTTCCCCATTATTCTCATCTTGTAACAAACCAACTGTGTCTATTCTGTGCTCCTGGAAACAGCAGAGGTACGGATCAAAAAAGCTTAGGATCTACAGATGCCCATCTGCTGATGTTGGGAAGCCAGAGCCCAAAAATAAAGCTGTAGTAGAGTTCAGGAGCACGGGCACTTTCACCCAAGTGCTGACCATCCATATCATGCACGTGCCATCAAACAGCATTTTCTGGACTTTCCTCTGTGCTGCTCCCTGAAATACACGGCAGGACCAGAAGGAACCAACAAATTTTTACAAATTGTTGGCAGATTTCAGCAACCAGCAAGTCATGACGTACTCCAAAGTACCAGGCCGTCCTTACCAAGTGGCACAACACATGAATTGTCTCCAACAACAGAAATGCTCACTGAAAGGGAAGTCTGTTCCTGCTTCTAACGTTATAGCTCCAGCACGCTTAGTCACCTGCCTGCACAAACAGCCATGTCATCAGCATTTCCCTGAACGCTCTGCACAGACATGCTTCCACACAGATCAATTAGACACAAGTTTTGTGTATGCACAGTGACATCTGTTATCACAGTTTGGGAAAAACACATACATTTTTAAAGAGATCCTGATCACACTCTCCATAACCCCTGAAGATGAGACGTAATTCATTTATTTTCAGCGAGAATGTTTCTATTCAAAAGGAAGGAACACTGACTGGCACAGGTGAACAGAGGGAAGCACTTTAGTACAGTCACTAAACCAGTACACAAAGAACAGCTTAAGAAAATATCGCTCAGTCCAAGTACACGTGTCTATTGTTTGCCTCAGAATGTGTATAGGGGCAAATGAGGCAAAGGCCTCTTGAGATCCAATCCTGCATTATATTTTTATAACTTGTTCATTTCTTCAGATGCAAAAATCACTGCAGAAAAGCAGATAAAACACTGAAACACAGGGCTCACTTCAAATTCATCCTAACATAATAAACTGGAACCCCAGGAAATCTATGTTATTAAAATGAAACACTTCAGGAATGACAAATATCCATCACTGAACTGCGACTTAAACATCAGTTGAGATTACAGGATGGCAAATGTCTTTACCACGAAATGTAGGGCTTGTTCTAGACCATTATTATCACCAGTCTTGGTTAAGCATGAGACCATGAAAGAAAAAAAAAAAAAAAAAAATTTTAAATGCAGCTCCCACCAAAAAGGAAAAGGATGTCCCCAAATTCCTCACTGTCTTCTTTTCTGTGCTCTCCATTTCACACCATTGCAAGGACTGTCTAAGGCTGAGAAATTACAAAGGAATAACTTTATTAAAAGTTTGTTAAAAGAGCTTGAAGCATAATAAAAGCAGAGTCCAAACTTTTGGAGACTGATTATTTTACAAAGCCACTCTTAAGCTTAAGATCTTGTGATTAATTTTCTAGTAATGATGACATCACTTTAGCCTTCAAACAGTTTCCCTGAGGTATTTCACTTTCTGTGCAACTTTGATCTTCCTGTTGACAACTCCACTGAACAGTCACTACCAAGAAGCTTCCTAACCAATAGAAAAATGAACTACTTATTCCACAAAAGAAATTGTGCATGCAACACACTTAATACCCTGTATTGAATACCCTCTAATAGACAGATGCAGAGCTCCCACTGAAGTTTAGCACTGCTATTTCTGTTATAATCATTCCAACCCACATAGTTTTCCTGGCACGCTTCCATGCCGTGAATGTTGCAAATTTTAACCACACAATTTATAAACATCTAAACGTCCAAATGCAAAGACTAAGTACTTCTTATATGTCTTACAGTAAGAATGAACAAATGAACATTTGTATACCACAATAAAATCAGCTTCTGAAAAAATGTATTCAGCAGACCCACAAAGGGAAAATCTGCAGCAAGGCATAAAAGTTACTTTAAATTATGTTATGCCATAAGCCATACTAAACTATATTTCAAAATATAGGTTTCATTGCTATGCTGTGAAAGCTCCTGAACAAATTGGGCTTCACAAGCACGACACACATGGCTGCTTGTTATCCTGCTGAGACACCTTAAAATGGATTCAGTATTATGCTTTACTGCAGGGGCTGCACAAATAACAGGCAGGAAAGGCCCAGGATTTACAGCCACCACTGTTGTGATTTCCTCACAAATCTTTGTGAGCTCAAGGGACCTTGTGACTAGACATTTTTTCCAAACTACTGCCCCATCCTGGGAGCAGGCAGTGAAGCACACAGCCCTGCGCAGGACAGGAGGAGCCACAATGCCACCGTCCTGAGGAAAAGGTGAAGGTGTGACTACTGTGATGATCTACCACGCTCGAGGGGAGCTGTTTACAGCCATCATTTCAGCTGACTTAGACCCCACCAGCTAAACCCAACCGTTGGACATTTCACAGGCACACTTTATAAAATGATTAGATTTTAATCAAACAGCTCCTGACCATCCCTCACAGTCTGGTAACTCTAGCGTGACACGGTAACTCACTCCCAAAGGCAGTGACTGCACCACCAGTGAGGGCTGGCGTCAGGAGGAGATCTCCCACCTCCCTCCCAGCCTCCCTGAGGAGGGAGCAAGGAGGGCAGGCACAGCACAGAACACCGCACAAAATGCAGTTCACAGCGGCGAGACCGAACTCCGGCAGCTCAACGCCAGCAGAAGCCCTCCAAACACGGCGCACGCAACATGCTCAAGGGACACCCACATACGTGTCACTCAGGCAGCAATCCAAGTAGTAAGACAGCAAAACCCCTAAATTAATAATAATAATAAAGAAATACGTTTCCCACCTTGTTTGAGCTGGTATTTAAGGACAAAAATTACCAGAGACGGGGGAAGGGAAAAGTCAGTTACCCGCCTCCCGCCGCCTCCAACCACCACTCACCCGCTCCCCGGGCACCTCCCGCGGGGAGGAGGCACCGACGACCCCCGGCACGGAGCCCCGCAGGCCCCGCAGCCGCCGGGCCGGGCTGGCAGCCTTCAGAAAGCAACCACCGCCTGCCCCCGGCTTTGTTATGGTAACCGCGCGGGCAGCCGGGCGGATACTCACACGCACGGGAGGAGAAAGAGAGACGGGGAAGCACGGGAACCGCGCAGCGCCGCGGCCGCCGTCTCGACGCGAGGCTCCTGCGCCGCCCGGGCCGGCCCCCGCGCGTCGCCGGGCGGGGAGAGGCGGTGCCTGAAGGGGGCGGGCAGGGAGGTCCCTCCCGGCTCTCTTCTCCCTGCCCGCTCCGCTAGGCTCCCTGCTGGGGCTCTCTGCTCCCTTCTCGCCTTACAGGCGTCGGGGAGAGAGCTGGGACTCTCGCTGAGGAGCTGGCGCCCCACGCTGAGGTGGTAGTGCCCCAGGCTGAGGCAGCGGAGCCCCATGGGGAAAGGAAGGGTGCCGGCTTGGGGTGATGGGGCTCCGGGTGGAAGCGGTGGTGCCCAAAGTTGAGGTGATGGCACTCCGGGCTGAGGTGATGGCATCGTAGGTTGAAGTGATGGGGTCTCAAGTTACAGTGACGGTCCTCCATGTTAGAGAAGACACATTTGATAAGACAGTTTTCACCAGAACATGCTCCTCCCTTGAGACTGACCTTGATCTCTGCATCCTTGAGTCTCAGGATAATGATTGCAGAAACATGGACGAAGCTTTCAGGCAGAGTTTCATTACTTCTGCCACTTGGAGTGTTGACTACCTCTGATGACCTTCCACTTTGGCTGGTAGTGTCCTAGGTAGGGTGGGAAAGATTCCAGCTGTTTTGAGGGGGTGCGTTGCAACAGCACATCCTGGCATTTCTTCAGTTGTAGTAATATGACTTTTTAACAAAGTAGGAAAGAACTATGTGAAAAGAAAGACTACCAGTTTACTGATTCATACATTCAAAACCAAAAAATTCAAATTTACTTGACCCCACTCTTCATTATGTAAAGGATTTCATGACGTGATCACAATTTTTTCCTGAGAACTTTGAGCCGAATCATGCCGTGCAGCCAAGAGAACTGTTGTATGTACAGCCCGATTTCATTTGGCAGGTGAACACACACACACACATCTGTGTATGTGTGCATGCATATAAATATGCACACATTTTCAAATACATACAGTAAATTTGGCAGAATACTACAAGAAAGAAAATCTCTTAAATGAATGACCTTAACCAGATTCTAATCCTGCTTATGCTACAGAGTGTTTAACGGAGGTTCTTCAACTTATTTAAATTAACTTTTCATATTTGATGTTCTATTTATGATCTTTAAGGTCCTTTCCAACCCAAACCATTCTATGTTTATACAGAGGGTGTAAAAAAAAAGTCTACACATTTTAAGAAAGGAAAAAAAAAAATGTATTAAAATGGTAATACTCAACATATACTGATAACAAAAGTCACTTTTGACTTCTGCAATTACAAGAGGTGCTCAGAGTAGTTATCACCAGCATCCAGACACTCTGATTACTTCAGAATGATCTTGCACTCCTCGAATGACAACCATGCTTCTGCCGTTGTCTGTGACTGCCCTGCCTGTCGCATGGTGAAGCCAGCACTCATTCGATTGACACCATCCTTTGAGCGAACGTCAGACTGCACATCGCTATCGTAATTCAATTCAACTTCAAGAAGAAATACACAGGTAACATCTCTTTAAATGTGTATACATTTTTTTGGCACCCCCAGCATTTCATTCTCACATTTCTGGAACCTTACTGTTGAAATGCTGAATAGTCACAACTGCAGTTGAAATCAATGGAAGCTGTATTTAGAAAACATCAAGTGCTACAAAACACTAAGCATTCCAAAAATTTTATCTCAGGTACCACACGTTGCATATTAAATAGTACTTTTGCCCTTTTTTTTTTTTTTTTTTTTTTTTTTTTTTGTATGCATCAGGTTTCTAACTGCAAATAGGCAAAATACCATTGTCTCAAAAAGTATAGCAAGGATAAATCCATTAATGCTTGTAAAGCACTCAGCCTAATTTACATATTCTGAAGAAATGCAGGCAAGAAAATTTGATTCTTTTTTTAATGTGAGAGCTGTTCGGCTAATTTTCAGTAAAGGAGGATTGGGGCCTAAAGGAATGATAGTAGTAAATTGCCAACCATTATAGCAACATGGTCGGAGCCAGAAAGGCTCACAAAACAGAAGGTAAATGTGGAAAAAAAAAAAAAAACCTTTACAAAAATATTAAAATTAAGCTTGTCTAAACACGTGGAAGGTGCAAATTTATAAAAGCTAAAAGTCTGCAGTACTGTGAAGGTGAAAGCTGCAAGATTGTGTTCACAACACTGGGGCTTGGTGTAGGGTAATTACACTCCTTACTCAAAGGAAAAAAGTGAACATGCTGACCTTCCCCAAAATCAGACATAATTTCTGCTTTAAAATTAGATTTAAAAAGCCTTTTCTTTGTAAGAAAGATATTTGCTGTAATGCTTGAATAAGGTAGAGTTTGAATAGCTTATCACACAAACTAAATCCATGATGGAATAAATCGTTATAGAAAGATAATAAAGTAATCCCCCAGTCCAAAAGACTCGCTTCTGAACTCCTTTTGTATTGTGCAGAAAAGTATTTTTTGAAGTGAAAAAACGGGAAATTAAAGTAACAGTGAGGTAAACTTGAAAATTACCATTGACTTCAGCCGAGCTAGGATGTCATCTAAAACACCAGGAATTGTATGCCAGGTTGGAAAGTCACACAATCTTATTAAAAACTACAAGAAAAGCAATCAAAGCTCCCTCTAGCTGTGTGGGTATACACCTGAGTTAATTTAGATACATCTAATTCAGGGTATGATGTGTAAATCATGACTAAAATTGGTGGGATTACTCACTCAGACAAGAACAGGTTTTGTGCGTAAGCATTGTAGGACTAAACCTTAATTGTAGGTAGGTCTATTTTTTATCTTCCTCTCCACTTCTGAGAATTAATACTCTAATGAGAAACTAATCTCTGTTTACATAGAACTAACAACCTTACATGTTCTGCTTCAAGTTAATTTAAAAATTCAATTCCCTTAAGTAATTTTGACAGAGGCCCAGGCCGTTTCCTGAATGCATTTGTGGCAGAAGGCCTCTGCACATTCTGTCTTGTTGCTGGTGTGAATCTTTCTTAAGATCCCAGAATAGATGCTGAACTCCGTCCAGAGCCTTGTGTTTTCTGAACTCTGAGGAATTAAGTGTCTGCCGGGATCCAGATCTCTGCTTTTTGTTTTCTACGCAATGAGAATAAAATAACATTACAGGAAACCTTCTGGCCTGTTGGGTCTTCTCCAAAAGCTCTTGGACTCTACAAGAATCTCTCTGTTGGTCTTAATGATATTGGAAGAGCCTTGTGGCCCAAGTTCTGCCCAAGATGAAGCATCAAGATATGTGTATCTTCACTTTCTGTATACGATGATTTTCACCTTTAGTCATGTTGGACACGTTACTTAAATAATCAATTTTGGCCACTGTGGATGGTCTGAGCTACCGCTTAAAAGATCTTTGTGCAGTTTAACATCCATTAAATAGAATGAACTGTGTAATAAAGCTGTTTAAGCTACTGTAAAGGCCTTTGGATCAGATTAAGGAGCAGAGTATCTTTTGATTAGTGACTAAATGGGAGCTGAAATTGCTGCATGACTACTTCAGTATTTTGGGAGGAAACAGATTTCTGTGCAAAGTGCTAACAGAAAAAGGCATGTGTATATGCAGATGAAGAACCTGATGTACAGGTCAGGCTGAACAGTGGCCTCGGTTAGAAACAGCTCAGAAAATACTGTGTATTGTCCATGCTTCCTTTACAGTTCCCGAGCCACACACTGACCCCTAAAACATCTCCAAAGTGCAATGTTAGGGCTGTAACTGAACATTTTCGACACCCGTACTATTCGTGCTCATGGCCTTGGCTTGCCTAATATCTCAGAAGCATTGGAAAGTTCAGAGTTCGGTTTTATAATGGTGGTACTTGCACTCTTGAAATTATACAGAAATCTAAGTGTTCATGAGATCAAGGCCTTGGTATTCACCCCTTTTCTTCATGCGTTTGCATGAACGATATGAATGATAATGCAGTATCATTAATCTTACAAAAGTAACTACTGAATGTGAATAAATCAAGATGTCCCCAACCTCAGGTGCAACAGCAGTTGTTTAAAAGGTAAGATTCAGGGCTCTTGGACACACCAAGCCCAGCCAAACAGCGGCAATTTGGAAGTGTTTCCCAGTAGCCTCAATACTTGTAAGCACTTCTCCAGCGCTTACCTTTCTTAATGGGCTATCTCCCCTTAAAAAGAAGCCCATGAGAATGCTTGTAAAGTCACTCTAGGGGCATCCTGCTTCCTGAAGGAAGGCATTGCATTTTACTCCCACAAACAATCCAGGCGGTAGCTGCTACAACCGTGCAAGTCAACAGGACACGCAGGCACATCGTTCCTATGGCACAAAAATGGCAAAGCTTCTCCCGTGCAGGGAATTTTCTGTATCAGATGCTCTGCCACGAGCAGTTATAAAACACCAGAGCAGAGGGAGCACTGGAGGGCTTCCTTTGGGGGGACTAGAATCACTGCTGTGCCAGTTCGGTCGCTGTTCCACCAGCGCTTTACTGCTGCAGTTCCGTTACCGAGGGTCTCTGGCTGATCGAAGGGTCACGCAGGCCGGGGACAGAGACACCCCCAGGGGAAAGCTCTGCCCTCAGCTCCGGGCCTCAGGGCACGTCCCCCAGCTCCGCCGGGCTGCCCACCCACGGCAGCGCGGCTCCCGGCAGCTCTCCGCGGGATCGGGCTCCCCACCCGGGCCGGCC
>VXAV01001692.1:83802-154816 GCA_013399715.1 Alectura lathami
GGGCTCCGCTCCCTTGCCGTGCCCCGCTCCGCGCGGGCGGGGGTGGGGAAGTTGTGCTCGGGGCTGGAGTCGGCGAGCGCGGGAGGAAGGAGGCTTGGCTCCGCGGGGAGCCGCGAATGTCGGGGGTGCGCCCGCGGCTGGCCGGGTTCCGGGTCCCGCGCTGCTCCTGTGGGTTACACGACATCAGTAGAAGGGGGACGTGGCGAGAAGGGCCAGCGCGGTGTGTCTCCAAGCCGTGCTATGAAGTTGGGCAGCGTTGTCAGAATACCTGTGAGGCGGTGCCAGCGTGTGCGCAAAGCAGCGCAGACCTCCGTGCGAAGATAAGGCACAAGGGGTATTTTGTGTGCTTCTCAACTGTACCAGCTCATGCTTATGAGCTCCTTGTGGCTCCCTGTTTAGGAGGGTTTTTCTGAGTAGAACTGATACCGCAAGGTTTTGGAGCCACAGTCAGAGAGCTAGCCAAAACAACTTTGTTCCCGTCCTGGTCAGCCAGCACTCCGCGGCTGGTCCTGACCCAGGCCTGAAGCAGTACCGCTGGCAACGAGGCTCTGCTCGTGCTCTGCGCGCAGGTGGCAGGGCTGTGGCGTTTGGCATCGCAGCGGGGAGCGCTGTAAGGTGCCCTTGCCCGCGGGCCTGCGCGGGGCGTTAGCAGGCGGGTGCCCAGCAGCAGGGAGCACCACCCCGGTGCTGCTCCACTCCCGTAGTTAACGCAGGATGTCTGAGAGGGCTCTGCAAAGAAACATGAGGTTGGCTTGTGCCGCCTTGATGCACAGCCTCGCTGCCCCAGAGACCCGGTTCCTTGTGTTAGGCAGTGCGCTGTTCCGTCGGCAGCGCGTAAATAACGCTGTTGCTTCTGCGTTTCTGGAGCTGCGGCTGATGCAGCTGACTTTGCTGAAAGCACAGGGTGCTGACAGGGCAGAGGACCTGTTAGAAATCACTGGCGGATGTAGCTGGCCATCTCTCCATCTTGCCAGTCACGTCAGCTAACAAACTGCAGCAGTGCTTTTGTTCTTGTTCCTCAACCCTCAAAGGGAGGGAGTTCGTGTTTGTGAGTGACACGTTTTTCCAGGCCTGTGCTGAAGGGAAACGGGCAGGACGTTGCTGGTAGGCAGGAAGTTTTGCCCAGGGTAGTGACTTCAGTCGATAACGCAACTCGCAAAGGTGCGAGGCGGCAGGTGCGGGTTACGATGGTGTTGTCTTCGGGGTAGACTGCTCTTTCTTTCTTTCTTCTTAATTCTCTTTGCCATGAAGACTCAACATTGTACTCAGGGAGAGGAGGGAAATTGGAAGATGTAGTGCAGAAAGTCATCAGATGCTAGGCAGGAGGTGCCTGCCCTGTCTGTAGTGTGTTAAGTGCAGCTGAGGATCCTTGTGCTGGCTTTTGTTGTAGGAGAGTATTAAGCACCCCGGGAGCCCTGGTTAACAAGGGGCTGTATGTTTCTGCATTTTACCATTCAACTGCCTTACAACAAAAGGAAGGAAAAAAAATAAAAGTATTGCTCATGAATTCCTTCAGATTTGCAAGATTAAGTATTTAAGTGACAGTGCCATAGCTCCACTGATGTCCAGCACACTTATCTGAACATCTGGGTGTGTATTAAATTACATTTAGGTGAACAAAGTGTGTATGTAGTTCAGAGAATCTTTGTGTTAACTTAATAACTTCGGTCTCCCCACAGCCTGCAGATTTGTGAAGCGGACAAACAGTGAAAATCAGTTTAATTTGGGAAGCCAGCATGGAAGGAAAACAAAATTGAATTTATCACTCTTCTATTCTCCCCCTACCCCTTCCTTTGGGAAAAACTGAGAAGGAACGAGAGTGCAGATGTCCAGAGAGAAATGCAGTCGTTTGAGCTGCTGTGCCCTATGTGCATGTCCTTTTTGTGCTCTGTCACTGCCGGTTCCTCTGCGTTGTTCTCTGTTTGTGTCCATCCGTTGGATTCCTCTGTGTAGACAGCGCACACCTGCTCTGGCTTTGTGTGGTCTTGTGTGTGGTGTTTGGATTTACTGCAGCTCTGTGGTGTGTGTTGTTACTTCAGAAAAGATCGGAAATCTGGTGTTTGAAAGCGACTGCCAAAGCAGCGGTGCCCACTGCAGCCCTCTTTCTCGAATTGTTTTTTTACCTTCGCCATGATCCAGTTAATTTTTT
The DNA here is from genome assembly GCA_013399715.1 of Alectura lathami. NCBI lineage: Eukaryota > Metazoa > Chordata > Aves > Galliformes > Megapodiidae > Alectura > Alectura lathami. The sequence goes on from VXAV01001692.1 coordinate 85,952, forward strand.
TTTTTCTTCCCTCCCTGCATGGGTCTCAACATTACACCTGGCTGCGTGGAAGGAAAGGAGTGTCAAAAAGGAGCAGTGTATTTTACCCTTCCTATTCAGCAGCTGTGAATCCAGGCATCTTACTTGGGTTTCTCATGCTGTCAATGTGCAGTTTTGCTGACATAAGCAGATTTGACCCAAAATGGATTCAGGAGCCCCGAGCTCCTTGAAGTACTTTTCCTGAACGTGATTTTGTGTATGTTCAGCAGTTTTCCTGGTGGGTGTTTCAGCAGCATGTAGTTGGAGAAAGTAATGGCAGCATAAAGAAATGTAGGCCATCCACTAAGATTTTTATTTCAAAGTATCTTCTGTATATTTAGCTTGTAAAAAAACCCCTAAATCTTTTTATTATGTGTTCCTACTGTGCTTGTGCCTCCTTATTGTCATTAGGTTGTTACTTTCCTGTTTTCATAGAGCCTTTTGATGCTCTATAGTCTCTGCTGGGAGCCAGCAGCAGGAAGACTGTGATGCTAGAATTTCTTCAGTGTTGGCACGTCATTCGTCCTTCAAGAGTAGGAAAGAGCGCTCTGTTGGCCTACTACAATTTTTTTTTTTTTGGGTGGGGAAGTGGGTCTTAAAGATATAATCTTCTTTTGCATTTGTTATGTGCCTGTGAACTCAGGGCACATCGGTTCATTTTTCATTCTTTGAATTTCACACTGGGGTTAACATGAGGCAACACGAAGCATTCAGTGATAAATATTTACTCTAGTGGGAGTCAGGCTCAGCTCTTGGAAAGTGAGTGGGAGTACTCGATCAACTTCAGAGGGACTTGGATCGAGTTCTTTGTGCTGTGCTGCAAAAATGGAGTTTTTCTTAAGGTCTCCAATTCTAGAAGCGCTTGCAGGGTGAGTTTGGTGCCGTTGATTTCCAAGAATCTGTTCGTGCAAGTGAGTAACTCAGCTGGGGAAGAGCGATACTGGAAGTTTGGAGTTGAGAAATGCAAAGTGCATGCCTTTTTTTCTTTTTTGCCTGAGCTTGCTTCTAGAGAATCTGCCCTTCCAAATGTGAAGCTTTGCTTTGTCCTAAATATTGTGTGTCCACTTCGGAACCTGGAAGATGAAGACTTCTGTTAAAGTCAGGCATCTCAGTAAGGAGTGCTGAGGACTGCAGAGGAAGGTGTGCAATTTATTTTGCACGATGAAGCGTGTGTGTCAGCCTTGTGTGAGAGCTCTGATCACGGGGCATCTCTGGGCAGTGTGCTAGGTTTCTATTAAAGCTTTGTTTTTTTTCCCTGTGTTCTTCTGTATTTTTTATTGGGAAGAGAAGGAAAGAGAGATGTATAGACAAATCATAATATTGTTTTAATTATTAATTCAGATACCTGCAGGAATTAATAACAACAACCCTGGAAAGGACTTGTTCGATGCGTCCCCTTTGAAAACTCAAGCTTGTTCCCTGCCCTGCTGTTAACTTGCATAGTTGTAGGGGAGATGGCTTTGACTCGCATCATGTTAACCGTGGCAGTGAGAAGGAGAACATTTTCCCACGTTTGCAGTGTGAGTTGTGCCTTTGCCAAAAAACTGGCAGGACAAAGTTTTCTTTGCAGCGTAGCATTCTGACTCTGATTCAAAGCAAAGCCTCTGAATAAGGTGGCTGGTTTATCATCTGCATTTAAGTAATGCAGAACCCACAGATTTGTTTGTTAAATTCAGGTGCGTGGGTATAAATGCAGATTAAATGAATGTTGCTCTGTATAGACAACAACCTACCCAGTCTGCCTTGCGGCAATAACAAAAGCAATAAATGTGGTTTGGTTTTTCTTCAGCAGAAAGAGTACCCTGCTTCTGATGTCCTGGTTTTCAGTTTCCTGTGATTGCCAGTGGTTCTGAGCATTTATTTAAAACTCAGCTCCTGACATAGTTGGTCACCCTTGTCTCCTTCTCTTTGGTAGCCCCCCATTTTTAGAAGTATTTTGCTCTTCATTTTTGGCCACTCAGGGAGACTTCTGTGACCATGTCATGTGTTCCTGAAGTGCCAGCACTGACGTGGATTTTTCCTGAATCTGGCATTACAGTGGAGGTACAGGTACAGCTGTGAGGGAGAGGAAGAAATGCTTACTTCCTTCCCGGCTTGATCTTTACACCTTAGTAAGTCTTCAGATGTATTTATGGTTTGTTGTTGGGGTTTTTTTTTTTGTTAATTTGTTTTTACTTTTTAACCTCTGCCTAAAAGCAGCGTGTCTCATTTGCAGGCCGGTTAGGGAATGCCTTGAAAGCTCTAGCACTGCGGGGTTTTTGCTGTTCCTTCTGCTAGTCCTTACAGCCTCTGCTTGCTGCTGTTCTGCTACACTGGTGTTAGCTCCTCTTGGGTTTACAGCCAGATAGTCTGATTGCTGTTGATCTTGTAGTTTGCTGGTTGTTTCTGCACTGAAAGGAGAGCATGTGTTTGAGTTTCATTTATTTTCAACAGAACTGACAGCATGATACTTCTGCTCTTAGTGATGCCTCTTACGTAGGCATGCTAACTGTTTCTGATGATGCAGATAGATTTACTACTAGGCAAGTCCTGGAATTAAAAATAATGAAAAGGTATAACATTGCCTACCAGTCTCAGGAATATTTTAAGATTTTTAGTGTGTGTTGCACGAGCCTCAGGTGTTCGGTTACGGTTTGTGGACAGTTGCAGTTTGGGGCCTGTAGGTGAACATTTCTGCTGCAGTTTATTTGCAGAGATCTGTTGTCTGTAGGGGTTTGCAGGCTTGTGGAGAAGTGAAGCCTTGTCAGGGTGAGAATTACCTGCCCATGTAACTATGAAATGATGATTTGATTCTCACAGAAGATTGGTCTCAGGGGGTGAAATGCTTTTCAGGCATTTAGTTGTCCCATATTCAGCAGTCAGTAAACTTAGCTTTCCACATTTTTATCCATCTTGCATGTTTAGAGATGGTGTGTCGTGGTGTTCTCCTCTTTCTGCTCTTACATTGAGTCCAGCCTCCCCTTTGTGCGTTATGTCAGGCTGACCGTTGGCTTTTCTCACCCTTGTGTTAGATTGATGTCTCATATTTTTCTGCAAATCTGGCAGCTTTTGCCTTTAGGGGGACTGCTTCTTACTTGAAAAGTCCTTTAAGTGACAGAAAAGACATAGGAAGAGAGCCAGTTGATTTCTCCTGACACCTGTGTCGTGCTGAGTTAGAAAGAGGAGTGATGGGCTCACTGGGGTCTCGCTGTCCAAGTCTCTGGCACAGGAGTCACAAAGGTGGAACCAGAAACTCCACAATAAGGTCAAGATTGCAAGTTATGCTTTGAGATTGAAAATGCCATACACGTGTGACAGAAACATTCCGAAAACAAAATCTGACTGAGTTCCTTCTTGTTGCCAGGTCTTGATTTCTTGTGTCCTGCAGAGGAGAGCAGCAAAACTTACATACAGAAAAGGCAGTTGTGGAGGATGTTACATCCTTCTTCAGGCCACCACCATGTTACGTGTGTGGCCCTAGGAGAAACAAGTTTGTGTTGTGTCCATGGGAGGTTTGGGTAGTTGTTCTCTGTCACAGTTACTTTTTTACCCAGGTAAGCATGCACCATGGAAGAGAACAAGGTAATGTTAATGAAATGAATGGGTCGATTCCTTCTGCGTGTGTTGTGATGCCATGTTAAAAGAAGGCAGAACACACACCTTTGTGGGATGAAAAGACACGGGAGGGAGAACAGGCATGCAGGGTTGTCAGGCAGGGTCTCTGCAGCATCAGTGTGTGCAGGTTTTTCTGGCTGCCCGGTTGTTTCCGTAGCACATGGCTCTTCTGGCCTTGAGTCGAGGCCGCAGGTTCTCAGTGTCTGTCGGTAACAAAGGAGAGGCCGAGGTGGTGTTCTGTGGAGTGGGGCTGTGCATCCTGGCAATTCACATAAGCCTTTTTTAATGGTGATATTAAAGATGCCAGCGGAGCATAACGCTGTACTTCTTGCTGAGCAGAAATTTCACTGATAACATGACAGATGATTTCTTGGCTGTACTAATGGGTCGGGATGTATTACCTGAGGAAAGTTCACTGTCCTACCTGTCTAGCATTATACGAAACCCCTAGTAAAAGAGGTTCTGCCCTGATTGTGAAGTTTGCACGCTGCTACACTTGTGCCAGTTTTGAACCCAGTACCTTTAAGATAGAAAAACCCCATATGACAAACACAGTTCAGGTGTTCCAGAAGCTACTGTGTTAGTGCTGATGCTGTAACATGGTAATTGATGTAATGATGCTGAACAGAATGGGATTAATATGCTTTCAGTATGTTCATTTTAAATTGATAGCTGTGGTATCCCCTCATGTGTAGGTGAATGCTGCTCTTTTTGAAGCTAATTTTAAATTACTTAAGTTGTTTTAAACCTGTAAATGGCAGTAATTTTATTTTTTTCATCTGGAAGGGACTGAACTTAGTGACAAAACTTCTGGCTCAGTGCCAGCCTTGTTTTTTTTTTCTTTTTTTTTTCCCTGAGTCTTTCAGACCATTGTTGTCTGCATCTTCAATCGTTCTCAAAAGTATTGAACAATGAATATTGTTCAGAAGTCTCCAGGAAATACGCACATCCTTCTTTTTCTTTTTTTTTTTTTTTTAATCCAGGCTGGAAGCAAAGATAAGTTCAAGGGAAACTTAAGCCGTTCCAGGAAATGGTCATCCCTGTTTGTTAGCAACCTCATTCTTTGCACGCTCTTCCCAAATGCTCCCCACAACTTGTAAGTCATTTAGTCCAATGTTACTTATGTTTCAGTTTGGTTTCTCTCATTCCTCTTTGACAGTAAACTCTGTGGAGTAGAGCCCAGTTGTGGGGCTGTACTGCTGCCATCAGGACCAGTGGGAACATTCTGGGTATTTGAGAGCATCTCAGCGAGAGTTTTGAGCCAAGGCAGATCCATTTTCGAACATCCTTGGCTCAGTCAGGGTTATGCCAACTGTTTCCTGAGATGTAGCACTCTCTCCTTGTAGATGAGCGACATGAAGAAAAATGTGAAAACATTGAAGTCAGGGCTTGCTAGCTGAACCTGTTCTCTGTGAGATGAGACATCTGCATCCATCCTCCCATCTGACTTGAGGTGTGTGGGAAGAAAATCTTCCAGTGAAATCTGCTGGATTTTTCATTCTCTCGGTTGATAAAGCCAAGTTTGGAATGTGACTTTTCTGAAATCCTTCTGTTACCACAGGTGCTGTGAGCAGTTCGCAGGTTGTCACTGTTGTTTTTAAGGTGGCTGGTGCCATGTGCCCTCCAAATCAGGGGTGCCTGTTTATTTAGTTGATTTGTCGTTATTGTCGCAGAAGTAGATTTATTTTTTTGAAAGCAATGCTGAGCGAGTCAGGTTGCTCAGCACCTTGTCCTTTTCAGTGCTGAGCGCCTTCAGGGATGGAGATTCCACAGTCTCTCAGGCCTGCAGTTGTGGTACTTGACCAGCTGCATGAGTGCAGTAATTTTGCCTTATATGTGACTGGAATTCCCTGTGTCACAGCCTCTGCCCTGTGCCCCTTGACCTAAACAGCTGCAAGAAAGAGTGTCTCCTTCTCTCTCCCCTCTCACCTGGTAGCTGAAGACAGCAGTAAGGTTTCCCCTAAGCCTGAACAAACTCAGCCAGCATCACTCCAACGCATTTAAATGTTTATGTTTATTCATATGTTAGATTCTCACCTGTCCTTGAAAATTTGGTTTTGAACAAAGATGAAGATTGTTTTCTTCCTTGCTCTGTGCATTGCTCTCAGTCTGTTCATGTAATGCAATACCTGCTTGGTGTGGAAGATTTCTCAGAAAATCCAATGTGCCATGCATCTTCTTTTTTCCTTCAGCAATTACATTTGTGCAGCTGCAGAATCACCATTGCTAATGGTAGTGTTCACTTTTTACCTTTTAAAATTCTTTCTGATCTCTCCTTGAGCCTTCTCATTGCAAACATTGCTGTTACCAGCTTCTCATTTTAAAAACAGAAATCAGTGCCTTTTAGAAGTCAAATGTATCAACCTTAGAAAACACCGCCAACAAAATGTATTCTTGCAAAATGAAGCATGAGTTTGTATCTCAGGGAAGTGCTGCCCCTTAAACACTGAGGCATTACTGGTGGTTTGTTCTTCATGTGATGTTCCAGACTGAAGCAAAAGGGTCAGATGGTGTTGGAAGCCTGCTTCATGGCAGTGCGTGTATTGCACTGTGCTGTTACTGTGTGGAACAAACCAGGTGCCGTTGTGGATCCACTCTTAAAGCGTTTGTGTTCCTTCCTCTGCTGTAGAGAAGTCCTGAACTGAGGGGCAGATAAGGGGTCACATGAAGAGTTCGGTGTTTATGATGTATCTCGGCTGGAGTTTGAGCTAGTTCTGAAGTAATTTGGCTAGTGCTTCACGAGCGTGCTTACTGGTGCTGTACACCGGAAAGAAGCACTGCAAACCATGTACAGACGGGGACTGTGGATGTGCAAGTTGGTGGCTTGAGGTTACTGACCTCTGCAGTTATGACTCAGTTTAGAAGAAAGATGAATCCTGTAGGATACCCAGGCTAGCTTAAGTATTAGAGAAGATTGAGTATGTTCAGCACATAGCTCTGGTCTGGGTTGTGGCCTCCTGCTTAAGAGCTTGCTTCTTGGAGAGGCCTGAACAGCTTTGCTCTGCAGAGCCTTCTGAATCCCATTTATTTCTTTATTTCCCTCACGATGGATTTGGGGTGTTGAATGTATCTGCTAGTCTCCGTTCTCTTTTAAATTGGAGTGGTTATGAATCATCTTACATCCTGCTGCAAATAAAGGAGAAAAATCTTGCAGTAATTGTGTGACTGGCGTTAAATCAGCTTAGTGTGGAGAAAGCAGGATAAAATAAGCAGTCAGGAGTGATGTGTTCAAGTCTTACAAACAGTGCTGTTGGGTGTTCTTCTAAATGTCAAAAATACTTCTGGGGACTGTTTAGGTATGGGTATGACTTCAGCTTTTACCAGCGTCGTGTTCAGGTAAAAGGGGGCCATGGCAGCTTGTAGTGGCTCGTCGGTTGGGTAGTGCTCTGTTCTTTTTAGACAGTTTTAGTATTGAAGCTGCAGTTCAGGAGGGGCTAGAAGGGCTGCGGATGGAGGCAAACATGCTGAAGTCTTGCTGCTGTTGTTGGGGGCGAGGAGAAAGGGCTGGAAGACGGCAGCAGTGGCCTCACAGCAATGGCTGGAGGAAGCCCGGCGGTGATACCAAGCTCACCCAGATGCTGGAAAGCACCAGCTGTGAGTGGAAGGAGGGCTCTCGCAGCCTGGGAAGTCTGGCAGTGGTGTGCGTTAGGTGCCAGGGTCTCTGATCAGCTTTGTTGTGCTGTTACAGCTGTGCTCAGACCCCTCCCTCTGTGCCTCATTAGATGTGCTTCGTACTGGACTGCATGCGTGTATCTGCAGTAGAAGGATAAGGTTACACCAAAACACACTGAGCAGCAGCCTGCAAATGGGCTGAAATAATGGCAGAATACCTTTAGAAGCACGGAGAGTGTTTTAACTTAAGCCCTCCTTAAAGCTCTGTTGGTGCATGCTGGAGTTGCTGGGGCATGTGTCAGAAGTGCCATCTCCTTGCAGTGCAGCTGTGCTCCTTTCTGGATGTAAGAAGTGAGCAGGTATAGCTGGGCAGCTGCCTCCCCCTTCCCCAGCTGTCTGCCACCACCAATTTTAGTTACTTGCGTCTGTATGAGTCTGAGTTCCCATCAAGAGGAATGAAGTAAGCAGAGTGGCAGTGGGGACAATTTCTATTTCTGATTTTAATTATACTCCTTTCTATATAGGAACAGCATGAATCACAGAACTCTGTCAACACCCTGAAAAATGTTTCTTCATCCACCCACCTGTTTGGACACTAATGCTTCAAAATAGACAAATGTTTGTATTGTGCAGCAGCTTAAAATGCAGTGGCCAGAAATATTTTTGAAGGAAGAAGCCCAAAAGAATGTCAGTTAAAATTACTGTAAGAGAGCTAATGGCTTCAGTTTTATTTTAAAAGTGTTTAATGAGGCTACAGGAGGCCCATCATGGGACAGGCTGCGCAGATTTTGCGTTTGCTATTGACGTGTCTCTCTGACATCTTGTAAAGGTGTGAAAATACCAAATAGAAGACTTGCAGTTGTTTTGTTAAATACTTGTCCTGTGCTCGATGCACTGAGTTCTGAATGGATGCAGTTCCCTTCTACAAACAAAGCAACCTGAAGATAATTTGGCAAGTTGTATAGTGTGCAATACCCAACAGTGGATATCCACGTGTGCTTAATGCACACTGTACAGGGCACATGTAGAAAAGTGACACTCGTGTATTTAAATCATTTGGAGTGCCAGGCTCTACATACATGAGGAAAAAAAAAAAAAAAAAAAAGAGTATTATTACCTTGAATTCTAGTTCTGTTTCTATCATTTTTTATTCCTTCTTCCTTATGAATGTTGTCTTTGAATTTCAGAGTAATTGGTCTGGGAGCTCCCATGATTCAGTTCAAGCAAGAAGAGTGGTCATTTCTCACAATATGGATAAAGCACTGAAAGAAGGTGAGTCTTACCTTGGGCAAAGGAGCACTGGGTTCTGGATATACCTCTTGTCCTCTTACCAAGCCATGGCTGCACAGTATGCCAGGATGTTAGAAGGACCCTGGGTTCTTCTTCCTTCATATAAGAAATAAAGCCTTGGTCTCCCCAGGAGATCTGCTGCAGTGAGTAACATGATGTTATGTTTGCAGTTGAACGGACATCTTGTTATTTTAGCTGCTGGTTTTCACAGAAATATGTGAAAATTGAGTCATTTGTACATGGAAAAAAACCCTAACATTTCAAAGGCTCAATTGGGTTTCTCTGGACTGATAAAATCTAGACTCTTCCAATCAGTTTTCCCATTTAGTCGGATTCTTGCCGAAACTGAAATCTGAAAACTGAATCTGAAATGAGCATTTTGTACTTCTGGCTGCTGCAGTATATTTGTGGAGTCACCAGCTTTAGGTTGGGAAATGTGAACTGTTTCACATATCAGCACAGAATCGTAGGTGGAGAGGTTATCTGAAGAGAGACAAGAGGTAAAGTGAGTTAACAACATACTGAAAGTATATTTATTACTGTGAACTTACTTTCAGTAAGTTAACAGTATACTGAAGTGATTCATTTCTCAGAGTTGAGGACCCACTGCTGTGACAACTGACTTGCTTTACTGCTGTTTCTTTTGAGAACAGCTTCTACCTTCCATTCACACTGAATTTTGGAGAGCAAACTTGTCAGGTCGGTTGTACTTCTTCCAGGCCTAGTTACATGACTAACAAAGCCAACTTGTCCTCTGGTACGCAGTTTAACAAGGATGAGACTTCTCACTCTACCACATGTAGATTTAAGTAAGCTTTTTTTCTCCCCAAGATGTTTGAGTCAACTTGAATTTGAAATGCTGATTGAGTCCAAGAAAGAAACATTTTACTTTTGTATTAGGGTAAAATGATCAAGCTCTCTGAAAATGGGCAGGATACATTCCTTGCCCTGTGACAGCTCTGAAATATATATTTTAATACTATGAACACACTTTTACAAATTCTTAGTTAAAAAAAAAAATAAATTATTTGCAAAAAAAATTGCTATCTGTATTTCTTTCATTAGTGCCATACTCTATGCCAATCAGTCTTACAGTGAGGATTGAAGTATTTGTAAAACCTAGGATTTTTTGTCAGCTTCCTGCTCTGCAGAGCTGAAGTGCAATTCAATGACATGTTTTAAGAAGTCCCATCTGTTGAGAAGACTATCAGTTCTGGGATTTTGGTCTTGGGGAACAGTTCAGATTCCTACTGCCACGTGAGATTTTGAGTAGATGTCAGGTTATCACGGTGGGTGGGGTTTTGCAGTGCATTTTTAAATCAGATTTTACTTTTATTTACGTTACCCTAGAGATGCAAGGGTAACGTGTTCAGAGGAGCTGTTCCAGAAATGCTGTTGCTGGTTATGAAGAGACAGCCTTTTGGTTAATTCTGATTTCTTCAGCTGTTCTTCATGGTCTGTGTAATTAAGTTTGCCTTAGATTTGCAGTTAGTTGCTAACTGCCTTACATCCCTGCCAAATTACTTGTTGACTTTTGCTCTCATGCCACATTTTTGCTGATGTTGCTGCCAGTCTATGTGAACTTTTCTCTCTGCTTAGAGTGGCTCCCCATTACTGCACAGTTTACCAAGGTTCTGTGATGTCTCTCTCTTGACCAGCTAGCTGCCACCTGCTTTATTGCATTTTTCTTTGTTCTCGTGGTCTGTTAAGGCAGTTGGGAAGACAGGCATCATTGATCATCCTTAGTTTTAATTGAAGGAGTTATTGATGTTTCCATTTCAGCCATCAGTGTAATTTATTAAACTAATTAATATCATAGTGCTTGGACAGTTCTGTGATACTGCCCAGCTGACAGTATCTGCCCTTGTCTTAAATAGCTTCTCTTGCTGAGGCCAGTACAAGAGAAGTGTTTGGAATTGACACTCAGCAATGTCAGTCACTTACTCCACCAAAAAGGAACTGTTGTTCATGTCTGTTTACAGCTCTGTTCTCAATTTCTCTCCTATTTCCCACTGAGAAGCAAGTAGAACAAAAGGACAGTGCTTCAGAGCGCTCCTTTGCTCATAGCTGTAGAGCCCTTGCGTAAGCTGCAGATGCGAGGTGGGGAAGGCTGTGAACTAGCCCTGCTACCCTGTGATACGGTGTGTGAAATCTGAGCGCGCGAAATCCGAGCAAGTGTGATGTCTTACAGAGGTTTTTGCTTGTTGAATACAGCAGAAAGAAAACTTTTTAGTTTTAAACCTTTCTTCAGCCAGCTGGCTGGCTAACACTGATGTGTTTTTCCAGAATCTTTTGTGCTTTTTATTGGTAGATTGATTGGATTCTCGTTTGCCCTTCAGCTCTCACGCAAAGAAAAGATGACCCAGTTTTACGAACGCTTCTAGCCTTTGCTTCTGGTACTTACAGTTCCTCACCTGGTAGCCTCGTGTTTTCATCGCGCATCATGTGGCAGCTCAGGAATGCCTCTGTGAGGAGAGGCCATGCTCGGCCAGACCCAGCTCCTGCTGCTCAGCACGCTGTGGAGGCTGAGGGCTGTGGCTGTCGCTGGGTTTCTGTGCTATGAGTGTAGCCGGTCTCCCAGGAGCTAAACGTCATCTTCTGATTTTAATTGCCTCATGTCCTGTTATTATTTGTCATGGCCAATCTTTGTCTTCACCACCTTAGTGGTATCAGGAAGTTTGGTCTTTGTATTATTTACCTGCTTCTCTGCATCATTTAGAACAGCATGGTACAGATCCCAGCAGAACTCTGCTTATGAAATTCTTCTGCTGTGAGATTTAGCTATTTATTCATGCTCTTTGCTTCTTCCCCTGAAAATATTTCATGCCAAGGAGCCATCTCTTATTCCATAGCTGCTTAGCTTCCTTAAACCCTGTGTTGAGGCAGACTTGTTGAAAATGTTGTAGGGACTTGATAAGATTACACCTGTTGATCAAATCTTGCCTATCTGCCTTCTTGTTGACCCTTTAGATGAACTGTGCTAGGTTTGTACATCAGGACTTCCCTTTGCAAAAGGAATATTTTCACAGTCTATCTCATTTCGCAATTTAAGATCCACACGTTGACGTTTAGGGGAAAAAAAAAAAAAAAGAATGCAATACCTTCTCCCACTCTATTTGAACAGCTGTATTTTTTTTTTTTCCGCAGCTCTCAAAAATCAGTTGTTTGGGTCCTAAATTTGTGCAAGGCCTAATTTGAATTCATGTTGTCTGTGCTACTGGGATTCAAACGGTTGGATCTAAGAACTCTCTTGGCAGAGAGTACACGAGAAAAATCATTTGAACAGAAATTTGTCTGATACCTTTTTAATGTGTCTCCTGGGTATTTTTAACACATTAGTTTTTCCTCTATTGTTTATGTATTTGGAATCTTCCACGTTTCTTCTACACATCCATAGTAAGTATTAAGCAAATGTCAAGAAAAAATTGGTAAAAATAACAAACAATGTTGGGAGACTTCACTGGCATGGTGTTTTTGCATAGGAGCAATGAGAACATGTAGCCTATATTAGAAATCTGTCAATTTCATCAAGGACAAATGATGTAAAATGTGACTGAACCAAGAAACATTTTTCCAAGCACAAACTGAACAACAGAACTCAAATCTTAGCATCACTAGTGCTAGTGGCTGGGACTGGTTCCCAGTCCCTGAAGTCTGGTCGTTAGCACAGCTTTTTCCCAGCCTGTAGCGGCGTGGTGTAAATAAAGGTTTCGTGAGCATGAGAAACTTCAAAATGAAGTATAAAACTTCATCATCTCGAGCTGTATTGTATAGTTAAAACCTAATAAAGTCCAAAATACATCAGGGTAAATAATGGCCCTTGTCCCTTTAAATCTAAAAAGCAATGTCTTGGAAATTATAGTGTTGGTTAGTAACTAAGGAGTAACAAAATATTTAACACTTACTTCTGCAGAAGTTCATTGCCAGGTAGTTAGGACACTATGGTCTGTCACCTTCTGCTAAACTTTTATTTAATGTCTTTTTCTTCAGGTGTATGCATTTGCAGAAGGACAATATTTCAGGTCTGTGTTTTGAGAAAATGGATAGACAGTCAGCGTTACTCAGATTTCTGTGTTATTTTTCATGAACTTGGATAGTGAATCTTAGCAGTGTAGAACCCTCTAATGTGAAGCTCTGCATATTGCAGCTTTGAAGTCAGTCTGACCCACTGGCTCTTGCGGTGTCACTGAACATTAAGAGAATGCACAGGAAGAAGGTGTTAGCAGTTAGTTTAGACCTCTGTGGGGTTAGAAATGGAAGGAAGGCTCTGGAGGGTTGTTCTCACTAACCCCACGTAAAGCTTCTGGCTGTGTGCGCGCAACTCTCTTTTAGTTGACAGTCTTGAAAAGAGTTATGGAAAAGGCCCAAATTCAGCTTCATGCTGGAATGGCTTTTAATTGGGTCCTAACAACTGGGGACTCAGAGCTACTTAACTACTTTAGAAAACCCCGTGGAAGTTCCTGCAGTTTTGCACCAGACTTGTTGGCGGCACGGCATCTGAAGAAACTTGCTTTATGTTTGTATCGTTTTGGAGAGGAGTTGCTAAAAAGCGCAGTTATAAATTCAGGCTCGGGTTGAACAGATGTTCTGAAAGAGAAGATAGTCTAAGGGAACAGACACAAGCTTTGCTCTTGTTCGTGGAGACGTGGCCAATGCAGATAAGGAGCCACCACTCCTCTGTGCTGTGACTCGGCTTCTTGGGCAAGGGGTGCTGAAGGATTATACTGCTTTCCAAACTGGAGAACTTCTGTGTACTTACTTATTTCATGTGTTTGTTTATTGAAATGTTTGTCTGAATAATTCATTTGAAAGCCTTGCAATGACTTAGTAAATGACTTTTAACTCGCTCCATCGCAGTGAAGTGACTCGGTTTCTTTATAAACCTGAGGAATTTGACTTCTAAAGCATTTGGCTAGAAGCTTCTATCAATTTTAATATTTTCTTTTGAAATGTTTTTGATGAAGTGATGTAGGATGAAGTCTGCTAGTATTTCAGGGAGCAAAATTGCTCATCTGAAGTTGTTATGCTATTACTGTGTTATTAATTCATTGTGTTAGTGCCAGGGAGCTTTTGATAGTTTAGTAAGCTGCCAAAAAGCTCCTATTTCCATCAAAGTGGAAACTAAGAAATACTGGGGTCACATAATGACTTTAAACCATGGGCTTACAATGACAAATAGGGTGTATTTCTGACATAAACCCCAAACCTCTGGAATGAGGATGTCTGATAAAGAACCTGCTCAGGTTACCAGGCACAGAACATTTTTTCCTCCCTTCCTGTTCCATTACTCCTTTGGTTGTTCCAATCTGGTTTTCATCCCATTCACCTCCCCCCCACTGCCAGCTCTTTCCCCACCTTGCTGGCAGTGCTCAACGTGGCACATGCACACTTCCTGAACACCTCCTGCTCCCTCCTAGAACTCCAGGGACACTTGCTAGTAAGGCTTCTGTAAAACTGGAGATACAACAATATTGTCAGAAAGTCAAAAAAGTAGAAGGTGTTGTGATGGCACTTGCCGTTACAGTAATCCTGCTGCATGTAGGTACAGTTTGGAATATCACCTCATCTCTGAAGTTCATACTGTCTTGCTAATCTACTTGTTCTCTTTTATCTCTAGCTGTTCTGATCCTATCATGTACTTCCTGTGGTGGTGTATATTTCTTTTCAAACACAAAAATCTTACCACCTCCTCTTCAAACTGTGACTTTGGCGTGGATGCTGTTGAGTTGGTATCTGAGGGAGGTTGGTTTCAGTCTGTAACAGCCTAGATACAGCCAGATTATACGATAGTTCATGTAATCAAATCCACCATTGAGACTCAGATATTAGCTTGAGGTTAGTGTGTGGCTAGTAGCCTGACTGTCTGAGCAAATCCACTTACAGGCTTTGCTTTGCAAAGTGACCTCCAGTAACCTGTTAGGTGCAAATTTGTGTAGCTTTGCCAACCTGAGGCTCGGGTGAGAATTTAAAACCTGAAGAAGGAGATACAAAACCTGTTGCCTGTCTGATTATTGAGGAGAGGGGTGGAGGACTGAATTTCTGCTATCCTGGTGCGCCTTCCCCTTTTGCAGTTTTTGCTATTTATTGTTTTTCTTCTCCTTTCAGTGTTTGACTACAGCTACAGAGATTACATCCTGTCCTGGTATGGGCAACTCAGCAGAGATGAAGGGCAGCTGTACCAGCTGCTGTCTGAAGACTTCTGGGAGATTGCCAAGCAGCTGCGACAGAGGCTGAGTCACATTGATGTAGTTAAAGTCGTCTGCAATGATGTAGTGAAAGCTTTACTCACACACTTCTGTGACCTTAAAGGAGCCACTGCCAGGTAAAACCAGCACTGCGCATTTCGTTGGAATTTTCTGCTTGTGCCTTGCATTCAGATGTGCTATATCAAAGCAGTGAAGAATGTAACATTTTCTTATGCAACTGATAAAACGGTTCAGGTTTCTTACCAGATTTAGAGATGTAGCAGGCGGCAAGGCGTCTATAAGACCTGTGGAAGGAAACGTTTGTCCTTTTTTTCTCTGACTTCAGATTCACTGCTGTTCCCATTTGATCTTTGAGTCCTTTGCTCACCGCGGGAGGTGGGCTGTTAGAGCAGTTCCTGCAAGTGGTGTGAACCTGCAAGGAAAAGGAGAGGCGCTGTCAGAGCAGCCAGCGAACAAGAACATAGTTATTTGCACCTTTCCCAAAATAGCACGAGGATTCATTCCATTCAGTTTCCCATTTCTGCTAGCCCCAGGAGGGAAATCTTCGTAGTTGCTGTAAGTGGTCCATCCTGTAGTAACTAGATTTTTCTGCTGAAGAGTAGTTGGCCGTGTTTTCTTTCTCTTTTAGGTTACCTTGTTAACTCCATGAATTTCTTTTTGGCAGTGCTCTCTCTGACCGCTTAAAAAGGTCAGCTGTCTCCTAAATACTGTAGTTGCACCCAAATACTAATTGCATGTGGGATCTCTTAGGCCTATGCAGTTCCCCAGTCTGAGTGGACGGTTCATGTCATTGTGTGTGGAATTTGGGCTTGTATCTGCATTTACCTGCAGTTATCCTAACTGAGACTTGCTTTGGTTATTCAGATTCATGCCATACATTTTACATTGTGAAATTGTTCTGCCTACAGTTAAATTCACATACTTTTTAACACCTTTTCAGAGGAAAAAAGTTCAACTGTTTTTGGTCAATGACCGGTCTACGTGTTGCCCTTTGCCCTGTTATGGAGCAGACGACACGGTTAATGTATTTGTGGCAGGTGCCAGTTTTATGTAATCTAATGTGTAGGAAATAAAAATGAATTGCCTTCTACCATAGTGTTCGCTGTGCTGGAACTTGCTGACATGTGAAATCATGGTCTGAGACTACAAAGTGTGTTGCTTTTGGCTTGGAAGCTAGAGTTTCTTGGGAAACTTTTGCTTATATATTATTACAGTTCAAACAGAAAATTCTTTCTGAGGTAGGGAGCACAAGAGATGTACCTAGGCTCACTTCAACTTTCTGTCAACATTTAAAAAACAGTAGTAGATTTAAAATGGAATTCACATGTCCGTCTCAGTGTCTGTACCAACCAATCCAGTTGTGGATGATGAATGTGGTAGCACAGAGGCTGGATTAGAGACAGGTACCTTTCCTGTTGCTATGCCGGCTGAAATGCCACATCCTGTTTCCGCTGCGGAGTGTGTAAGGCAGCATGGCAGCAAAGGGCGTTTTGCCTGTTCTCAGGTGGCTTACAAAGTCCTGAATACTTGTTCCGGCTCAGCAGAGGGTGCTACCCAGACCACTTCATCTCAGTTTTCCTCCTGTATGACAACAGATAACTCCACTGAAGTAACAAAAAGATACTGTCTGTCCCCGGGAGGATGGAGGTGTCAGCTTCTTCAGCACGAAGCTCATGTGTTTTGTCACTTGGGTCTCTTCAGCCGTAGAAATCCCTTTGCTTCTCTGCTTTCACTGACTGAAGCCTGTGGCACCTGACAGATCAGGATGCGTGGTGGGATGAAGGAGGCTGCAGCCCTTTGGAGTAGGGCAGGTGGAAGGAGGCTGCAGTCCTCATCATGCTGCTGCTTTCCCTCTGGCTTATCTTAATCATCTGCACTTGATAACAAATAGCTCAAGGGAAACGGCCACCAGAGGCCAACAGAGAAGGAAAAGTGGGTGTACTTGAAGGAGGGGGAGCATGAGGAGAAGAGGCCACTTCCATGCTGGGTGATGGGAGGCAGGGAACCAAGAGGGAGGTCTGTTCCCCTTTTCTTTCAAACTATCTCTTTGCTTTCTTTAAGAGAGACTGTCTTTCCTGCTAGAAACAGTGAAATAGGGGCAGTGATGCCCCTCTTGCCATGGGCAGGCCTGTCTGGCATGACACAGAACCATGAAGATGGTAGAGAAGACAACTCCAACTTTTTCATCTTGTGTGCATTGCTGGGGGCTCCTTTGAGGTCCAGCTGCTTTTTCTTTTAGGAAGGTGACCATGACATGGATAAATGATACTGTTATTAAGACAGTAAATGCTAGATAAGTGTTGTATAAATCCTGCTGATCTTGATAAAGATGACTGTAGAAATGTGAAGGCTGGTTTTGTCCTTATTTTTTGCAGTGCTTTCTGGTTTGGTTTGGTTTGGTTTTGGAGGTTCATTTTGTTTTCAACGGGTACTTTTTCCAGGTGTGTTTATGATGCTGGCTTGTAAAGGTCTAAATTCATTCTTTTTATTTCTTAGAAAGTTCAAGCAGATCAAGCAGTTTTAATTCTGCTGCAGTGCCAGGAGCCTTAGATCTGAGGACAATACAGGTGAAGAGGTGCAGGCTGCGTGTGGTTCTAGCAGTTCTCAGAATCACTTTAATGGAAGTGGGTGATGAGTGCTGAATGTTCTGATGAAAGTCATTTAGAGCGAGTTGCATGTACACTCCAGCTCACAATTGCCCTGATGGAGGCTTCAATGCAGCTCTGCAAGGCTCTCTTGAAAGACTAAAGCAATAGCAAGACAAGAGGGAACATTTTGGAAGTTTTTTTTTCTTATTTTATGAGAAAGGACCTGCACATAATATCCTGCAGAGTTGGTGTTAATGCTTTGTGGACTTGTTGACCTGGATGCTCTTTATTTACTTGCTTTCTTGCTTCCTGTTTCCAGAGCAGACAGATCTGTCTTGTTTGTCATTAAGCTCCTGGTCATACATGTCTCCGAACCCAGGGTAATTACTGTGGGCTTTCTTGTCCATGGACCAGTACTGCCAGCTCCAAATCTACTGAGCCTGCGAGTTGCATGGGCAGTGTAGATGCTAACTTTGGGGTTGGTTTTAAATGTCATAAATCTCTTTAAGGAATCACCTTTAAGTTCTTCCATGCAGACTTGAGCATTGAGACTATGTAAAGATAACGACAGTGCTTCGCCTCGCAAGCTTGTAACCCAACCACAGATACCAGAGCTCTTGTGTTACTCCTGGCTGTCATGGGCCTTCAACAGAGAGTTACCAGGTGGGCTGAATTAAAACTGAGGGTAGCTAGCATAGACCCTATATTAAAAAAAGGTATTTTTATGAGATTCCTGTGTTGATGAGCTAGAAAGCCCTGTGATAGGTATTACAGAAATGCGGCAGGTCCTGCATTCCTGAGGAGTGAAGAATTGTTAAAGATGTGTTAATACTGGCTCAGAGTTGCTTCGCTATAGCATGGCAAGGAAATTATAACGGATTTCTCTATGTTGGTGGTGTTTAAACTGCTTGTCTTCAGGAATGTCAAAAGAAATCTGCTTTTCTGCTTTTCTTTTTAAAGTGCTGGATAAACTCTTAGGTTTGCAGTAAGGAGCAAAGTCTTAGTGTTGATGATGTTCGGATGGATGCACCATCAGGAACCACATGAAGCTATCTCAAAGCAGGGGAGAGTTGCTCCAGGTGTCTGTGGGACCAAAGAAGTGCACTGCTTGGAACAGACTCCACAGAAAGAAACTGGCTTTGTCAAGCCCTGCTTATGGGCCTGTGTTCACGGTTTCCTGATCTTCCACTGATTTGGGAGTGGCTGAAGAAAACCCATTTGCTTTCTGACGCTGCGAAATGGCGTTGGATGGTGTTAAAAATTCAGAGCATGCTTGAAGAACTCGTAAAATGAAAATTACTAGCAAGTTCTAATAACGTGCAAAACTGGATAGGGAGAGGAATAATGCTTATATTTCTATCGGAGTTACTTATTAGTGCTTAATGACTTTATTAATGCTGGGGAAGTGGAGTGGCACTGCTTTGTGCTAGCTTCTGCTTTTCCTGTTAGTCACCGCGAAATGAACACGATCTTTCTTTGCTCTTGGTAGCATTCCCACAGAGCTGATGATCTAGGTTTCGTAGTCACTGTGTGACCAGGACATCCTAGCTACTGCTCCAGGACAGACAACAGCAGTGGTGTGGTGTTAAAGCTTTCTTTCATGATCACTAGGCAGGAACACATTTGACAAACATTCGCAAATACAACTTGCTCTAATAATGTCCCACGAATGAGGTAGGACTGTCCAGAAAGGAAGGACTGTGTGCATGAGCTCCCAGGCAAAAAAAGTAATCACGGCCTGGTTTTAGTTCAGCCTGTCCCATTGCTGTTAGCACCCAGGAGTCTGTTGTTAGCAGTTAGCCTGCTGCCAGCCAGCTGATGCTCGCCGTGCACCACCTGCTCCCTGGCAGTCAGCTCGCGCTCCTGGCGGTGCTCGGAGGTGGCTGCCCGTGGGTGGACCGACCTGTCCAGAAGAGGAAGGCTTGGCTTCCCCGAGAGATGGCTGCACAGCAACAGCCCAGACTTTCTGTCTGCCAGTCTGCCTGGGACGTGTCTGATTTTGGGTAAATAACGAATGCCTTTGGGGACAGCGTGTGATGCGGGGTGTTTGATGCGCTGTAGAGCAGGCTGTGGGATGTATCTGGAGGTTGCAAGAGGAATGGAAATGCACTGAGGAAAACAGCCAGGTATTCAGCTGCCAGAGAGAAAAGATCCTACCAGAACTAGATAAACAGCTTTTGGAGCTACATCAGCTGTGCCACCTGCGCTGGTTAGTAATGAAAACTGCACATCATCTCATACATTGCTCCTCAGAAGAGCAAACAGTATTCACATCCAGGCTGTTTCAAGGGACTTGTTTTGAAATGCGTCTTGCTTGTACAATTGAAGCCCTCTCCATTATCCACGTTTGAAAACAAAACATTTGATTTGGGATTGAATAAAAAGCTTCACTCAAGTTGAAACCAAATGTCATTTTCCCATTCGTGTTCGTCTGCAAATGAGTTTAAAAACTCATTTTGGCCACCTTGAAACAAATGACTTGCATTATTAGAACAGAATTAGAACTATTATTAGCATGTTGTTACTCTTCCAGCATATTTGCTCCCTCCTGGACTGAAAAGCAAAAGCCAGTTGTCATGCAGCACTGCCTGGCACTAGTGGCTGTGCAGCGGGGTGTAACCAAAAACCTCGGTTTGGCTACATACAGTTCTTGGTCACCTTTTCCCACACAGAGGCAGTGGGCTTGGAGTAGCAATTTGAGAGCGAGTAGCAGTGAGTTGACGCTAACCAGGGCAGCAGCCTCCAGCTGTGGGAGGGAAGCAGATGTACAGGTGTGGGAGGAGGCACTAGTATGAGACATGAAAGACCCAAGCCTCAGTAACACCCGGGGGCCTTCTGCTGAGGACCGGTCCTGGCTGCCTCTGGGGGCCCTGGGGCCTCTCAGATGTCGCCGTGTCTGTGTCCCTGTAACCACTGTCACCTTGCTGTCTAACTATACATCTGTGGTTGGGCCACCTTGGGCATGTGGCTGTGAAAGAACCGCTAGGGCACCTTGTCTTTGCTCCTAGAGCCCTTTTCGTATGAAAAGGAATGCGCTGCTGTGACCTGCATTATGGAGTTCCCATGGCACATCCTTTCAGACTTTGTGAGGCACCCAAGATGGTGGAAGAATTGCTCCCTGTTCTTTTTTTTTTTTTTTTCTGTCCATGGTGATTTATTAGTATAAAACATATGCATATTCCAGCCTCTGGCTGCTGATCAAAGGTCTCGGCTCACGGCAGGTTTTCCTGTTTCTCTGAAGGGCTCTGTGATCTCCGCATGCCCGAGATGCTCAGATTCAAGCAAGTGTTGTACTTAGGAAATATGGGATTTGGCAGAGAGGTGACTGCTGGGGCTTGGGAGATGCAGGCTCAGTCCCATCAGAGTGAGCAGTGCCTGAAGTTCAGGGCCTGTCACCCCTTCTGGGTAAGCATGCTGCCCACAAGGGTGTTGTCCCAACCGCGGGGCTGCACGCACCCGCTGAGCCCCTGCAGTCTCATGCTTTCCCTTTTCACACTTTCTGCGCTGCACTGACTCTGTTAACCACGTGCTCAGTTTTTGTTTGCAGAACTACTGAGGTGACTTGTTTGGCTGTTTCCCTGCTCTTTGGGAGTCACATCTCCTTCCTCTGTTTGCCATCGTGATTGCATACTCTTTCTAAATGTGTTTTTTTTTCCCTCTAAATTTGCTTCTCACTTGCAATGCAGATGGATGATAATACCAAGTCTGTTACTGTATGGGTAACAGGTAGTAAAACAGGTAATCTTGCACAGAGCAATTTGATGTAGTCTGTAGGTGGGAGGTTGAAAATCGATGCTTTAGGAAAAGCTAGGTCAAACATACCAGGTATGTACTGTGTGCCAGTAACAAAGGAGGGAATGTACCTTCATTATTTAGCAGACAGACCTGTTTCTCAAACTAGAAATGACCCCAGATCCTCAGCTTGTGCAGTGGTTTCACGTTGGTGGGCAGCTGAGCTCCAGCACACCGCTGTCTCATTTCCCTGGCTCAAAGCTGAGGGGGGGATACAGTGCGATGGAAAGGTGCTCAAGGGCTGAGGTGAGGACAGGCAGATCACTCGCCAGTACCATGCAGGCAAAACAGCCTCAGCACAGGGAGGTTAATGTGATGTGTTGCTTAGTGCTAACAGCAGACCAGAGCAGTGGGAGCTAAGAGCAGACTAAAGCCACCTTTCCCCTCTTCTGCCTCCTCACCCTGAGCAGTGCAGGCGAGCAAGGAATGGGAGCTCCTTCAGGGTCACACTCTGCCCCTCCTCTTTTTTTCCTTCCCATCGTTGGACTGTTTCTATGTGATGCAGTTTTAAAGTACTGTATTTCTGTTTGGGCATATGAAAACACTGAAATATGCCTTAATAAACCTTTTTTTTTTTTTTTTTTTTAAACAACAACAAAATGCATGTAGTTTCAAGTGTTTCTTTACCGAAATTTTTCTTACCTGATAATGGGTTTTGCATATTTTGGCTATTTTCACAAATAGTGGCTAATCGTAGTGTCAGTGTTATGAAAGTTCTCTCTCTCTCTCCTTGCCTCCCTCTCTGTCTCTTTTCTTCTTCTTTTTTTTCTTCCTTTCTTTTCTTAGGCAGGAAGATCCACCAAGACCTTTTTTGCTGCACCCATGCTTGAGGAGCTCTGATGAAGAAGTAAGATTCCTGCAAAAATGTTCTCAAATTCTGGTGTATTGTCTCCTACCCTCAAAGGATGTCCAGTCTGTCAGCTTGCGCATAGTCCTTGCAGAAATACTTGCAACAAAAGGTAGATCAAAGATCAGAGATGATTAACCGTTTGCACCTGTATAGCATTAGTAGTTACAGACATCTTGATGTGTGTCCTGATGCTGCACTTTTAAGTCCTGATATTTAATTTTCAGTGACGGCCAGTAAGACGCTTTATATTTTCAAAATTAAGCATATACTTACTTGACTGTCCTGACTTGATGTCAGGCTCTCTAAAGAGCCTTTCAGGATAAAACCTCATTTGTCCATTCCTTTCTTCTGTTTTTTCTTTTCTTTTTTTTTTTTTTTTTTTTTCCTAGGGGAACCATTTTGCAGTCTTCAGTGGCATTGTTTTAGTGGTTATATGAATAACTCTGACCTGCTATGCTTTATTGAGATGCACAGAATCCATAGATGTGATTATAACTGAATCATGATCCCAGATTTAATCATTTTAGACTTTGATTTATCCAATGAGTTTTTTTTATTGAGAGTTTTCTATTTTGCTTTTTATCAGATACACTTTAATCAGATTGTAAATACACTAGTCATTTTTTTATGTCATTGTATTCAAATTCAGAAGTCATGAAGTCTCAAGTACATTATGCAGTTCAGTTAGCTTTAAATTTCCATTTGTAATGTCACAGCCTCCAAGGCACACGGCAGAAAGAACAAAAACACTTGATATTTCCCAAGTGGGGCTCAGCTTTGTCAGTGTGCATCAGTTTGTGTAATGGCACAAATAGTTCTATCAAGAAGAGAGGTACATGAGGTCTCAAATGTGCTAGGCAGTCTAGGAGATTGGTGTGAAGTTCTTACCAATGTTTTCTATTTATTTTTGCCTTTTATCCGCAATATTCTCTTGAAGGACAACAGTTATTCCTCAGCATAAGGATTTTGTTTCAAAATGTTTTTCCTCTCCAGTACTGAAACCAGTGGTGGAACTGCTGAGCGATCCAGATTATATCAACCGAATGCTGCTCAGCCAGCTGGAGTACAGAGAACAGATGAATGAGCATCAGAAGAAAGACTACACATATGCACCTTCTTATGAGGAGTTCATCAAGCTCATTAACAGCAACTCCGACGTCGAGTTCCTGAAACAGCTGAGGTATTTGGTGCTTCACTGTAGCTTATTTGAAACTAAGCGTGCTTCTTTTGGCAGCCTGTCACTGAGATTTGAATGCACTGTTTTTTCTTCTTAATTCAATTTTAGATTTCTTTTCTTTTGGTGAAGCAGAGACAATAAGGATGACAAGCCACAGTATTCATTAAATCCGTAATATAGTCAGCTTCTCAGCTTGGTGGTAGAAAATGTTGACAAGTTTCACTCCACCTGGAGCTCAGAGCAGCTTGCTCTGTGTGATTATCTGACCTGGAAAGAAGGGTTGTTGGTCCTAATCTTACCGCTAACCAGAACTGTTATTTTCCCTTTTCTCCAGCTCCCTTCAATTGCTGCCACAAGTCAGCTTTCTTCCTAAATGGCTGCAGCAACATCTGAAAGGCACAGCACATTGATCCCATTTGGTGCGCTCCGGGTCATCTGTTGTGACCCAGCCCTTTTGTTAGGCTCCGCTTCATCAGGCCGAGTGATGGTGTACCGAGATGGAATATGTGGGCAGCATAAACACTTCCCCTTGTTCTTTCCCTTGATTCTGAAACCACTTGCATTTCTGAGCCAGGAAGATGCGTTTAGGTGATGGTGAAATGATTTTGTTGCTTGGCTACTTATTGCTCATCTGCTGTAAAATTTGCTCTTTACTCTGGGCCAGTGTGCCTTTACTGAGAGCAGAAATTAGGCTCTGTTAGACTCTGTCTAAAACCTAATTGACATCATATTTGTTAGCATAATCACACTAATGGATCTGCTTGTTTCAAAAGAAACCCAGCTCTCCTGTTGTTGTTCCAGCACATTAGTGCGCTCAGTGTGCTTTCTTTTAGCTGACAGGTCACCTTAAGCTGTGTTCTCTCGTGTCAGGTAGTGAATTTGCTTTATGAAATAATACGGTTTGGGCTGCTCTTAGGTTTCTGCTTTCTAGTTTGTGGAGTCCAACTACTGTCATCTTGTGATGTGTTCTTTTACACCCCATGTAATGTTGATCAATACTTAAATGGAAAATGGCTAGGAAAATTTCTGTTCATTTCAGAAAAAAAAACAGTATTTGATTTTGAAGGCTGTGCTCTTCCTTCTGCTCTACAGAGCCGGTCCCTGAGGAAGCGTTCGTGAAGAGCATTCCAATGTTGGAGGAGGGATTCCTCTTCTGCTTGGTCTTTAGCACTGTGGGAGCACCTAAAGAGGGATGGGCCAACTTGTAGTCATCTCAAATTTAAGCAGTACATTTTGCAAAGCTTTCGTGATACACTGAAGAAAGTTTGCAGATCTATAGCAAGGAAACCAAACAACTGTCTCTATATGGATGAACAAAACAAATGCTATTTTAGGTGAACAAACTAAATGGCATTTCAGGTTGTATTTCCCAACAGTGAACCACAGGAAGAACCTATAAATGAGAAATTAAATCGAATCACTGAGTATTCTGACTTGGAAGGGACCCAAGATGATCAAGTCCAACTCCTGACTCCACACAGCACAACTTAAAAATTAAACACAGGGGAACATGGTTAGGGAGTGGGAAGAACGCTTCCAATTCTCATCCTACAACAGATAAATTACTGGCACATTTTACTTAGCATCTAACTGGGAAACCTGTCTATTCTGGGTAATAATACTTTATTTATCAAAAGTTCCTTTCCCTGGCTTTACTAGAAAATCGTTTTTCAGCAGCTGTTCTGAGCTGGTGCATGGCATTTATGAATGTTCAGTCTCCTCCTTTTGCTCCTAATGTTGCCACGTAACATCTTGGAAAAGAACAAATTTAAGTAGTATTAATTTTCTGTGTAGGCTTAGCTTTGAGGAAATTTGTCCCAAGGCACTACAGTTGCTGGGAAACTCAATATTTCTTTGAAACACCCCTGCCATGCTTTGTCTTTGCAAATGAATTTAATTACTGTCTATTTACTAAAATAAACATAAAACGTGTTGTTGAATGAAGCAGGCCATGAAGCACTGATGTTCCTTAGACTCTTGGGTGACTATGGTCAGGAAAGCTCAAATTCCTAGGTGCCCTCTGACATGTGCATGTGACATATCAGCAGGGGGGTCCTGTTCGGTACCATTTCAGGCTGATTTTGTTGGCACAGCCCCGCTAGGCTTTCTTGTGATGAGAACCAGGTGTTTGTTACCGGGTAGGTGGGGAATAATTCCCAGCTGGGTCAATAGCCACCTGTGGGTGAAGGGATTTGTTGCTCTTGGCCAGGAGATCAGAAGGGGAGAGGCTGTGGGTGCTGGAGCTCCTTGTCAGCAGGCATACCAGCTTTTTGCCTTGTGAAACGGCTTTCCCTGAAGGGCTGGCAATGCTAGCAGGATTTTCCAAGTCTTTCACCCCTTGGTTAGAAGCATTGCCTTTTAAAGAAATTATGTTTTGATTTTGCTGCTTGTTTGGTTTCTATTTTTGGAACTTTTTAAAGTGATGCAGGAACTATTTGTCATAAATTCTGGAGAAAGTTCTGAATTCACGTTAATTTATTAGTTAATTAATGGCTGTACTGGGCCTCTAACTTCTGGTCACTTCATCTCTCAACAGAATTTCTCTCTCTTGCTTTGTGGAAACTTCTAGTTTTGTAAGGGATGTTTGGGGAACTGATGTTTGCTTTCATAAAAAGTAATTTACTGATTACTGATGAGCTGTTCTGTAACTTTTTTTTTTTTTCCTTTCATACCTTTGCTTTGTGCAGATTTGCGTTTGGAAAATACAAAATCTAAAAAAGTTTCCAGAGAAGAGAACATTGTATGGTTATCTACAAACTTCACTCAAAGTCACCCTTCTTATGTTTACCTTCATTGTTGCCAGGAAGTGAGGCAGAGTTTAATTCCTGGTTTATCAACTTCCCACATAGTGTGTTTTCCCTATTTCTTTCAAGGAGAGTTTTACTGTGATATTTCCCCTTCATTTCCCCTCAGATTTAAGTTAGCGTGGATAAATTGGTAGGCTGCTACAAAGGAGGAAGGAAAGATGAATTCTGCATGAAAGATGTGAAACAAATGTACTTCTTCTGTCAGGAGAAGACTGGAGATAAGACTTGATGAGTTAATGTAGCAGACAGTGATAAGAAAATCAACTGGTGGATAGTTCTCATTCTGCTTTAAACACCGGCATTATTCTGTTATTTATTAGTATAGCACCAAAGGTCACTGCACAGCTCATGGGGAGAAAGAGCACTATCTTCGTGTTCTGTGTGACCTTCTGCTTGAGGGATGAGGGAAAGGGACGAACGTGACAAAGAATGGGGAAGAGGGCGGGGTGGGAAGGTGGCAGTGGTGTGTCCAGCTTGTCGTGTACAATTTGCTTTTTGTAGATAAAATGAACGCTCCACTTCTAAAAGTTCCAAAGATGTTTACTCACCCAGCACTGTGGGGTATGCAGCTAGAATACTCAGAACCAAGGCACCGGAAGCCTGAGCGAGCTGCCCAGAGTCGTTTGGGAGGCCTGTGTCAGAGCAGGGAGTTAAACGCAGAACTTCATGCACCCAGGTGCCACCATGCTCGCTGTGGGGCTCCTCCTCCCCTGGAGTACTGGGCAGGACTGGGGGTGGGTCTTAAAACAGGAGAAAGTAGTGGTGAAAGGAAATAGGGTTACAAAATCAAGGCTTTGCAAACGGGTTCTTGGGGTTTAGTTTGGTAATTGAAGGAGTTGTGTAGAACCGAGATTGCTGCAGGAAAAAATGAAATAAACACAGTCTGCCTAGTTGTATGCTTAAACCTGTATGTCTGTACAAAGAGGGAAAGGAGGTCAGAACCCTGGAAGGTGTATGGGAGGAAAGAAGGACAGGGAGAAATGGATAATGGTGGTGAAACACTGATGGAGGTGGATATATTCTGAGGGTCACAGGCCCTCTCTTAACCAGAGAATCACATACTCACGGGAATGGGAGACTTCCCAGAGGCGTCAGGCTTCGTCTGGGAGTTAACTTGATAGATGAGGTTAGGGAAGTCCTACAGAAATGAGTTAAATTTACTGGAATGCTTGCTTTATTGCTGGGATTCCTAGTTGCCAAGGTAAATGCACTGAGAGAAATTTGAGAGGTTGCCATGAGCAGAATTTTGAAGTCTATGAAAGGTTTAATTGGAAGTTGTTTCCTTTTCCAAATGTGTGCTGCTAGTTACAAAACTGATCTTAAAATTTAGTTTACTAACAGCAGTAGCTGTGTATAGTATAGTTTCAGGTGGCAAGCTGTTACTGTAGTTCCCAGAGTGTAGTGCTTCAGAACTTCCCCCCTGAAGCTCTCTGTGCTCCATGCATGCATTGAGCGGGGCTGCTGGAAGATCCTGAACAGACGGCTGTTTGATCTTGAACTGAACTCCCAACCCAGTTCCCTGCAGGAAATTTATTTTTCATGTTAAAGAGCATCCCTTCACATTGAATTCACTGAATGTTATTGACTGTCTGTACTGTGGCAACATCTCAGAGAAAGGGGCGCTGCCGCGGTTAGTTGGAAGCTTTTTCTTTTTGTTTCAAGACAAGCTTTTTCCTTGCTCTGTTCTCCATGTGCACTGTTCTTAGGTTGCGAATATACTGAGCAATGACTCAGTTTCCAGGTGAGGAGGAGGTGTTTTGTATTTTATTCGTTCTGAATTACACTGTATGAACACGTTGGGAAAAAAAAATAACTTATTTTATTTTTCCTTTTCTCCCCCCCTCTTCACCCCTATCCCCGACTGTCTTTAAAACCAGGTATCAAATTGTGGTGGAAATAGTCCAGGCAACCACAATCAGCAATTTCCCTCAAGTGAAGAGGCAGAAAGGTAAGAATCCATTTTGTTACCAGTCACATCTGTTGTTTTCATTTTGCAAAGCTACATGAACTCCAGAAATACATATGCAATCAGTTTGTGGGGGGTTTTTAGGCAGATTTTAGGAATGCGATGCATCTAGTATTTCAGTTCTGTTTCGTTTGTGTGATTCATCCAAAAACTCCTGTGGTGTATTATCCCCCACCCCTCTCACCACTGTCTTCATCTGAGCTGGTGGATCAAGAGAAGGGTCGTATCTGTGAGGCTTTTATTTTCAGAACTTGCTGCATCTTGCATTTCTGGCACTGCAAATTCTTATGCTGAGGCTCTCGCTTCCTCTTTCTTTTTCATACAATCCATTCTTTAAAGTCTGTCTGTTCTCCTTTCAAAACAGAATAAGGAACGATACAGCATAATTATCAGTCAGACTTTATTTTGACTCATGGTTGCATTATGTTTTTGTGTTGCAATACAGAGTGCTCTTAAATCCTTCTGCAGTGTTTGGCAACTTCTGCTTTTTGAAGTGCACGTGAACTTGCTTCTCGCATTTGTACTTACATCAAATGTACATACTTCTTTTTCTGGTTCTCAGAAGGTACCAGCAATTATATCAATGGCAAAATTATCAAATGAAATTTTCGCTTGAATGGATACACTTAAGGTATACCAAACCATTAAAGAAAAAAAAAAACAGGACAATATAAATTGATTCATTGGTAAACAAAACAAAAAGATCTTGCTTTTAGTTCTTTGTGTCACATAGAAAACCTTTTAAAAGTGATTCAGGTGAAATGGAAAGAAATAATAATGCAGAAACAGAGAAAATAAGCATACCAGGGGCTGAGGGGTTGGGTGAGACGACTAATTTACTGTCTGAGGAGTTTGGAGTCCATATTTCTGAAAGTACAAGGTTGCCAACGCTGATAGGCGTTTCTTTTACATCCCAAAACAGAAGTAGATGTGCATTCCTGTGGGACACATTGGTTGTGCCAAACTGAAGCAAAGGCAAGCATTAGTTTTTGTGCGAGTGTGCATTACAGAAAGAGAAATATTGATGTTTTTTAGATGAAAATTTAATGGAAAATTGGTTTCATCAAGTAATAAAATGAAACAGGGAAGTTCAATTGCGTTCATTATGAAAAAATCAATCTTGCTAAGGCTGAGTTTCCATCTGTGCAACATTGGGCTTTGTTGTGACGAGAATTGATTTGGGGAATGTTTTTGTGCAGTTTAGGTTCCTGCAATTAATTACTGATGCTCTTTTTTGTCTCACTGGAGTTGATCCAGCTAACAGTCCACTGTTCTAAACTCTGAACAGAAGATATTTTTCTGCAGCTACAAGTGCCTTGCTCTGCAGAATGGATATAAAAAGGCTGGTGCTTTTTATTCTGCCAGAGTAGATCTCGTGGCACTTAGTTTGTGGTTAAGCTGATCCTGCATTTTTATGGCCTCTTGACTTTTCTGTTGGATTTTTTTTTTTAATACATGCAAAATGTCACCAGCTGATGCACTAAAGTTTTGTGTTCAGGTATTGACTTCTATTATTAGTTTAGTCCTGTGGCAAACTTGGGTGTTGTTTAAGAGCTGAGCTGATGACAAATGGCCGCTGCTGGCTGTATGAGCCAGTGGGGCTATGGAGGCTGGTCGTTTTGTTTATGAAGTACCCAATGGTTATTCAGCACTGGATATTAGACTGCAGTAGATGTTAGGAAAAGTCAGACTGGACTGAGGAAACACTCCTGTACTGTGAGGGTGCTCTGACACTGGGGCAGGCTTCCGAGCAAGGTGCTTGATGCCCTGTGCCTGCCAGTGTTCAAGGCACATTTGGGCAGCGCCCTCATTTGTGTGCTGTAACTTCTGGGCAGCCCTGCGGCGGGCAGGCGGGTGGACTCCATGGGCTTTGAAGGGCCCTTCCAACCCAGCTGTTACATGAACACTGCTCCTGAAGAGAGTGGGGACCTTTTGTGTTTGACTTCTGTGGAGCACTGTGTTCAGCACTGGCCTGCAGTACAATCCTGTTATAGCTCACACACGCTGAAGGCAGATTTCTCAGTTTCTCTACCAAGGCTTTCATCTACCAAAATTTTTGGTCTCAACTTTAAGAGGAACCATCAGACTGCAGAGGGCTAATATCTAGTCGTGAAGGGTTTTGGTGCTGTATTTTTTCTTGAAGGAGGTGGAAACAATTTTCCTAGTCTGATAATGAATCTGAATTATCAGAAGGAAAGTTTAAGGAAAAAAAAAAAAGCTGTGGTATCTTCCATAAAGATAAAAATAAACACACACACATAGCACATCTCTGTGCTGATTGGAAGAAGAAAAAGAAATGCTCACAGAACAGATCAGCACGTAAGGAATGTCACCATTTTATAATTTCCCTTCTTAATGCCACACCATAGCACTGCCTTACGGCTCCTAGATCTCATGGTGAATAACTAAACATAAGCTTTATGCAAAATGAAAGTGTTTGCACAATCTCATTTTTCCTGTTTTCAAGGTCTGTTTGCCCAGTACCTCTAACTGTATGATTGGTCGGTGTGTGGTGTCTCCCCTTTTCTACCAGTAAATGAGCTGCTGTCGTTTGTGTCATGGGTGCTCTTGGCTTTGATTCCAGCCTACTCTTCCTGGTACCTATCTCCATTTTCCAGTGGCAGAGTTGTGGTGTGAGAATGTATCTTATCCTCAGTGCCTGGGTGTCGATCCAGGGTGCTGACTCTGGCCCAGCCCACGCTCTGCCTAGCCTGTTGCAGAGTGCAAAAGTAGAGCAAGTGCAGAATGATGCCTACACAAACACTGCCTTGGCATCCATCAGCTTGAGGCTTGGGATTTTCCAGAGGCAGTGTTTTCAGTAAGAAAAGGAACAGCAACAGCTGTAAGGGGCAGTTAGTGCGGCAGGAGCGCCAGTGCTCTGCAGCAGTGAGTGCCTCACTGCTGTCTGAATGAAGTACGCTCTGGGCAGGCTCGTGAACGGCGATTACCAGGGCTGAGCGGGAGTGTGTACCTTTGCTGTTGACTGAGGAGACCAAAAAAGTTTTAGTTTATAAAAAATATTAGGTGTTTTTTATTTAAGGGAGGGTTGCCTGAGGACCTGGTCTCAGATTGTGATGACGTCTTGTATGAGCTACAGTTCCCTGAGTTTTTCTATTTCTTGATCCAGGAATATTGAAGTATGCATTTAATGTCAGTGCCCAGAGGCATCTGGGAGGAATGTTTGCCCTCCACAAGGACGAGGTTCTTAATTTAACTAGTGTTGGTGCCACCTATTGGCAAAATATCCAGCTGTTAAAGCCCTCTGGTGAAAGCAGAAAGTACTTTACAGAACTTCTGAACATCATTGCATTAAACCCTCTGTAGTGGAGAAAATGGCACGTTGTAGGATCGTCTTTCTTTTCAGATTTCTCTCACTTGAGTCTTCTGGCATGTGAGCCTAGAAGAGCAAAGGAAAATGTACTAAAGCATCCGATTCATTTTAAGCAGTAAGTTTTGCATTGGACTCCCTGAGAGAGTCAAATATCTCAAAAGGTTGAGACAAAATCATTTGAGGGGTTTGCACCATGATACCTGTTGTGGATGGGTGATGTAACTTCTGTGTCAGGAGAGTTGGTTTTGGTCATTGCTAAAGCTGAACGACAAGCAACCCAGTGTGGCATCAGTGTTTGCAGAGGTGCTGACAATTTTTTTTGGAGTTGTGCAGGCCACTGTCAGTAGAAGCTGTTATGTTTCATGACGACACTCTACTACGTTCCTCAGACTTGCACAAAACTGCCAGATCTTTTAGCATCTGCTTTTTCTCCTACCTCCTTCTTACGTACCCTCTTCCAAAATGGCCTGGGTCATTCCAGCAGTGACTGTAGGAGGAGGTTTGCTTTTTACTCATCCTTGTTTCTTCTTATTGATATTTTTGGACTGTGCCCTTTTCTTGAGTCACATATGCTGTGGTTGGAAGAATAGTATCTTTGTAATCTTTCTGAAAAACAGAAACCAAGATCCAACCCTCCTTTCGTCTTGCCTTATGATACAAATTGATCTCTTGGAAGCACTGAATCAAATTTGAGGAAATTTATTTTTCTTTACAAAATGTATATCCCTTACATTTTGAAAGACTACAAATACTTGTCTGAAATTTCTTTTACTATATTCTAGTATAGCAGTTTTGTAAGAGGTCAATCTATAGATCAGGCATTGTGGCAGGAATTGGAGAGGGCCTGTGTTTCTAGAAGAGCAGGTCTTAATTTTTCTGAAGAAAAGGCTTTGAAAACATGAATCAGCTACAAATGTAAGTTGCTAGAATAGTTTGAAGTTGACAGCATGACCAGAAACCATCCTTGCATGGCAGGATAGAACTGATAGACAGACACCACACTGTAATTGACCACAGGACATCCCTGTTGAGAAAATTGCTCCTTTTCAAGCAGGGATTGTGAGATCAAATAAGCAGCCACTTCTGTATGAAGAAATGTGCTGTGTTACAGCAGATTTCTCCTGCTGAGCATTTCCACTATGCATCTAGATACTTGCTTTTATAAGAGGAGCTGAAGAAAAAAGAACTGTCTGTGGGGAGGCTTTTTATGTACTATGGTTCTGAAAGATGCTTGAATGTTCGGCTGTAGAAAGGGGCTTTTCTTTTAGAAACTCAGGCTCTGAACTAGCTCCGATAGGTGGGCTGTGATGTGTGGGTTTTGTCAAAGTGATAATTGAGAGTGAAGTGGAATGGATACTTCTGCATTCCAGTGTATTGCGGATGCCGTCTAACTGAATCATGACAAAACTGGATTATGACTTCCCACCACCCCATCCTCCACACAGAGGTAAACGTGCACACACCATTATTTTTGCACAGCTTGTTGGCAGCACCTGAAGAGCTACAGCTGCGCTTGCGTGTATGTGTGGAGGGAGTCCTCCGCTCAGCTCTGGTGCGGCCATGCCTTCATGATTCTTGTGGGTGAAGGTGAAGTGACTCTGACCGTGGCAGTCTGATTTGTTTTGGTTTGTGATTTTCAGATGAGCTCCACGGAGGAGCTGCTGCTTCCTCCTCCTGAGAGCCTCGGTGTGAGCAAGTGATGGCAGTGCGTCTTGTCCGTGGCTGGTTTGCAGAGGTGCCCGTAGCCAAAAGAGGGAGGGAGGGAGGGAGGCCAAGGGGAACACAGACAGAGGCTCCATGTGGTCAGTGTTGTTTTGTTGTACAGAGCATACTTTCTCCCACGCTCAAATCTGCCATATTGCTGCTCTGCTCTGCATGCTGCACAGCTGTGACTGTGCTGCGGAAGAAGGTGTTGCCCTACGTGTTCCTACGTGATCAGCGCCTGCATTCTCTGTGATCTCCCTTCAAGGCTTTTCTCTCAAATCTCTTGCCCAAAGCGTGTGGGCTCTAGCACAGGTTTCGGCAGCTGACTTGACCCACCCTTTACGGTCGTGGAGAGATTAGGTGTTGAAAGTTAGAA
The DNA here is from genome assembly GCA_013399715.1 of Alectura lathami. NCBI lineage: Eukaryota > Metazoa > Chordata > Aves > Galliformes > Megapodiidae > Alectura > Alectura lathami. The sequence continues at coordinate 119,263 of VXAV01001692.1, forward strand.
TGCTGACTTACCTAAGATAAGAGAGAGTGCACAAAAGGGAATGGGGCCTGAATTAGGGGTGCTACCTGATCGGTAACTCAGGCTACTCTCACCTGATGAGTTCTCTCCTGGCTGTAGTTCCATCATGTGGGTGAGCAGTCTCACACCTGTGTAACCAAAGTGATTTGGTCAGTATTTGTTTGCCTTGGAGAGCAACTTTCAAGTAACTTGACCTGATGGATTTGATAAAGAGCCCCAAATCCGACTGCGGATACTTGTAGCACTTTGTTTTCCCCTTTTCCAAGGAGCCGTGGAAACCTTTAGAGGAAAACAAACAAACAATGCTGGCACTGAGAGCTGAAGGTACTCAGGATGTTACAGTGATCTAGGACCTATGGGAACGGCAGAAAGCTGTGCCAGGGGAGGTTCAGACTGGACATGAGGAAAAAATTGTGTACGGTGAGGGTGGTCAAACATTGGAACAGGCTTCCTAGAGAGGTGTTTTCTAGATGCCTCACAGCTGTCAGTGTTCAAGAGGCTTTTGGGGAGTCCTGCAGTGGTCAGGCAGTTGGACTTGAAGGCCTTTGAAGGTCCCTTCCAGCCGAGCTATTCTGTTCTATCTGTAGTAGGTGGGCTTCAGGGGCAAGTATGAAAAAATCCCTATTTAAACAGAGTTATAATGAGAAATGAAGTCTTAAGGTCTGTACATCCATACCAATAGTTTCTTTGTTTCATGCTTAAGTAAATGACAGAATTAGAACGGATAATTTGCCAGATGGTGCACACGTCTGCTATCTTTCTGTGAACTGCCCTAACTTGTGGTTCTTGTTAAATCTCATGGCGGTGGCCTAAACACCTGATAAAACTGATTTGTGTTCTGAAAAGGAAGCAAAAGCATCTGCATGTCAGACTTCAGTTTCCCTTTTCATGCTCTTATTTCAGTGAAACATTTTGTTACCATTCTTAAAATCCTTGTCTTGAAATTACTCTTAAATTGTGTAAATCCTGCTGCAAGCACTTGTGACAGAACGGAAGGAGTGGCGTGGAACTTTCCTTATTGCTCCTTTTCTTGTCTGACCAGGGGAGAGCTGCTGTGCTTTGCTTGCACAGGGGCGGTGGAGGAGCCCTGGTAGCGTTCTTCGAGTCTGGCCTGCGCTTTCAGAGTGGAGCAAATACTTTTCCGGGCCTATGTGGTCTTTGAAAACACGTAATTCAAAGAGATCCATAATGATTGCTAAACAATATGTAGAAAGTTATGGATACTGTTTATATGAAGATGTTAAATAGGTGTTTGCTACTGAAATACTTCAGCTTAGCGCTCAGTAGGCAGTGCATGTGCTCAGCTCTTGCAGAAAGTCCTTCAGAAATGCATGCGAAGTCATGCCTGCGTGTCGCTCCTTCAGAGGCGGGTGGGATGGGTCAGTGCCAGGTGCCAGGCATCCGCGGTTCTTGGGGCTCTGAAAGGAACAGGACGTGTGCTTTAGCCATGTTTTTGCAGTGTAACTGTGCAGTTAAAATGAGAAGTCTTTTATGCTGCTTCCGTCAAGAAGGGGACAGTAGCGAAGGTCCCGATGCTGGGAAAATTGCGTGCAACTTGTGGGGTCAGTGCCGAAGAAGCCTCTGTCTTGTTTGCTGATGAGGAGTGAGGTCTTTGTTTGTTTTTAAGGGGATGGCTTTTTAAGATAGTTTTGAAAGGTCTTTGTTAAGGAAGTAATGCATCACAGGAAGCAGGTGGGGCTTGTTGTTCTTTCCTGGAGGACTTCTGCAATCACAGGATGATAAGACTTCAGGTAAAGCAAACATGCTTACTTTTAAAACCCTCCAAGAATGTGTTGTTCTTCACCAGGAACAGTCCTTCTGTTTTGAGAAGGCTGGTGGTCATCGCAGAGCACTGGTCATGGACTTGGGAAGCGCGGGTTTCCAAGCACCAAGGGTCAGTCAGCACTGCAGAGGAATAAGGGAGCAGGGTGTACGGCAGCCCAGCTAGCACAGAGGACGTGAGGGCGTGCAGGTCTGCCTGTGGGCACCTCAGCTGAGCGGAGGGGCGAGGGTTTGGGCAGTGGCTTTGTGTCAGGCCTACCCTTGTCAGCATGTATGCATTTTGAGCCCAAAGTATTTAAGAGACAGGTGGAGCAGGGGAAATGCTGGGTTTTTATCTTCCGCTTGAAGCTACTGTCCATGTGTTTGTACTGTCAGTACCTTATACTGAGGTATAAGGTTATTATTTTGTACTTAAGGTCTTTTCCTCTCCTTTGTTCTCCTTTGTTTTTCTCTCAGTAATACTGGTACCTCTGGTCAGGGAGCTGAAACACTAAATTAAGTGTTCTATTGACTTCCCTGTGGAGATAACATGCCAGGAAAACAGATGGCTAATTTTTTTCCTGGTAAAGTCATTTTCTCTTTTGCTTCAGTGAATATTATCTTTGTAGTTCACTATTACATGGCAGCTCAGATGTGAATGATACCTAGCCAATAAAACATCAACAGTCCTTGAATCAGGAAGCATCCATACCAACATGAATAAATATCTGCAGCAAATAGAGTGAGATTGAAAATACAGTAAAATATTTTGGGAGAATATCTGCATTCACATTACATGTAGAGAGTCGGGAGCTCCACATACCTTGAGATGCCTTCCAGCATGGGAGTGACAAAGCTCGTACAGTGTTTATGTGTGGCTTTGAGGGGGAAATAGAACGGTGAAAAAAGTCCTAAAAGGAAGAATACTTCAGCATATTAGAAATGTATTTCAAATACCTATCTGAGGGCATTCCAAAGAGAATCCCTTTTTCTATGGACTCACTCACAAGCCTAGCTGCATGGCTGTTTCCCTCCAGCAGCCGTTCTGGAAATGGAACTCTGATTTCATCCACATCGCTTTCCTAGCATTTGGTATTTCAAAAACATAGCAAACAGATCTCTGTCGTTTATCCCTAAGCAGTCAATTAACCCTGAGTGGCATACAAGCCAGGTACTTTGCTACAGAGCTCTAGCTGCAGCCTGCAGGAACAGGAATATTCTCATTGAAGATGATGATGATAAAACCAATGTAGGAACGTGAATCGGTTGCACCCTGCAGGTGTAAAACAGGCATGATTTCAACGCAGTAGGGTTTTTTATCTGCTTTATCTGCTGCCTTTTTTTTTTTTTTTTTTTTGGCCTTTTATTACCAAGTTCAGCTGACTGTTGTTCTCACGTTACTTCACTACCCAACAGCACTGTGCAGTCTTGCTGCGGCATTATTAGGTTTTTCTTCGTCATCTCAATACCCCGGATGGGCTGGAGGAGATGCTGTATGTTGTGCTGCTCACATCAAGCTCAAGAAATTTGGATTTATAACTGGCATACACGGGCTGGGAGGGATCGAGTCTCGTCCCTCGTAACTGTAGGCCGTCAGTGTTACTCATTACGGCACATAAACTGTCAGCCCCATGAGTCACCATACACCATGGCTGCAGGCAGCATCTTAATGCCATCTGATAAATGTACAACCTGTAGTAAAAGGTTTGGATCTGTGTCTTGAAACAAACTGTGGCCAGAGAGCTGGAGGGATCAGCATTCAATGGACATTTGAATATGGTTGGTTTTTTTCCTGAACTATTTCATATAAACACTTGAGGTGTCATTGGAGAACATTTCAAAATAATTATTCTAATTCAAACACAAACTTTGCAGCAGCTGTACTCATGGGCACTGTTGATTCCCAAAGGACAGCTGCTGTGATCAGGCAGGGCACAGAGGTGCTGGCGAGATGATGTTTTCCTGTTGTAAGAGATGGTCTCTGATTTGCTTTGTTTCAGATTCAAAAGGGAAAGAAACGGCAGCAATGAAAGCCGACCTACTGAGAGCTCGCAACGTGAAGAGGTACATTAATCAGCTGACAGTGGCAAAGAAGCAGTGTGAGAAGAGAATCAGGCTTCTGGGAGGGCCTGCTTATGATCAGCAGGAAGACGGCTTTTCTGATGAAGGCGATGGCCCTCAGAGTCAGAAGGTAGGAACTGAACAGCACCTGCGTTGTTTGCAGGTCATTCCAAATGCGTTAGCACTGGGTCATGTTAACCCTGCTGCCATTCATCCTCCCTTCCCCCAGGAGTCAAGGGAGAATTAACTGCTATGCGGTTTGTTTGTTTGGGGGAATAATCACTGCAGTACCTGGAAGGAGATATTGATTGTTCAGGCTGGAATATTGCTGAATGTGGAACTCCATCAAGGGCTGGGTGGCTTGTATGTGTGCGTCGTTTTTCAGGCATACTGCGTGCAGGGAGTTGATGAGGTCAAGGCAGCAACTTTCTTTCAAATAAACCACCAACATTTGTGCAGTGTTTCTGTGCCTCTTGTTATATTTACTTGCAGAAATACCTGTGGGTTTTGCAAATACTGAGTTACTCAAGAGCAAACACTTACTTGTGGAAGGCAACTGACAAAATTAAGGGCAGTCACTGCAGGAAAACTCTGTTAAAGCTGTTGACTGCTCATTTTCCACGTCACTACTCTAGGATTGAAAAAAAACATAACTGCTGTTGCATTAGTCAGCAGCTACAAAATAAAATCATGGCTAATTATACTTGCTAAACTTTGTTTAGTTGCTTCCTTGTGTAATTTACTCTGTTCCCTTTGGGCAAAGCACAGCAATTTCTGTATTTCAATTAGAAGATTTTATCTTTTTAATGTAGGCAGAACAAAGGGAAGTTATCCTTCCTGTAGGAAACTTTCAGTTTCATTACATCCCTGTAAAAATTGTAGCTTAGTGGCACATATCTCTCTTAGTGGCAACTTTTTATCGTTTTCTTACTGTTTATGTATTGTTTGTTGTGAGCATGGTCTGAAAGAGAGCAGCTCCCACCCTCCACTTGGCCTTAAAGAGTGGTTGCAGCTGGCTTGTCACAGGCTGTGCTGAGGCAGCCCAGATCTGTTTCCTGACATTGGGTGGAGCAGGTGGTGCCCATGAGAAAAGAATGGAGAGAAGCATGTGGCAGAACCACACCAGTACTGCCAGGCAGACCCCGTTTATGCCCACTGAGATGGTCTGTGCTCTGCAGGACAGACGTGTGGTGGTTCAGGAGACGGGGTGAGGTAGTGAAGCAGCTCTGGGAAGGGGCATTTAGTGCTGCGTAGGTGGTGGAAGTGATGGGATCCAGTGCTGCTCTGCTTCTAAGTCGTGTGTTTTGATATGTTGCGATAAAGAAGTTGTAGTAAATAGGAAAAATGTTTCTCTGTTCTATTATTCGCAGCACTGTGTGATCAGCAGAGAGGCTCAGGGAGGCTAAATTAGAGACAGAGGCCGTGCTGCTCTTCTCTGAGCACAATAAAATTCCCAGGGCTTGGCTGTGGAAGGGGGGCTTCCTTCGCTGTCATTCCCTTCCACCTGCTGCTTGTATGCAGTAGCTGCAGTCTGAGCTCTTGCTGAAGGGCTGCTGGTGCTACTTTGGGTGCCAGCCCCTCCTGCACGGGCAGTACTGGTTGGAGGCTCCAGCTTTTCACAGCAAAAGGGGAAAGTGTTTGTCCTTGATTTAGCAGATCCGCTAATGTTGATGTTGCTGGTGGTGGCCCGTCACTTTGGAGCTGGTTGTGCCAGCTGTTCTGTTAAGCTAGTGCATAACCTTCAGAACAGCCTGCTTGTGGAGCAGAAACTGGAGTTTTGCCTTTCTTTAACATGTTGGAAATGGGTCAGAAGCAGGCATTTCCTGAGTGTTCTGAACTGTTATTTTACGTAAGTGTAGTGAATTGTTAGCTGTGGGGAGCTTCTGGTACTAGCTGAACAAAGAACAGATTGCCTGGTGGCCTAGACATGCGCTTTCATTTCATTTCTGCATCCTGCTGAAGCTTCCCCTGTTCTGTGGTTGTAGGGCAGTAACAGCAGTGCTGATGAGTCTTCAATGCATGTTCTGATTATGGTCTTAAATGTGAGGGTGGGTTATTCGGAGTTGTCAGTTTTCCTGTGAGATACTTAAGAGAGAAAAATTATATGCTTTGAAATACTTTTCTTTCTTTCATAGCAGAAGATAATTACAAAAGTGTCAGTTTTCTCTTAAATAAGTACGTAAGAGTCACAGGATTGTGTAGATGTTGCACATTTCACTTCATTCATTGTCCTGAATGTGTAAATTATAATCAAATGTTTAAAACCAACAAACAAAAAAACCAGCTACCATCTGAATCGGGACTCTGTCAGTAGCTGTGATACTGATTTACACTCTGTCCTGGGTGTTAGATTTGCCTCCAGAGAAAATGCAGTTTTAATTAGTGTAGTATATAAAGCATCTTTTCTAATCTCCTGGTCAGTGCAGTTTTAGTCCTTTTTCTTAGAAATTGGACCTGCGCGGTACTGCAGTAACTTAATTGAGTTCTTCTTGTCTGTGTTCATTTAGCAAATAATTTGTTTGTGGCTGTTGTACAGAGCACAGCAAGTTGCGGCCACATCTGTGATGCTTGGTCTGTGGCACTGCAGCTCCTCCTCAGTGTAGTCGCTGTACGAACCACAGATGGTCAGAGGAGCTCCAGAGATCTGATCCTTGACCAGCTGTGAAACGCCAAGGAAAATTCCACCCTGAAACTGTCTGAAAGTGTTTTGAGGCACAGGCAGGCAGGCTGTGTTCAGAACTCTGCTGGTGAAGGCTATGCTGAAACTCCCGCAGAAGAGCTTGCTGCCACCACAGTCCTTGGAGAGATGCTGATTTAACTGGTGGCTGCTCAGGTGTTCACTGTGGTTTCTGAGCTTCAGGATGTAAAATTGTGTATGTAATGTCAGGATAAGTGATGGTGTGGAATTTGGGGATATAAAGGAGAGCTGGGATTGCTCTTCTGCTGTTGCCTGAAGATGGTGTGTCTTATGGCAGAAGTGGGCTTCCACATCAAATAGCAAATGGAGAAAAGCAAAGTGAGCTCCAAGTGAAGCACTGAATATCAAAATTGATCTGAGGTGTAGTGTCTGTAAGTAAATTATTGTTCGTGGTTCATTGTAATGATGTGAGGAAAAGGCATTTGGGGGTTATTATGGGCATTCATAAAAAACATAAACTTACCTAAGAATGCCACTTCGAAACTTAAAAAGCTGAATTTTCACATGTATTAGCACGTTTCACATGTGAACATGTCCACATCCTTTTTCGCTGAGATGGATTTTGCTTTTGGGTAGAAAAACTGGGGAGCTGACTCTTCACTTCTGAGAAGAAAGCTCGTTTTTCTTCCCTAAAATGAAGGGGGGGGGGGGTGTGCCTAACATTTGCCTTTCTCCAAATCCACGGGACTGACATTATGATTTGTGAGCAGGAGAGAAAGAGGGTAAACCTTCCAGAGCAGAAGATGAGCAAACTGCAAACAGTTGTCTTCTTTGGGTTGTTTCCCATGTGCGTACAGTGTGCGGATGACAGGAAGATACAAGAATGTTTCCCCCTGCAGCTCTAAGCTCTGTTCACAAGATGAGGCTGAACTGCTTGAAGTCCCGTGGGCAGCACGGGTGGGGAGTTCAAGTTCTTGGGAAGATCACCGTGGAAACATAGTTGGTCACCTCAGTTACCCTAACCTGGACCAGCAATGAAGATTTGCTGTTCAGTGCCAGTCAGGTGTTTCCCCGGGTTTTACACTTGTTTTTTCTTTTCGTCAGATTCTTCAGTTTGAAGAAATTTTGGCCAACCCTTCGTACCGAGAGCATTTTCGCATCTATATGGAAAGGATGGACAAGATGGCTTTGATCGGGCTTTGGGAGTCTGTGGAGAACCTGAAGAGTGCCAACAAGGTGGAAAAACTGCAAGTCCACGTGGCTTGTGTATTAACTGGAACCTCTGCTTGTTTTTAAAAAAGCGAGAGGGAAGAAGCAACACTACCTTGTAATTTGTGCTCAGATAAAGTAGGAATGAGAACCCTGAAAAAACAAGGATAGGAAATATCGCTTAGTTACGAGAATTATCCTGGAGCATTGGTGCTGTAGACGTGCAAGTGTGTAGAGGACATGCTTGCTACTTGTGAGCACTGGTGGGTTTTTTTGGAAAACTGTTTGAAGCCGCCAGGATTCACACTAAGGTGAAATACAGATTTCACAACCGAGTATGTTAGCTTTTATATTCCCTGTCATTTAATTACTCCCCTGTTTGAAATGTTTCTAGTCCACTGGAAAACACAAATAACGTCCTGTAACCGAAGTAGCCAGTGGCAGAGCATGACAGTGCTCCGTTAAAGTAACCATTCATATGATCTGTGGAAGTGGCTAAACCAACCCAGGCTAGAAAGGGTTCATAAAAAGGCACTGGGTCAGGCGCTGTGAGAGAGTTGTGTAAGTCAGTTTTGATTGGCAAACTGCTCGTGATTAGAAAAGGGGCTGTAAAGCATTTTATGACCTTTCAGCTATGATTTCTTTGCTCCTTTTCAGAAGAATATTTACAGTGCCTTTATTCAAGATCTCCCATTGTTCTACAGAGTCTCCAACATGCTGTGCTTACACTGCTCTGTGGAACTTACGGGCTGTCCGCTGCTACAGGGGCAGCTTTGACTTAAAATAAAAATAAATAGAAGGCAGGCGAGCGTGTTCTGCCATAGTAAAGGAGTGGCCAAAACTCTTTAGTTCGGGTCGGTTTAGAGATGACAATTCAGTGAGATGGTCCTGTGCTGCGCAGCATCATTTCCTCTCCTTCCTGTTTGTTAGTGAGCAGTTCAGCCTTGTGATTGTTCTGTGCTCAGTGGAAATACCTGGCCTCCTGCACTGGTAAATGTCTCCCTGGTGAGCTCTTCTCTTCCTTTTTGATTTCTTTCTCCATGCCCTCCAAAACTAATTAGCCACATTTAGATTGAGAGAGTTGATCCTATCCAGCAGGAAACAGGAGTGCTGATGCAGCTGAACTCTACAATCTGAACTTAACACAGTGACCAGAATGCTGCTTTAGCACTTTTTTTTTTTTTTTAATGCTATCTTTTGGAGCATACTTTTAAAAGCAATGGGTGTGAAAGCCTTGATAATTTTAGAGCACAGCTGTGTCTTCACTTAACAAACATCAGTGTTTGTCTTGTGAAATGGACTGTTCTGCGTCGGTGCACAGGCAGAGTGCCTGAGCTCAGAGGTTCAGATGTGTGCTCCTACATCTGGGCGTGAAGTGAGCTCCAGCATCCTTCCGGTTATGCACCTGGATCCTGAGCCATGCTGGCATTTTTAACATGATTTGTTATTTTCTCCCCCCTCTCTCTCCCTCCTTGCTTCATAGGCTGAAATACCTCAGCTGGTGAGTGACATTTATCAGAATTACTTTGTGGAAAGCAGAGAAATACCTGTGGAAAAATCACTTTATAAGGAAATACAGCAAAGCCTTGTGGGTAATAAAGGCATTGAAGTATTCTACAGAATTCAGGCAGATGTCTACGAAACTCTGAAGGACAGGTACTACCCCTCATTCATTGTCAGTGATTTGTACGAGAGATCGATCAAGAAGGAAGAAGAAAGAACTTCTGTCCAGCTAACTCCCGAGGACAGAGATGAAGGGGTGAGTCACACAGACAGGTTCTTCCAGTGCTACCTGCACGGAGCTGGAGATGATCCTGCGTGAAGTGTGTAGAAGCATCACCTACCCTGGAGCTTTGGGTGTCAGCATTATTATCTTCATTTTACATGTAGGCTTGCTCGGAACACAGTGAAGTGTAAGAGTTGTGTAAAACTGAATCTAAACGAAAAAAATGGAAGCAGAGTCTGGAGGCTCTGATCCATGTTCTGCCAACCTAAGCATTTGGAAGCAATTATTCCAAAACCTAAGGCGCTCATGCTTACTTTTTAAATATTGCTTCAGTTTCTTCAGATGAGAACTACAGAGACCATAGTGGCCCATGTCAGCAAATCTTTGAAGAAGTGCTGTTGGACATAAGTTACTTCCCATACAGATTTTGAGAGCTTGCTCATTTTTCATTGTTTCTCCCTTGGTAAAGGATTCAAGACATTGTCTTTCTTCACTGCTGACCCAGCAGTGGTGGGTGAGCGTGGTAGGTACTTCCAAAATGTCCTGTCCTTTTGTTTGCAGTCGTCAGGCCTTTCAGAAAACACTTGCTGCTCTTTTTGCCCAGGTCTTTCTAAAAACTAGGCTCTGTGCTTTTTATTCTTTCCATGTATTTTATTCAGAGTCTAGCAGTGCTAGCTGTTGCTCCAGGAGAACTGACACCATGCTTCAGGACTGAACTGACTGTCTTCTGTTAGATAATGTTTACTGTGGCTGCCAAAACATTAGGTTTTTGACGTCAGCATCATCTGTGCTTCCGCTCAGTGGTTAAATGTGTGCCACATTGGAAGGCTTCATTTGCTTTGAAACCTTGAAAACTAAATATTGCCAAGTTTGCCTATTTGGCTGAAGTTTGTTTATTTATTTATTTTTAATCACAAATTAAGTGTGAAGTTGCTTGTACTGTTAGAGCATCACTCTCTAACAGAGCAATCCCCTTGTCTCTGTGCCAGGCTTCAGGATCCTTGAGGTGAAAATAAATTACAACAAATAATTCCTTTTGAATCTTCCGGTATGCTTTCAGATGTGGGTGAAAATACGCTGCTAGCTAACAGCCTTGTTTTCCCCATGTGTAGGAAACCATAGCTGAGAAATCTGGTGTGTCTGGAGGGTTCCGTCTGGGTAGCAAGTACTGGCTGTTTGCGTTTGGGTTTGGCTTTTGGTGGTCTGTGCGCTCAGCACTGTGGGAACTGTGTGTTAAATTCCTGTACATGTAGCTATGATAGCTGTATAGGTAAACAGCCGTTCAGTGCCCTTCTGGGCGGGGGACAAAAGTGTGAGCCCTGATGGAATGTGAGAAAATGAAACCAGCTGACGGGAGCCCAGGCAAGGCCAGGCCCTGCTGGTGCTGCTGCTCATGGAGCAGGCTCTTCCTCCTTCCTCCTCGTCTGTCCAGCGCTTCTTGCGTCGTGGACAGAGCTCCATTAGAAACTCAGGGGTAGGTGCAGAAACACCGGGGCAATTGTCTCCTCTAAAGCTCGTAGAGAACGAGAGCTAACTTCTGTTAGCTTTATGCTAACTAAAGACAAAACTTGTTGGTGGAAATGTCATTAAATGCCATAGAACCCTGTCCCCTGTTCATGGGACTAGATTCATCCCACCGACAGAACTAAGAAACAGGCAAACCTCAGAGGATGGTGTGGCTGCGTCACGGAGCTGTGTGCTGGACCTCAGGGCCTTCAGCTCAGTTTGGGGAGCTGCAGTAGGAAAGGGAAGGTTTAGGCAAATGTCAGAAGATGTTAAAGAGGAAGTCACTGAAAGGTGTGAAGTTCTGTATTTTTTTCCACTTGCTAGCAGTACAGAAGGTGGGAAGAGCTGTTGGTTGGTTTGAATGAATATGAGAAAGTGATTTATGGGTTTAGGTAATGTCTATGTGCTTTTGACACTTTTTTCTATTAGCATTTCCAAAAACAGCAGTAAAATCTGTTTATGAAGACATAGGATGTGGTTAGATTGTTCTAAAGGCTGACAAATCTGTTTTGTGAAGATTTGTGGGAGGCAGCACTGTGTGCTAGAACTCTGGTTTTATTTTTTTTCCCCTTGTCTGTTTACCTTTCAGCTCAGAGCTAAGTGTTTGCTTTTCTCTCTAGCTCTGAATATTGATCACGATTACCAAGCTGTTGTTGCTTTTAAAGTAAACCTTGTTTCTTACTGTCATTTATACCAAAGCCTTAGCCCCAAGGTCATTTTTCACAGATGGAAAGAGTTTGATGGAGCTGTAGTATAAAAATAATAATGGAACTTTATTTTTTTTTACTCTTACATTTTGTATTGAATCCAGTGGTTGAAATATCTAAATAGTGGTTATGCTAATGTGCTGTTATACCTACATGCTTGTCTGAATCAAGTGTTCTTCAACATCAGATGCATGTGGAGCAAACAATACATTTCTCCTTTTTCACACTAATGATGAAATCACCCCCATCCTCTATTCCTAGAGCCAAGGTTGTGAAGAAGCCCCTGAGGAGTGCAGCGCAAGAATTAACGAGCAGGCCAGTTACGCTGTAAATAAGCTTCGCCAACTAAATGACAAGCTTGAGTATAAGAAACAGGCTCTGAATTCCATATGTAATTCACCAAAACCCGACAAAAAGGTAAGCACCTTTGGTGTCTTCAGTCCTTTATATATGTGAGTTAATTTGTGTAATATCCAGTCATATCCGGCTCTTTCTGGACAGGTCTGATACCTGTTTTGATCAGCCTGTTAGCAAAAGTGGAGTCAGCACTTGGTCAGAACTGTTTATTTTTTTCCATTTTTTTAAAGCTGCTGATATGCTTTATATTGTTCTGTTTGTCATAGCACGATGACCTCTCTCCCATAGTCTTGCTGCTCTGTCAGTAGCCAACAGGATTTCTTCCCTCCATCTCTGCCTCTATCCGTGTAATTGTTCGTGGCAGCCTGCTGTGTCCCTGCTGGATCAGCAGCGCTGCAGCGGAGGGGTGTGCTGGCGAACGCCTGCTCCCTCTGCCGGCTGCGAAACAGCACGGTATCATGAGCTCCAGATGTGTGATTGGCTTGCTTAAATGAAGGAAAAAAAAAAAAAAAGACCTGTAGAAGTGACTGATGTCCTCTATAAGGAGTCAGGAGAAAGCTGCAGGGTGTGCTTTCATCAGCCTAAAAATTCTGAGGGATGTGAAACTTTGTTTCTTTGGACATGAACCAAAAAAATACAGTCAAGTCTTTTTTCTCTCCCTTTGCAGAATGCAGCTGTTAAGCAACATCAGAACACATTCAGGCAGAAGCAGCTGATTTATGTTTTGCTTAGGCCAGGTTGTCACTAAGGATGATATTACAGAACCATCGGTCAGGTGTATTTCAGGGGGTGCAAGAGCTGGGCCAGGCTTTCCAGGTGTAGTGAGACTGTTCAGCTTCACCCCCCGCCCTGTCCCTTCCACGCCTGCCTTCTGCCAGAGGCTCCTGCAGGCAGCTGGAAGTGTGTCCTCGCTCTTCTGGGCTGCTCTGCTCTCTGCAGCCTCAGCAGGCAAAGGACACTTCCTGTATTTTCCACAATGAAATGTGTAATATGTAAATTGTGTCTCATATATAATCCTGTCTGAAGTGCCTCTGTTAGCCTGATAGCGTGGCAGCACCATGTCTTTCTAACTTGTTTTTCATTGCAGAGCTGGGGTTGACCTGTGAGGTTAGGGTGTGCTACCAGGCTGCAGAAGGCATTACAGACTGTCTCGGTTCTGATTTTCTTTTCCATGCGGTTTGGTCTTTTTGTGCCTTTTCTCCTTGCTGAATGCTGTTCTCAAAGACATAACCAGACGTGCTACGCGTACTTTTTCTTACCAGTGGTGGCTGATAACCCTTCCTCTGCAGATTGTTTCTAAGCTGAAGGATGAAATCACTCTGATGGAGAGAGAGCACAATGACCTCCAGCTGCACATAGCGAGAACAGACTGGTGGTGTGAGAACCTGGGCATGTGGAAAGCCTTCATCATCTCGGGCGAGGTATGGTTCTTGCGGGCCTTTGTCTTCTGGGTCAGCTCAACCTTGTATAAAGAGAAGGATAAAAACCTGCCTGTACTTCTTCTTACAGCTTTGCGTACACTGTGTACACTTGGTATTTACCTAGGGGAAAAAATAACCTCTTCTGAACTCCTCCTCTCTTTCCCAAGTGGCCGCCCTAGTGCATGCAGGAACATTTCCACCCCTCAGACTCTGTTGTAGTGGAGTTACAAAGGTACCTGTATGTACACCAACAGATTTTGGCACTGGGTGAACTAACTGGCTGTCATAAGAGCACTGTTTGTCATCAGAGCTGCCTCTTGTTACATTACCATGCTATCACACTGGAGCACAATTGTCTCTCTGGTATGCCTCAAAGATGCAGTATTTACACTTTCTGCATTTTGTCTTATGATACTGACTGGCACTGCAGTTTCAAGGGACTGGAATACCCACAAAGAGAGTGTGCTTACATCTGAGAGTAAGTTGCTCAGATCAGCATTTCCAGCACTCATCTCCCAGTTTTCAAACACTGATGCCAGGAGATGTTTGCAACTCACCTACAAGCACAAATCCAATCTAGCTCGTAGCAGAGTTTCCATGGGCAGGTGCAGGAAGAGTGGACTGCAGGGAATGTTCTCCTGGCGCAGCTGAGCAGCTGTACAGGGTGCGGGTGTGTCTTAACTGTGCGCCTTTGGCAGTGGCGATGTAGCAGCTCTTCAAACCACCTGCCACAAGCATTAAGCCTTGTCAGACTTCCACAGGCTTCTCAGAAAATGTGTCATAATTGTATGAATTTTGAAGTTTATTCTTTTTCTAACTGGATTACTTAAAAAAAAAAAAAAAAAGGCCTGGAAAGCTTAAAAAAAAAAAAAATTACTTTCCTCAAGCAGATGGGGGTGAGAGTGGAATCCTGTAATTACCTTTCTGTTATTTGCATGTATATTAAGACAAGCACTTGGGATTTGGGTTTGGCTTTCAGTTTGAATTTTCTGTAGATTGTTTGATGGCACCTCCACAAAGAGACTGACTTTTTCCCTTTTCAAAACAGCATGCAGGTTTTTTGCTTTAACCTTGTTCCTCCATCTCACTGATACCGCTGGATACTTCTGTGTGGGAGCTCAATTAGTACAAAGCTGCATGTTTTATGCCTTTCTCTTATTTGCCTTTCATAACCTATTTAGCAGTCTCTTTAATATAAACAAAAATCTGGTACCATTAGGACATAAAGATGAAATTCTGGGTGGCATATGAAAATAAGAAGCAGTATGGTCACACTGCTGCCAAATTTCTGCTCCCCAAAATGGCTGAACGTTTTTTCGCCATGTTGTCCCATTTGCACAATGTGGTGGATCTCACCTCCCTCCTCTGGCAGCTGTGTGCCTTCATCCATCAGCATCCGTGAAGCTGTGAGCCGGAAAGCTGAAATAACACATACAGCCGCTTGAGGCATGCCCATCTGCGATTGGAACCTCTGGCAGCACTGCAAAGCTGTATGCAAGGCTTTGCCTGTAGCAGGGGCTAACAGAGGACTGACTGAGGACCAGGACGGGCTTTAGGCTAAAGTTCAGTTCACTGAGTGCATTGCTCAGTGCTACAGAAGCATGGTCCAGTGATGACGAGTGAGTTTGCAAGCCAGTCATCCAGCAGCACGAAGTGCTCCACTGCTTGCTTTCAGAGTGGCACCTTACCTGTGTGTTGGTTGGCTTCTGTGTTTTCCCCCATAAGGTTTTAGAGGAGAATGGAGAACAAGTGCCCTGTTACTCCGTCCTGGTGAGTTTACAAGAAGTTGGTGGAGCAGAAACTAAGAACTGGACCGTTCCCAGGAAGCTCAGTGAGTTCCAGAACCTGCACCGGAAGCTCAGTGAGGTATGAAACTCATGGGAGGGGGAGGATGTGGATTGCTAAAACTTGTTGGTGTCATGCATGGAGAGGGGAGAAAAACAGCGCTGAAAACCATACAAATATTACCCATCTTTAGCCCAGTCTTTTGACTTTTTAGCTTTTCAAGTTCATTTTCTATCCACATACTTCTGGCCTCTGCCAAATGTTCATAGAATTTATTTATAAGCTTTTTTTTTTTTCTTAATAATGAGTATTTTGCTAAACTGACCCAACATCTAAATAAAGCAATTGCACTGTCATGCAAGAGCGTGTCGTAGAAACTAGATGTTGTCTCTGCCTTCCAGGGAGGTATTAAAGATGACAGCTTTTGCGGACAGAGGAGGTTTCCTCTTGATCTGCTGCAACCTTCCTGTCAGATGAAAGATGGATAATGATGGTACTGGTGGCTGGGGACAGGTTTAGGTGTGTCCGCCCACACGGGTAAGGGAAGGTGCTCCTCAGCGTGCTGAGCAGGCTGTGGAAGGCAGATGGGAGTGCACCACAGGAGTTTCGTTTCCACGTTGAACCAGAACCACTGTTGTGTTTCCCTCCACGTGTGTGCTAAGCAAGCTGCCCTTTCTCCTACAGTGCTTTCCATCGTTAAAGAAAGTTCAGTTGCCTTCCCTCAGCAAGCTGCCCTTCAAATCCGTAGACCAGAAATTCATGGAGAAGTCCAAGAACCAGCTTAATAACTTTCTGCAGGTAAGAAAACAGACCACAGAGTAATGAGAGCACCAGAAGTTAAGACAAAGCTGTAGGTTCACCTCTTTTGTCCCAAAAGGATTTGATAACCACAGTTACTTTCCCTTCACCCCACTTCTACCGCCACTGCTTGGAGAATCCTAGCACTCGTGCTTTGGAGAATGACTTGTCCTTCTCTAACACTCCCTGTAGTCTCTGGTCAAGGTGCCACTCTGCCCTGTCTCTCACTGTAGAGCTTTAGTAGGC
Organism: Alectura lathami; assembly: GCA_013399715.1. Lineage (NCBI taxonomy): Eukaryota > Metazoa > Chordata > Aves > Galliformes > Megapodiidae > Alectura > Alectura lathami. Next base: position 135,496 of record VXAV01001692.1, read on the forward strand.
AATCTGGGCCTTTTTTCCCCTCTCTGTTCTTTCTAAGACTTCAGGTGGCCCATCTGGGGGACTGCACATCCCTGTCCCACCTCAGCTGCAGTCTGCAGCGCCTCTGAGAAGCTCTTTGCAAAGGGCCCGTGGTGGCAGAGCGTTTTCCTCCTTAGCCTCACGCAGTCTGGGCTTGATGCCAGTCAGCTGCGGGGACTGGCAGCAGGGAGGGCAGTTTGTGCCTCCCACAGGGAGAAAGAAGTGGCTTGGCCCCTGCCTGCCTCGGATGCCTGTGAGCTAGGCCAGTACTGCTGAGACGTACATTAAGACATTGAATGCACCGTGTGCTGTTGGTAGGTCACCTAGAGCCTCAGGTGGACAGCTTTGTTATTTAATGTGTTTAAAATAACAAGATATTCTTAGGAGGGAGTGTCATTTTGCTTCTGGGGACAAATCTGTCTTTGGTCCCAGGTAACACCTTCAAATTACACTTAGAGTATTTGGTTTTTATTTTAGGGCAACCTGTATTCTGTATGGCTGCTTTTTAAAAGGGATTACTTGAATTCTCAAACAGAGTGTTCCATGGATGTGCCACTGGATCAAAACAATAAAATCAGTTGGAAGACAGCAATATGCAAAGCATTGTTCTAGACCTCAGAGTTACTGTGGTCTTTGGCTGGCTAAGAAATGGTACATAACGAGTCCTGGAATTGTCACTTCCAACTGCGACACTTCACAGAAAAAATTGTACAAATTAGAACTTTGTGTTTTTGAAAAGGAAACGATAAGATTAAAAGCTTGACTGCCTTCTTAAAGTACAGTTATCACAGTGAGGTGTCTGTCAGACATAGCTTGGTTTTTTCATCATTGTCCTTATGGGCTGGCCTGATGCATCCTGTTCCTTAGCAAGAAATGTTTAACTGATGTGTAGTTTCTGTAATTATTTTTCTTTCACAGAAGTTGCTGTCTGATGAAAGACTCTGTCAAAGTGAAGCACTTTATGCCTTCTTAAGCCCTTCTCCAGAACACCTCAAAGTTATTGATGTGCAAGGAAAGAAGTCGTCTTTTTCGCTCTCATCATTTCTAGAACGACTTCCTGGTGACTTGTTTTCTCATCAGGAGGTAAGTGGTAGAAAAGTAATCTTCCCAGATGTAATTCCTTGGCCACAGTAAGCAAGAGGAGCCGTTGTTATAATGCATCTGAATGTCAGGTAGGATTCGAAGGCATTATCAAAGGTCATTTCTGATTTACCATAATTGAACAAAGAGAAATAAGAGCTGTCTCTGAATTTGAAAGGTGTTTATTAATAAAATGAATTTCCTGCCCTTTGAGAGAGAGAGAGAGGTGTGTAACCTATCATGCATCAATGATCTAGTGAGCTAGGGGTTGGCAGCCCTGTCCCCGTGGCAGGGGGTTGGAACTAGATGATCTTTGAGGTCCCTTCCAACCCAAGCCATTCTATGATTCTATGAATGAAGTGCAGCCCATGTGGGGATAATTTTTTGTTTGTTTTTTTTAAGAGAAATTGCTTCTTTTTATGCTCTACACCTGCATGATTTAGAGGGTTTTGACAGGTAAAAGCAGTAATCTCGTGGCAGTGACCAGCTGTGTGTGTCTTTAGTAATTTCTGGACAACTTATGAAGCAAAGCTGGCTTTGACGAAGAATGTCACTGGGGGAACTGGCATATACAGGTTGTAGCCCATGTGGCCAGACAGGTTGGCACGTTTGATACTAAGCCATAAAAAAAAACAACCCTTGTCTTTCAAAACTGAGCAAGGAATAGATTAGTGCCTAAAACAGCTCATCAGCTGAGACTGACTGAAATGCCAGGTGCTCTGTCTCGTGTGGTCCATGTTAGAGATGCACAGCCTCCCGGGAGCTGCTCCCATTGCCAGTTCGATGTTGTGCGAAGTACTTCTTTGTTAAATGCTGTAGTTCTCTGCAGTGGATGGGCAGAAACTTGTGTGGGAAAGTTGTACAGATCTGGCCTGTTGTAGACAGAAAGGCGGCCTTGCAGCTCTCAGAAATAACAAAATCCTGTATGGTTTCATTTTCAAAGTTGCGCTGTGTTCGCACCTAGATAGCGAACACACACATTATTCCACAGTAATCAATATAAAGCTTGAGACACTCATTTCGCAGTTTGACAGAAGTGCTTCTGTTCTTCTAAAGATGGAAAAATGTGTTCACTGAAACGACTGATGGGTAGAAGCAGCAGAAAGCAAAGCAGCACGAAGCTGTTAGTGTTTCACTAGTTAATGGAAAGCATCCTCAAAAAAAAAGCCAGGCCACGTGTGTTGTATCGTTGGAGTGCGCTGGGTTTTATTCCATATTCTGAGCTCTGCTGAGGACCATGCTCTCTTACAGCAGCTCTCTTTGCCTCTACCATCTGGTCTCACATTCCTCAAATACATGTTAGAGCAGCAGTATTACCCTGAGTGCTGTTTTCAGGGTTATGTATTGCAGCTATTCCAGATCTCATGTATACAGCTCCTTGGACAGGGTTAGCTTTGGAATGGATTTCTTTGCTCTCAAATCCAGGAAATCAAGGAAAAATACAGTTGGTGCTATTTAGAAGAGGGTTTTCAGGTTTATGAAGTGTTCATGGGTAGGAAAAGCACCATGGTGTAAGTGTTTGCACTTGGTGCATTTTCTGAACGAGAGGGGATCCACTCCAATAGCAGAAGAACAGAGCAGTGGCCACAGAGGGGCCGTTGGGCTCACCCTTCTGCTGCAGGCAGGCTGGGCTGTACCCACAGCATTCTCAGTGCGCCTGTATCTGTGCTGTGTCTCAACCTCTGCAAAGAGCAGGGCGGCATGTTGCCGTTCTCAGCTGTCTGAGAATGGTTACGAGCCCGTTCTTACCCAAACCTCCCTCCAGTCAGCCAGCTCTCGGCCTGTCTGCAGCCGACGCAGAGCAGCCTATTCCCTTCCTTTCCAGTAAGCCTGTGTTTGGGTTAGGATCTCCCCATTTATCAGGAGTTACTACTTTCCTTCAGCTTTCCTATTCCTATGTACGAAAACCCTTTTTACACACACATGCACGTGTATGTGTCTGTCTGTCTCACGGGCACTGTTCTTACCCACACACTGTGCTGCTACACTTGCCTTTTGCATGGCAGTACGGCCCTGGATCTCCCTCCCGCGCTGTTCCCAGTACCAGCAGTTTCATCTCCTGCATGTGCACAGTGTGTTACGGCCACTTTGCATCTGCACGTACCAGACTGCACCCTGCGAGCCCACCTGCACATTCTCAAAGCTTATCCTCTGTTCCGTTGCCCAGGTGCTTAATGAAAATACAGAACGATGTCTATTATGAAAAACGACATCACATGTAATTTCTTGCATAATTAAAGTAACGATGGTCCAAGCAGCAGCCTGTTGACCAGAGGAAGGCAGTGAGCAGGGCTGGAGTTTGCTCCGCTCTCTGTCCTTGGAGAAAACTCGATTCACTGTCAGTAAATGGCGTGCTTGACAGTGACGGGCAGTGAGCTGTGGTTCCTTGTGTGGGGTTTCTTGTCAGTATGATGTGGCTTTTTGTTACCTGCCCTACATCACAGCTTAGCTTGATGTTAGCAGAAATCTTTGAAAGCTGGGTACTCATCAAGCTATGGGAGCCAGTAAAAAGCGGGGTCTGCGTGGAGGTTTATGGTGTGCTTTGGTGCAGCAGGGTTTTTACCTCCATTTTTCTGATGATGAAGAAAGAAAAATAGCATGTCAGCAGTGCTACAGAAAATGACAGCTGTGACACAGAAATTGAAGGGTGTAGGATGTAGAAAGTGTTAGATGAGGAAATGCCACGCATGCCCACGTTGTCCCTCTCTTCCTAGGAAGAAACAGAGGAGGACAGTGACCTGTCGGACTACGGAGAAGAGGTGGATGGCAAAAGGGACTCTCTTGCTGAGCCGTGTTTCATGCTGATCGGGGAGATTTTTGAGCTGCGAGGAAGTAAGCTGCCAACCTGCTTATTTGCTAGTGGAAGCTGTGGGGCCAGGAAGTGTGGGCGCTTTGTAATTCCCATCTTTCTGCTCTTTCAAAAAGCGGAGATGTTCTTGCAATCTGTATAGCCAGCCAATGTGGAAAGGGGCTGTTTTGCATAACTGGTAACTTTTGGAGCTTTATCTTAAAGTTTAATTACAATGGAACAGTGCAGTAAAAATGCCACTGGTAAGGGAGAGAATGTGCATTCAGAAGTCTGATGTTTCCATTTAAGAAAATGGTTTTGGAAAAAATAGGGAAGTACAAAAGCCTGCTCTGTGTACATAGGCTGCAGATCAGAATGCGTGAATTCTGGGGAAGGAGGGATGGCTTTGTCACAGGACATGCCACTGAGGAAGCAAGTCAGGGTCTTACTGCATCATGCGTCCATTTAGTTCTGTCTGCAGCTGTAGAACGGAAAAGGTGCTGTGACTGTGGCACCGTTCAGTACCAGACTTCTTCCTTCGTTGTGTATCTGAGTGATGGTAATCCTACTCCTGGTTCTATCTGAATGCGCAGCCACACCAGACACTCGATACAGTTACGTACGGGGTAACCGTCACAAATGCAGCCCCTGCCAAAAATGACAGATGTCGATTCCAAATATAGGCCTTGCTTCTGATGATGGTGCACAGCATGGAAGGAAGACAAACCACTAATTACTAGGAAGCACTCACGCTTGTTTCTTTTATTGGCAATGGCAAGCTAACTGTTGGAGTGAAAATGTTTTCAGAATTTCAGTTCTGCTGCTGTGTATGCAGCCTTGTAATCGTAGGTAGCAGAAGGGTATGAATGTGCAGGGGCTTTCTTCTGGTAGGAAGAGGAGTTGGGTAGGCACATGGGTCAATAAACTTAAAATATTCTTAAACGTTAAAGCTTTCAGTGTAAACTGCACATGCATAATGCAGGTATGTTATGTAATCTGCAAGATTTAAAAAGCTGGCAAGGACTACGGGGAGAACAGTCAGGAATAAAGAGACAGATAAAATTAGTTGTATTTTTTACCGTCCTTTCTAAGATTTGTTTAATGTAGGGATGAGTTTTTTGGTTTGGGTTTGGGCTTTTTTTTTTTTATTTATTTAATTGGGGGTTCTGTAATGTTACTAACTTTGTGGTCTCCATTTTCTGTCCTTTTTCTTTGCTCCAGTGTTTAAGTGGGTCAGAAAAACATTAATTGCACTAGTACAAGTCACTTTTGGAAGAACTATCAACAAGTAAGTGCCTGTTACTTTAACTGAACGTGCAACGTTGTTGTGTGAATAAAAGGCCGAGCAGAACTGTGTGAAGTAACGGTAACAATAATCTGGACATCCAGTGTAGGTGATGGTCTGCATTTGTTTTCCACAGCTGAGCTTACAGATACGTTGATTAGAGAAGACACAGACGTGTGGGTTATCTTAATATTTTCCCCCCTACACAGGACTTTACTTTTGAAAGAACACAGTATTTCATGGGAGACAGGGAACCAGAAAAAGAGATTTTTCTTCTCAGTGCAGCAGCCTTGTGTGTGTGATGAGGTGCTGCCCTGTTTTATCTGAACACCTGGCTCCAAGCAGCTTTCATTAGCTCATGCTGTATGTTACAGTCCCATGAGGTTTTTGTCAGGTCTGGAATTAAGTTTCTATTTTCAGTCATTTCCTTCCAATCAGATACAGATTTCTCTAAAATGACTGATAAAACATGTATGTGGCAAGAACTGTTAGAAATTGAAGTGAAACTTAAACACGTGTAACAGGGATGGGTTCTCATAAATGTATTTCTCTGTATTATTTGAAGATGTATCTGCCAAGCGAGGCCTGGATGAGGCTCTGCAGTAAGGGCGTGTCTGTGCACACCCTTCATGTGGGAGATTTCCACTGGTCAGAAAAAGTTTGGGTATTACTTGTCAGGTCCAGAGCCCTACAGCAGAACACGATTCAGCAACGCAGGTGACTGACACGGCCCCAACCCCACGGTTCTGTGGTCAGGACTGGTGTTCAGATGCATCACGATGATGTTTTTCTCATTAAGGTCTTTGAATCTGATGCAGTGCATTATTTTGCTTTGGCGCAGCACTGGAACTGCTGCCCAGGTAGTGTCACAGCTCGGGAGCTGGTGGCAGAACGGGCTGTTCAGTGGCTGAACTGGTGTGCACCGAAGTTGGAGAGTGCACGCGGCCACCGGAGGCTGCTGCCTCCACTACTAATCCCATTGCCAGTGTGCAGGTGCTTGTTCTACCAAAACTTCACCTGCTTCTATCCCACCGGGAACATCTGCACACAGCTAGTCTGCAGTTCATCAGTTAGCTGGTTAATTTTCCAGCAGAGCCTTTATACATCCTTGAAATGCACTTACGTGTCAGTGTAGTGTTTGTAAAACGTGTTTGCAGCCTGCATTGCCATGTAGCTTTTGCCACATCTCAGTCAGATACCTGCAGTGATCAAGATTCTAGAGCACCCATTGCTCAATACAGTGTGCTGTGATGCTGGTGAAATCAGCAGCAAGAAATTGGGATAGTTACATGAAGTGTTGCTTCCACTGCTTTTAGTAGGAAAAAAAAAAAAGAACAAATCTGGATAAAATGCGGAAGACCTCTCTGATGTGCTCCCTTCCCACGCTTTTGTACAGGCAGATCCGTGACACCGTGCACTGGATGTTCAGCGAACCAATGCTCGTGTACTACATTGGCGTGTTTCGAGATGCTTTTTGGCCAAATGGAAAGTTAGCACCGCCACCGAGAGCCAAGAGCGACGAACAACGGCAGGAGACCAAACAGAGAGCACAGCAAAAACTACTTGAAAACATTCCAGGTGAGAACCCCTCCCTTCTGCGTAATGACAGATCTGGTGAGCAGTGAGGGAACGGGTTGACCAAATGCTGTTCTCTGCATTCTGGATTTTTCCTGTGGGGCTGTGAATCATGCTTGTTCGCATAAATAAGCGTAATGGCAAAGCTACATGTGCGTTTGCAGAAGGTTGGTGGGTGGGGTCTGTGCACCTCCCAGCCACCTGCCTCGAAGCACAGCGGTTCTGTTTCCCATCCTCGTGTGTTTCTGGGCACTACTGTGGGGTGGGTGCTGTGCCCAGGCCGTAAGCTGCAGTAACGTTTGTTGCAGACACTCTGCAGAGTCTCGTTGGACAACAGAATGCCCGCCACGGCGTGGTGAAAGTGTTCAATGCGCTGCAAGAAAGGAAGGCCAACAAGCACCTCCTCTACGTGAGTAACCACAGAGCAGCCTTCTAGAGTTAGGATCCTGTTAGTCGCTGAGCTCTGCTCACTCAGCGTTAGGCCTGGGGTGAGTGTTTTTGCCGAGGTTTTTGCAGACAGTCATAGGTATGCAAGTAACTTTTTTTGTTACTAAAATAAATCAGAAAAAACATTCTTGTTTCATCACTTGAATAATTCTGAGAAAGGAAAAGTTGTTTAAGGTACAATATTGCTTTTGTCTGCAAGAGATTCTCCGCCACATCCAGCCTGCCTGAGTTCACAGGATGCACCCTAACTAGTTTGTGTAGCTGAGATGAATCGGACACCTGCTGCATTGCTGGGAGAAGCCCAGGGACGGAGGGCTCCCGGCCTGGCTGTGGCACTACCGCTGCCGTGCCGTGGGTTGGGACCACTCTGTCCTGGGCGTGTGGCAGTGCCCTCGCTCCCAGCCAGCCTCGTTTCCTCCAGCAGCAGTCGCACAGGGGTGCGTGCTGTGGCCGCCCTGGTGCTCACTCGCGCAGCCACCGCGGCCTTGACAGAGCAGCACCAGTTTGTGCAGGGAGGGGGATCCCCGTCTGGAGACAGCTGCCTGTGGCACTCGCTTCCTTGCTGCCAAAACAGGTCGCATTTCTTGTGGGGTGCACGCTGACTTTGGGATGAAGGAACCCATCATCCCAAAGGTTGGGGTGAGATGAGCAGATGAGAGATGAGCGTGAGAGATGAGCAGAATGACCCTACTGCTGCTTTTATGAAAGGTTAAAAGAAATGATAATTTGCCATCTGCAGTCACCTCAGGGCTTCTCTGTTTTTCAGGTTTTGCTGGAACTGCTGCTAACTGAACTGTGTCCTGAGCTACGAGCTCATCTAGAGCAGCTTAATGCCACTTAGGTTGGAACCTGCACAAGTGGACCACTAGAGAAATGTCTATGCCCAGTAATAGACATGAAACTTATTTTCCTCTTTTCCATAGAGGGCTGAGGACTATGATTATTTTTAGGGTTTTTCTTTTCCTCTTGAATTTTTTGTGAAGTAAACAGATTGAAAAGATCTGATGCTGTAGTAGAGTAGACAAAAAGAATGCTGTATAGTTGCCAATTTTTATTTAAATTGTTCTATTTGACTACTCTTCTGTTTCAAATATAGATTGAAAAATAAATGTTCATATAAGCTCAAAGAAACCAGAAACTATTTTAAACATTTATGAAAAGAAGTTTTGCTTCTAGTGGTAAACTAATGAATGTTGTACAGTTCTAATCTCCTCACTGAGGATCTGAGCATTCCTTTTTTCTCGTGTATTGAAAAAGCCTTGTTGTGCAATATTCCATGTAAAGCTATTGTGAGAATTTTATCAATTTTGTTTTTACCAAAGATCTCCTGTAGTTGGAAGCATTTGTAAGCAATAAATGACAAAATTCAGTTTCAGAACCTGGTAATTAGGCTGTACTGACAACTAACAGATGGGTTTGACAGCACTACTTTCATAGGGAATAGTGATATCACTTTGAAGTCTGTGTCCAAACTATGTATTGTAAACTGGTGTCTGCTGCCAGAATGCCTGTGCTAAATGTGAGTTCAGAGATAGTGCTTATGAACCGCTTCTATGAGCGACTAAGTAGACATTAATTAAACTGTTCTCGTAGCTTCCCTGATACCACTCAGGGCTGTTTTATTCAAATACTCCAATTTCAAACAGTCTTCAAATCTTGCCCTTATTTTATACAACGGAAGTAAAAAGAAATGTCTTCAGTGTTTTTTTAATTTATGTAAAAATATGTAAATATGGTCTCAATGCACATCTAAATAATTAAACATCATCAAAAAGCCCCCGGTGACATTCATTACTTTCTTTCAAACTCAGTGCAATTGTGCTCTTAGAAAAACTGCTTGCAGTTAAAACGGCCTACTTCAAGGGACAAAAGCCATCAGCTGTAGGGAGATCGATGTTTTCAGTAGCACCCAGCCTCCTCCTGCACACAGGCGTGCAGTTTTCAGGTGGCACAGGAGCAAGTCAAATCCTTCAGCACGTACAAAGTTTTACAAGCAAGGAAACAGGTACGTAGAAATGTGCAGGCTTACCACAGCCATCAGGAAGACTCATTAGAGGTTAATCTGAGTGTTGTAGGATAAAAGACGTCACTCAGGCATGCACACTCCCAGCCAAAAGGTTCTCCAGCTGTTTCTGATACAGAGGTAAACACAATACGAAGGACAGAAGGAGCAAGCCTAGCGCAGAGGACATAGAGACATGGTTCCATGCTGGTGTGCTGTTTTCTTAGTTCTGTAAGCAGAAATCTCCAGTGTTACAAGCTGGTATGGTTTGATCACCTTTGGGTTCAAGGTTTTCAGAATACTAAAATGTGTAAATACTAAAAATGCAGAAAAGTAAGCACTCATTTTGATTGTTTGATTTTTGTGCTGTGTAGCAGTATGGCATTCGGAAAATGCAGGATGTGTGTCCCAGTAAAAGGTCCTTAACGTAACTTGTCTTCAGCACCATTTTAAAATGTCTGCCTTTGCCGCATCTGGGTTACCTGTGCGAGCATTTGCTGTTTTTAAATCAAAAAGTCAGTACATCGCTTTAAGTTGCAATTTATAGAAGCTTGAAATTGAAGCAGTACGCGATGAGCAGTCTGTAACTGCTGAGGATCGAAGGTGGTTTATCGTAGGACATGCATGTTCCGCCAGGCACAGCCAAAGGAAACACTAGATTCTCCCAAGATTAGCTTTCAGTTCAAGATCAGAAGCAACATCAGGATCCAGAAGGCATGCCTTTGGAAACAAAGAATAGGCAGTGTGAGTGTGTAGCTGAGGTAGAATTGTACATTGCTGATACTAATAAGGTCTGCAAGTTTTGTGTTTCTGACACCGCATCAGAAAAATTCCGTACCTTCAAATGAGCATATTTCTATGTGTTCTACAGTTGTTAGACCTGGTTTCATTTTTTTAATGCTGTTGGGTGGTGCTGGCACTACCTCCAGAAACCCAGATCTGCATACAGACTGGGTCCTTGCTGTTCACTTCCACCATCTATGGCGGTACCCCTGGCACACCTCTTGTCGTCTTTGCCTCTTTCAAAATTGTGTCTAAAAGTCGTAGGCCAAAAATAGAGCTGACCAGTTATTTAAAAAAAAAAAAAAAAAAATAAGTGAATATAATTGTACAATTAACAACAAGATCACTCTCCAGGTACAAGAGAAACTGAGCACACCCATAGCTCCTGTCTTTCCTGTTCTAAAATTACCCTCTAGCTACATTCCTCGTTAATGCGGTTGATCCCTCCTCTAACGTTGTAGGTGTGGAGATGCATGGCACCAGTCAATAGACACATTTATTTCTGTGCTCAAAGTTTGTGACATTTCCGCATCAGTCTCAAACGTGCTGCTCGTGAGTGGTGACTGGCAGCTGGAATGTTCTGTCTGTCCTGGTGTAATGCCAGACAGAAGCCAGCGGGAAGGACTACGCTCGTGTGAGGCCATGCAGTGATGGAATCCCGGTCTGCTTGCCCCACGCCTTCTTCTCTGGGGCTACTGGCTGCAGTGCTCATTGCACCCCAGCTTCTGTTCCTTTCCTGCCCTTCTCCTTGCATGCTCTGTAACACTTTCCACAGCAGGAAAACAGAACGTTTGTAATCTATGAACTCAGCCAAAGGATCACCTGCTCTGCGAGGCCTTCTATCACAGCGGCAGCCCTGAGGAAGGAGCCACATGACTGTCAGCTGATAGCTTGCCATTTGCATAACTCAGTTACTCGGACTGCACCCAGCTGGGCACTGAACTATTCCACGTACAGAAAACAAATGACCTCTGCATGCAGGAATCACAGAGCATCTCAGCGAGGCTGCATCCATGCTTCTCCGCTCCCTGCACTTAGCATTAATCAGCTTGCCCTTACTGCACTTTGAGGCATCACTAGCATAATTTAGCAGGTGGTTCTTTTAGAAGCCATTATTCATCTTTTTCCTCAGGCAATAAATCTTACTTCAACGTTAGCACTTAGAAAATGTCATCTATTTTTCTCCTACAAATCAGTATCAGCAGATCCTCAGCAGTAAGTAAGGATGTAATAAAGTCAGAACTGGTTTTCGTGTTTAAGTACCATTAATGAAGGAAGTATTTGTTAGAGGATCTAAAGCAGAGGGAAAAAATACTTTTTTTGTCAGTTTGAATGACAGCAAAACAATGGGGGATAAAATTACACAGATCATGTAGGTAATTTATCTTCTGCGTTACCAAGCTCTTTGCTGTGGTGACTTCCATGGAATTTTCTGTTTGGCAGAATGAATTGTTTGCTTAAGCAAGCGGGCAGGCGTTATCCTTCATGGCTATTTTAGTAGTTCTCAGTATAATTTTATCATTCTACATTTTCTTGCATAGATTTATTTTTAAATATTATTTATGTTGGAGCCTTTAATAAAACCAAACAGCAAGTTTTCAGACTCAGACCCAAGGCATAACTCAACCAGTCTCAATCAGTCTGTAAGACTTTGCCAGCTTACCTTGGAGTAGTACTTTTTAGCAGCAGCTTGATCTTGCTCTACACCTCGACCAAGATGGAGGCATCTAGCCAAGTAGAAAGCAGCGAGAGCAGCCCCTTTGGCCACGTACGCCGGGAGACAGTCCGTCATCTTCGCTAGCGTATCGACGTCATCGTTTTCCGTAGCCCTGGTGTGGAATGTACAGCATTAGGTTAGACAACGCAAGCCACAAGTTCAGCCAGCTGTATTTCCAGCTGTATTTCCGTAGGAGGTGGCAATGCCTCCTTTCCATTTATGTAGTTAGCCCAGATAAGCTGAAATTTGCATGGAGGAAAGGCAACATGCTTTGCACCAGTTGTTCCTATTCAACAGAAATTGATACGTGTGGGAGAAATGCAAACCTCTTCGTACAGTAACATCCCAAGTTCTTAATGGGATATTGGCAGATCACAGTAATCCGAGTTTCTCAGGCAGACGTTAGAGCCTGGCATCGTAAGGCCTGCTTTTGAAGACTACCTGGGATTGTTCCAGCTCAGCCTACATTTGGCTGCTGGCTGTCACCTTCTTTTCAGCATTTTTTTTTTTTTTTTTTTTTACTATAAACTGTTTAAGGAGCCAGAAGAACCATGTAAGCATTGATCTGACTATCAGGGTATCATTACTAGTATTGTTACTACAACATTAGGTGCAGCTTTTCTAAGTGGAAATTGATTTTTTTCTGACTGGTGTCTTAAAACAGAAGCCCCCAAGGCCCATGTTCCTTCCAGGTACCAAATGGTAATTACACGCTTCTTTGTGCAGCATTTGAGGTATCTGCCATGTCAAAAAGTCACAGAGCTTACAGAAGTGTGTGTGGGGGGGGAAGTGTTATAGTCTTCCTATAAATCAAAAAATGTTTATGAAAAAAAGTGTTTATGAAAATGTGTGTATGAAAAATTGTTCTGAAATAACCCTCTGCAAGACGATGCCTGCTAAGTCACTTGAACATGCTGACAGCAATAGTCTCCCACCTGATTCAGTCCCATTACCAAATTAAAAAAAAAAAAAAAACCACCTAACAAGAACATTCAAATATGATGGTATGATGACAGCAGCCTATTACCTGATACTGCCTTTTTGCCTTCCCTTCCAAAAGATACGTAACAGGATGCCAAGGCAAATGGTAGTACCCAGGCCAGTCAGACAAAAAGACTAGTTCAGCACAGCTGGCTTTAAGAACGTACCATAGCGAGCATAAGTAGAGTTGTACGGGATAAGAAAATTATTTGAAGTGAATAATATTGGTGGCTGATCTAGACCCCAAATACTGGGCAGGGGTACATTGTACACAGTCCTGTAGTGTTTGTACATTTGAATACAACGTTTGTGCACAATGCAACAGACTGTAACTGGTATGAACAGAGAAGGACAAGGGAATTGTAGCAGAAAAGGTGCTGATGTTGGATACAACTGGTTGAGCTGCCATGGGGTTTTGCCTCAAGGCCAAGTGCAATCCCAATGCATGGAACTGTTTCAAATATGGTGGCAGAATCTTTTGCTTCAGAAATTGTCATTTCTGGCTCGGTGTGGGATTTCACTGCTGTTTTCTGTGAGCACAGTTGCCGCTGATGAAATGCACTGTGCGTTCATCTGCATCATCCACCCCACTGCACTGCCTGCAGGGGACACATTCCAAGCAAGACCAGCCAGACCAGACTGAACAGCCATCAGTCTGCTGGCAGTGCAAGAGAACGAACAGCAGCATTCCTGAGAATCCCTTTCAGCAATGAGTACAGCACACAGCATTCATTGCTGAGCTGCTGCTGATTTACCAGTGCTGCTGCTATGCGTCCACAGGGGTCAGCTTCTGTCACCTGTACCATGTCCAACTGCTGGACAGCAGCTCCTCCATACACATACGTGCCTCAAGAAGCACGAATGCTGTTGTGTGCTGCTCGTGCTGTTGTGTGTCTTTTTGTCTGTCTGTCTGGTACTTCTAGCAAACGAATGATCTGGTTGATGGACAACCTCTAACCTGCTGGGTAGCTTTGGAGGTTTGTCACAGAAATGTGCTGTTTGTCAGCTACACAAGTGGCACCAACATTGCGTTTCTCCTCCCATGCCTAGTTCAAGATACAGAAGCTGTTTTTCTAGTTCATGATACAGACTGGCTAATTTTAGTACTTCAACCCATCTCAGAAGCTGCTATTTCTGCAACGCACAAACCACTCCAGAGCATGTAGACAGAGCAGCCAGTCCCAGAGCGACTGCCTGTAAAAATGCTGGTCACTGCATGCTTTACTGCAGCTCAGAGCAGGACCTCCAGGCAGGCAGGTAGTTACCAGAAATCACCTGCGGGCAGATGATGACTGTTCTGTGGTCCAGGCTCAAAAATGCCGACGTAGCACACATCCCAGTGAGCAGCAACTGATGCAAAGTGAAAGGGTGGTGGCGACTTGGCGCTGCCTGCAGCAGCGAGGTGCCAGGCCATGCTGCTCAGAGGGCGTCCTCCAGGATCCCAACCAGTATGAAGGCAGAAATCAGATGGAAATGGGGGTTGTGGAGAGCAGCAGCAGAATGCTTTTGGGGATTTAAAAGAGAATGGGGAAGGCAGGAGCCCAGCTGAGATTGTGGAGTAGGAGACAGGAAGGCAGGGCTGAGCATGGGCTTCAGCTTGGGATTCTAATTCAAGACTTTTGCTTCACGGGATCAGGAGGAAAAGTTCATCTGTACAGAACGACTGAGAACCTTACAGACTTAATTTTGTCAGTGGTCTGCCATTCCCTCCTTAAAAATGAGGTCTTGCAGTTCATTGTCTCAAATGTCTCCTGATCTTGAGAGACAAGACCATGAACTTAATCACTTTAATCTAAGGAAGTTCCATTGTCTCACATGAATATAACAAGAAATAAACCACAATGAGCTTCACCTTCTGGCTATTGCAGCAGCCGTTGAGTAGAATTTTCTATTGTAATAATACTCCACGAGATGGCCTTGAGCATAGATGTTTCCACGTTCTGCTGCTCCTTTCAAGCACTCCAAAGCGGCCCTGGTGTTCTGACGTACACCTTGTCCGTGGAGATACATTACCCCAAGTGCACCCTGTGATTCCAGGCTTCCGTTGCCACATGCTTCTGAATGCCAGAAGAAGGACTGAACAGGAGACACAAGGTTATGCACTGTGAGTGAACGTTTTGCATCATCTGAATGCCTTCTGACGTGACGTTGTGTTCACTTTAGCTGGTTATCTTGCATACTGTTTTCATAAAACCTTTTACATCAACCAGCGGGTGCTTACATGAAAAAGCAAGCGGAATCCCCAGAAGGCTTTTAAACCTGCTTCATTTACTGAGAGCTGTCAGCCAGTGACACCTGCTTGATTTCTGAAGGGCACCCATGCTGGCAGAACTTTACTCCACTCTATCCTCCCTGATACTCCCACTAAAAAATAAATCTCAGCTAGCGGTGTCAAGCGAGTCAAAAGGGAGAGACTGGCCTTCTGTTCATACGGGCTTAAAGGAGCAGTGATGCCTAGCAGTGATTAAAGCACGCAGTTCTAAGAGTCAAATACACCACTGTAACCATTCTGTGAAACCCAAAATGAATGAGGACTCATGAAATTCAGAAGGGTGCACGCGGGCTTTACCTTCTTCAGATCCGACACAGAGTAAAGCATTCCTAATGTACTTTGGGCCTTCACACTGGCTTTTGGGTTCCCGTGGTCTGCAGCAATAAGCCACAACCTAAGAAAGGGGGGACAAAGGAAGTCTGGTTACCCAGCATCTCAGCGTCTTAAACCGTCAGGAAAATTACTGCCTGCCATTACCTTTCAGCCTCTTCAGCTGAACGCTTAACACCGCATCCTTCATAATACGCTCTGCCCAGGTTGTATGCAGCTGCAAACTTTAAGTGCCTTGCTCCTGAGGAATCAGAGTTGAGTATTTTCTTCATGTATTCCACTCCCTTTTCCTAAAATTGAGGTATTTTAATCATTACATTTCAAGAGTAAAACCCCTCTCTATAATATGTGTGGAGTGTGGATATCAGCGAGATTCTGCATCCTCATTTGCCTAAATACTTTCCACATTTACAATTTTTTGAAAATTTTTAAGTTTTTGTCTAAGTGGAACTGTGTCTGACAACTGTTCTAACAAGTGCTGTTTTGTGATGGCTATTATTCTGCAATACAGATAGCGTAAATCTTTATCTTCCAGTGCACCTTCAAAGATTACACTTTGACATCTTGGAACCCAATCTCATCTACTACCTCTCTTCTTGCACTACTTCCAGACCATCAGAAATTCTGCGCCTCATTTAGCAAAAGATGCTAGCCATTGACAATTCAAAGACACAGATGTGCCTCCTGTTCCTGCATGAAAGCTAGCAGCCCCCTACATTTCCACAAAGCATGGTTTCCGGCATTTTTCCAGCTATTGATCAAAGCAATGGAAGCATCACTGGCACAGAATTTCCAACAGTCACACACCATTTATCGCTTTACTCAATACAGCGGGGATTTCCCCTTTCCAAAAGCAAATGTCTAAAAGATTTGTCTCATTTAAAAACGTTACCACCAACCAGTGGCAGCAGTACACTCGTTTAGCATCTGCGTTCACAGAGCAGAAAGCATCTTTAAAAATACCTTTGTGTAACAGATGCTTTGCCCTTTGACACACAGTTGTTTGATTTCTTTTTTTTAAAGATTCCATTTTTATCTATGCTGCTTGTTAACAAGTAACAGGTTCATAGCACTTTTTAAACAAGCTAAGTAGCTTCCACACAAAGCACAAACCCTTAGAAGCCATACTTCAAAACAGAAGTTATCACAAGAATTTTTCAGGTAAACCTACTTTATTCTACCTGGTTTTGAAAGCTTCTTCAGCCCAGAACCCTCCCTCTTTTATGACTCTGTATGCATCTGCACCTTATGAGACTACTTCTAAATCAATGACTTGTTTATTTTAAATTAAAATACCAAGTTTACAAAGAAGGATTTAGTAATTATACAGCAATATTAAAAGTAAAAAGCACAGCTAGATTACTCACGGGGTCTTCATTAGTGCCTAGTCCATCATAATGCATCACACCAAGCTGATACATTGCTTGAAAATCTGTATCCTTGATTTTTTCAAAGTGTACCAATGCTTCCTCATACCGCCCCTGGGAAAGACAGGGTGACACAGAAGCGCACGGAGTGACAAGCGCCTGCCTCAGCCTCACTCTCCAGTACACACCCTCTTACTGTTTTTCAAAGTGGAGCATTCCCCTCATGAAAACAAAACAAAACGCAGCCACAGCAGTGGCAGAAAACAAAGAGAGGGAGTCAACAACTACCAGAACATTGGAAGGGTGGAAGCACTTAGGGCTTCCACATAGGGTTCTATTGCTTTTCATGTTCATGGGCTCAGCGGACTGCCTCACATTTCTCAGCAAGGCGCCACCTGCAGCAGCGGAGGCACCAGAGCCGCAGGAGAAGCAGGCGGAGGGACAGCCCTGTGCCAGACTCACTGCAGCTTATTCTGATGGCCTGTAAGCTGCGGTGGTCAGGAGCTGCTTCCTGTGAAATTCAGACTGATTTGCCAGGAAGATGACAGGGGAATGTCTGAAGGGACTGCTTCCGCCATTCCACCTCAGCACATCTCATCTTTCCGAAGGCTCGCTTTCACAGGTTTATTTTTTTTCCCCACATACATGCAAGTGACAAGGAATGTGCAGGGCCAACAGAAGCCAATGGATTTTGCAGTCTCCATTATCACTTCACCCAGAGCTTGCTCCTCATCCTCTCTCACCCTGCTTCTGTCTTCTGCAATGACCCCATGTTTTGCCCTCGTGATAGAATTAAAATACCCCAGGTTTAACCAGCCTGTTGAGTAAACTTCATTTCCTGAAGAAATACAGTGTCTGCAGATGCACTCCATCTGCTCATCCCAGACTTTTTTCTTCTGCATACATAACTTTTAAATCCGTTGGTTTGCTTCAACTAAATATAAAAAGCAGCCAAACACCTCAAAGATCATTGGCTTCCTAAAATATCATGAAAATCCACGCATATACGTCAGGATCCAAACTTATCCTGGCCTCGAGAGGAAGGTAAAGTACTCTGCAGAAATGTTCTTTAGCCAGTCAGGATGTGCCTTGCTTTAAGATTCCTCCTCACAACGTGTGCCGTCACCTGCAGGCGTGCTGCTACCGCAGAACCTGGGGAAGCTGCACAGAGGGCAGCAGGGAGGCAGGAGTTAATGGTACAGAAGGCACTGCTTCCACCAGGCACTTAACAACCTGGTTTTGCCAACACTGCACCAGCTGTTCACACCTTGCTTGCACTTGTAAGAAAGAATCTTAAAGAGAATTTGCTCCTGCATTAGGTCAAAGAGGAAAATACATTTAAAAATACACGATCAAACAGCTGCAATGTAACAGTTACCTGAAGAACTGCTGTCCTTACTAAAGCATTTTTAGGTGTGCACATAAACATACCAAGTAGAAACAACATTGAAATTAAAATGGTTTTCTCTATACCTTTCCTTGAGATTTCCTTGTGTGTTTTGGTAAAACAATACTGGGCTTAATAGAGAAGGAAGACTGAGAGTTGTGCCCTGGGCCAGGAAACACCGTACCACAACACAAAGCACAGTGAGCTGTGTTCAGCCAGTTGGCCAAGCAGCACCTCGCCTTGGACACCAGCTGTAGGACAGACTGCCACTTACTTAGCTGGGATGCTTGGGGAAAGTGTAGGGAGAACGTATTTAGGGGGAACGCCTGGTGATTTCCATGGGAGAAACAGGCATAGGCATCTCTTGCAGTTTTTAAGGTGCCTCTTCTAACATTGAAATTGAATTGAAAACTGTCAGCTTTACAGTAACTACTTAAAGAAAGGAAACCACAACCTCTTCATAGTACAGCTGTCCTTTTAGAAAATACGCCAGAGGATCTCCATCTTTTATTCTCTTCGCCAACAGCTCCTCTGCTTTTGCAAACAAAGCAGCGTGGCTGTAGTTCTCTGCTTAAAAATAAACATACATTTGTTTTTTCTCCAAAACAGAAGAAATGGAAAAGCATCAAGAATCACACTAAATCTCTGAAGCTAGTGGTACCCCTTTCTCACTGTTTTTAAAAACTAAGATGAAATAGAGCGCTGTTTTATTAAAAGGAAAAGGTGAGTAAGGACAACCTAATTTTCCACGTTAAGTTTGATATGGAAGAACTGAAGCCCTTCATGCCAGACGCATTTTCCCCTCACCTGGGTTACAATACGCCATTTCTTACTTACCCATTTCATGTAAAAGCAAGAAGAGCTTAAGAGCCAACCTGACGAGAGAGGGGACTTCACAAAGCAAAATACCTCTCAGAATCAGCTGGGGAACGAAAAGACCCCGAGAGCCCACCGCCTCCGCACTCCCCCGACTGTTGACCGCAACCCTGTGTGCAAGGGGAGCTGCAGCAGTGAGAGGGGGAGCACGGGCGAGGCCCGGTCCCCGTGCCGGCCCCCGAGAAAACCCCAGAAACGCGGGGCGGTCTGCCCGTAGTCAAGCGAGGCCACGCTCTGGCAGAGGCTCCGCAGTTCCAGAGGGAAGACACCGAGGTGGAAATACCCCACCGCGAAGGGAAGGCCCGAGGCAAGGGCAGCCCTCTCGGTCCTTCCGAGAGGGACGCCTGCCGCCGGCCCCCTCTCCCCCTGCCCCGGGGCCGCGCCGTGCCAGCACCGTACCTGGCCCCCCGCCG